>VZTB01000643.1:160911-223913 GCA_013397245.1 Thryothorus ludovicianus
TCAAAAGTAGCATTTTGGCTCACAAAAAAGCCCAAAGGAATTTTTCATGATGGTTTACAAAAAAAACCCCAAAAAAACAGCACTCCAAGAGCTACTGGGTTAGGTAGGAGCTAATGGGTGTAATTTGGAAATACTTGCCTTGCAAAAATCTCCCAAAGCATTTCAGGAAGGCAAAGCACTTCAGGAAATGGTGCTAAATAATAAATAAATAAATAAATATATGTCCTTTATTTTTCCTTTCCAGAGAAGGATGCTCAGGGTTAGCCCTAGGTCGAGGCTGTGACAGAAAATTGAGCTGTATTTCAATCTGCATTGGATTTGCAGGAGGTCCTGGTAGGTGGGGGCAATGGGTAATGGTGCCACACTCTCTGGATTTTTGGTCATCCACTGTGATGTGTGGATTTTATTTATTTTAAGGTGATTTACTTGCTNATGCTCAAAAGTGGCATTTTGGCTCACAAAAAAGCCCAAAGGGATTTTTCATGATGGTTTACAAAAAAAACCCCAAAAAANTCCTTTATTTTTCCTTTCCAGAGAAGGATGCTCAGGGTTAGCCCTAGGTCGAGGCTGTGACAGAAAATTGAGCTGTATTTCAATCTGCATTGGATTTGCAGGAGGTCTTGGTAGGTGGAGGCAGTGGGTAATGGTGCCACACTCTCTGGATTTTTGGTCATCCACTGTGATGCATGGATTTTATGTATTTTAAGGTGATTTACTTGCTGGTGTTCTCTTTTCAGCGCTGCTGAAACAGTGACATAAAATTTGGTTATAATTTTTGTCCTGCCTTATCATTCAGACCTTGAAGTGAGAACCAGGGCATCATAGCAGAAATGTTACTTCTGTGCTGAAAATTATGGAATATGGAAATGCAACAGGGCTGAGAAATAATAATAATTCTATATTAGTGATGTTTCACCCTAACTTGGGACAAATCAAATCGCTGAATTTCCCCAAAGATGAGCCACTCCAAATCCTGGAGTTTTGCCAGCTCTGGGGAAGAGTCAGGTTCAGGTTCACCCTTTTCCACTGAAATCTGTGGCATTGCAAAATCATCTCTGGGAGAGCAGCACTGCCACTGTCCCCACTGGGCTGCTGGCAGTGATGATTTCCAGGGATCTGGATTCCAAGAGGATGCAGAGGACAAGGCAGAGGTGAAAGGCTGGCAAGGGCAACCTGTAAATAAATAAATACACAGTGATCTCTAATGACCTGTCTGAGCAAATGGATTTTTCCAGCTCATAGCAAAGGGTTCGGTGTCTGTTAGGGAAAATATTTGTTCTTGGCAGGAAATGAGGGCTTCCTCCAATTATTGTTATGAATAGGAATGGGTTGGGAGGCTGTGCTGGGACTGAGTCCCCACGTGTGGGATGCTGTGGTGGGTGGGACAGTGGAGCCCCAGAGTGGTGCCTGCTTTATTTCTCCATGAGTTCTGGGATTTGTCTCTCCAGCATCTCCCTGGGGCTCTGTAACATCAGAGGGATTCCCACTGGTGGGTCATACAACAGCTTTTACTTTTGCACTTATGGCATCTCCCTGATCATCCTCACTGTCACTGAGGCATTCACACTCAAAGACAAGAGCAGAACTGTGAGTAAACCCAAATCATCTCCACAGGCTCCAAAGGCAACACCAGTACTAATGATTTAAAGCCTCCTTCTTTCTTTTTTTTTGGTTTTATTTGTTTAATACTGCGGTGTGAAGTGACTTAGGAGGATATTAGATATTTCCGAGCCTGCTCCTGAAAGCTGGTTTTCACACCAAACAGAATAAAAGCAAAAATACTTGCTAAATCTTTGAATGAACCAAATAAGCACTGGTGCCTCTTGCAAAATGAGGATTGGGGCTGAGTAAAGGTTGTTTAGTGAGTGAGAAGGGAAAAGCTGGGAAGGCAGACCCTGAAAACCAGGGCAGGAATGTGGTACCCACCAGGAGCAGGGCAGGGAGCCATCCCCTGTTCTGGGCTGCTGCTGCAGGCACCTTCTGTATCATCTTGGCCTGGTGGAGGCTGTGGAGCTTTCTGTGAACTTCTCAATGCCTCCATAAATAAAATATTTAAAGAAAATAGAGTAGCAGATGAGTTTGAGCTCTCTGACATGGCAACACTGCATCTAACCCAGCTCTGCTCTTCACCAGGCACACGAGCTCCTTTTTTTTTTTCACATTCCCTCATAACTGCCTCCTGTGTTTTCCTTCCTCAGGTATTCCAGCATTTCTTTCCCAACACTTCATCACTCAGGGGCTCCTTCTGTGGGAGGACAGGGTGGGTGCAATCCCCCTGACATTCCCCCAGAGGCAATGTTGATATTGGAAGCCACGTGGGCCAGAGGTCACCATTGCTCTTTGGGGCAAGGTGGCTGTGTCTCCCTCTTTTTGGGGAGGCCAAACTGGAGCAAGGGAGGTGCTGGTGAGGCTGGGGCATCACTGAGCCTGGGATGTGCTTGTGCCAGTGCTGCAGCCTGGACCTGCTGGAAAAGCTGCTGAGATGCTCCTTTGTTGCAAAGAGGGGAATTGGTTTTTGGAGACTCAGGGTGAAGCTGTGCTTGCTGCAGCTCCCTGCCTGTGTCCCTTCATTTTCCACTCACCAGGAAACCAGCCTGGGGATGGAGCTGGAGAAGACTGAGGGTGCCTTAAAGGCAGTGAAGAGCCCTGAGTGATGTGCATGTGTGTGCACGGCCCAAATCACAGCTGCTGCCATAATCAAGTTCTGCAGACCTTAAAAACCAAATCAAACCCATTTTCCAGTCTTGTTTTCCAGTCTCAAGCACCTCTCCCTCCTCCTCAGCAGCATGGACGAGCGCTTTCCCTGGCACAGACACCAGGCAGGAATTACCGTGATGCGAACAACCAAAGCACTTATACATAATGATATAAAGATAATCACTTGTGCTGAAGGAGTTTTACAGGAGATGTTTGCCTCAGAGAGTGATTTAAACCTGAGCCAGGTGGAGAATCCCCCAGTGGAGGTGACTTTGCTGGCTGGAGAGGGCTGGCAGAGGCTCATCATTCCTGCATGGAGCTCGCTGCCCGCTTTGCCTTCCCTTCTGGCACTGGGTTATTTTCAGCTTTCTGAAGCAACTGTAGCCCAGTGTGCTAACAGGAGGTGATGACAGCTTGGGAGGTAGGGCCGGTGCTGCTGACAGCTTGTAGTGTTACACCTTTCCTGGGAAAATTGCAGCAATCACCTGGCAGGGTGGGGGGGGAAAAAAAAGCGGTGTTTGAGCAGAAGCCGTGATCACCACAGGGATCACAGTCCTGCTAATATTTGTTCTGGTAGAGCCACAATGTTTGCAGGGATGTGTTTCAGGGAAGAGCTCCCAGCTGGGTGTTTTACCATGGGCAGAGTCAGATGGAGGAATGTTGCTGAGGGATTTCTTGCTGTCGGGGCTCTGCAGCCGCCAGCCCCATCCCTGGTGGGAACAGGGGAGGGAAAACCTGAGGCAGAGGATGGATGTGAGGGGTGAGTCGGCTCCTGCAGCCTTCTCTGATTGTAGCCTTGGTGCCTGCACAGTGTGGAGCACCACGAGACCCTGTGGGAAAGAGGAGCAGCCTGAGCTTGACCACCAGCATGTGAGAAGAGATTTGTTCTGGAGATTATTCCAAGCGACCAATAATTTCTTATTCATGTATTTTTAGATGATTTTTCAAGTACTTCCTTTATCAACGCCTCATTTTCTCTCTGAGGGCTTGCCCAGTGTGCTGGATTAAGGCAGCTTTGGGAAGGGTTGGGGGAAGAAGAACCAGCAGCTCAAATGGTCAAAAATGGGTCCTTGTGGTCAGTGAAGGTGGTTTGGGTGTAAGGTGCGTTACAGGTGCTCGCTGGGTGAAGTCAGGATGGTCAGAAACATCTCCCAAAAGCCATCTGAGTTGGATTCCCACAGTTTCCCTGAGACCAACAGGATTTGAGGTGCCTGATACCCCTTTTTGTCTGGCACTGGAGGCCAAGGTTGTGGAGAGGCTCGGAGGGGCCCAGGGCTGCCTGACCATGGGGAACAAGCACTGCATTGTGCTGCCAAACCTGGTCTTTCCTGACATCAACAGAGGACTTGACTGCCTGGTTTTGCCAGCTCAGCACCTCAGCACGTGCTAAATTCATCCAATAAATAAAAAACGAGCAGAGAACTCTGGAAGGGCTGCAGACAGACACTGCATTGATGGTGGTGGCTGATCCACTGCTGCTCCCCAGCCAGCCCATGGACTGCTGGCTCAGTGATCACCATCCTGGGGGGACCCTCCTGACCCCAGCTGCTGGCAGGGTGAGCTGTGGGATTTTGTGGCAGGCAGTGCCTGTGAAAACCTGCTTTCTGAGCTGTCAAACCTGCCTCAGAGGGAGCGTGTCTGCCCAGCACTCTCTGCACGTGGCCTTCCTCCACCAGCAGCTGCCACAGCGCCCCAGCACCATTGGAAGGGGTTTTCCATCCTCTTGCATTCCCTGGAATAACTCGGGGGTTGCAGCATGTGTGGATTTGAGCAGGGAAAGTGAGACTGTTGGCTTGGTCATCTTGCCAAAATCCCATAAAATGCAAAATTTCTCTGAAAGTCAAGTAACTTCATGGCTGCTCCTTGACACATGTCCAAGCTTGAAAATGCTTTTCTTTTGGATGGGGAGAATGTGCTGTGGACCTGTTGAGTTGCTCTCCAGTCTGCATCCTCCTTCATTCACCACCACAGGAATCATTCATCTCCTCTGAAGCACAGGAGAGCACCTCCCATCCTCTCAGGATGCTCTATCCCACCTGCAGCAGCCCTGGGTACCAAACCCTGGAAAGTGCCTGATCCAGGAGATGAACTCGATTAAGAAGGAGAAAAAATAACATGCCCAAAAGTACCAGAGTTTTGTTTGTAGAAGGGATTTGCACTTCTGAGAGGGCCATTGACTTTCAGGAGACCTAGGCTTTTCAAGTGCCTAAATCACTGTTGGAAATATGCTTGCAAATTTTGTGAAGTGCTTGGAAAATATTTCTACTATGTCCTCAGGCATTCTCCAGTGGTAATTATGAGTTGTCCATTAACCACAGTGTGCAGCTCAAAGCTGTTGCATGCTCAGCACCCAGAAGACAGAGGCATGGCTGAGATTTTAAAAAACATGACCAGGGTGACGTGAGACTGGGTGCAGTTGCACAGTTAGAGAACAAATGCCCTTTTTTTCTCACAGGCTTGGGGCTTGTGGGTTTTTGAAGGCCATGTGAAATGTAGCCTTCCCCAGTTTGGGCAGTGGCCAGCTCCTCCTGGGGCAGCAGGAACTTCTCTGTTTAGATAGAGCAGCCTCTGCAGGGACTCTTTTCACCGTGTGCACGGGGTACTGCAGCACCCAAAGCCTCTGAGCAATGGTCCACGGGTCCAACTCTGCACAAGGCCCTTTGATTTGTTAAGAACTGATTGGGGTGTGATGCAGAGCCCCTGCATCTCCCTTAGGGGCTGTGTAAATGGATGATCTTCCTTTGTTTACAGCCTGGGGCAAGTTATTTTAGTGGAGTTGCTCCCAGCTTACCTGGATTTGAAAGAAAAAACCCTCAAGCAAACATCCCTAATTCCCTGGGAATGCCAGTGGGGATGTTTTGGAGTAAGGCTGTATCTCAGGCTGTGTGTTTAGTCCTGAACTGGGCCAGCCAGTGCAGATATAGGCCTGTCACTTTGTCACCAGTGCTAAATACTGAAGTTAAAGGAATTCCCTGGCAGGTGAGCACTCTCGTGGCCAGACTGCATCTCTGGCAGGTTCTGTGTGCTCTGCTCCAGAGAGTTTGGAATGCCTGCACACTCCTTGTCATTCCCAGAGTTTGAAACTATTTAGAAGATGTGACAGTACATAAACTAAATCAAGTTTCTGGCCAAGGTAACCAGGCATAGAGACTCAGGAAAGAGAAAATTCTGCTCGCCTGGCCCCTAGTGAGGGAAACAGCCATGAGCCTTCACAGAGGAGCATTTAGCAGGACACAAGCTCCAGCTACTTAAAGAAAAGGATGAAGTTTCTCTTGGCTAATGAAGGGAGTTATTGGAAACTTTAATTCATTTTTGGTGAGCTCTGTTGTGCCTTACATGTGGAACTGGGCGATGCAGGGGGTGGAGATGGTGATGGGGCTGATCCAGAGCAGGCTGGGGGTGGTTTTGACGCCGTTGCCTTTTGTAGGAACCTGCAATGGATGAGGAGGTGGGGAATTGCAGTGTCTGTCCATTTTCTGGGGACCTGCTGAGAGTTCCTGCTGCTCTGCTTATTTTCTGTCGGGCTGAGCGAGCTCAGCTTTGGGGTCGAGAAGACTCCCAGCTCATCTGGTGTAACTTCTCCCCCAGCTTCAGTATTCCCCCCGGTCTCTACCTCAGCTGCCTCTCTCTCTTTGCCTCTGCAGAACCGCCAGACCTTCAACAGCCTCACCTGCCTTAGCACCGCGGCCGAGGACGGCTCCCCGCGGCTCCCGGGCCCCCAGGCATGGACCGCGGCCCCGGAGGTGATGCCGGGCAGGACCCCCGCCTGCACCCCGGTCCCAGAGCCCCCCCGGGCCCGGCCCGATGCCCGCCGGGCCAGCAGGGATGACCTGTCCTGCGAGGAGGAGGAGGAGGGCACCGGGAAGGAGGAGGAGAGGGCAGCCTGGAGGAGCAGCGGGGCGGGCACCGAGAGCCTCTTCCAGCTGGACGGCGAGATAGACATCGAGCAGATCGAGAACAACTGAGGAGGGAATGGATCTTACCCTGGGCTCTGGGGGCTGCCAGCACAGCCGTGGAGGGCCCCTCGTTGCCAGCGAGTTTGTGGGATCCTGTCACTGCTCCCCTCCCGCCAGCTGGAGGGGACGAAGCAGCTTTGCCAAAATTTCATCAGGTATTTAGAGGAATTCGTGTGCATGCGTGTGTAAATCTTGAAATTCTTTGTAACTACTGTAGCCAGAGATCAGCCAGTTGGAGGAAAGTGCCTGTCCCACAGGGAAACCAGGCATGGGGATCGCCAGAAACTTAGAAATCCACGAGAAAATGGCTTTTGCCAGGGTAGGGGTGGAGCTGATGGAGCTGGCCTTGCTCCCACCTATGCTAGTTCAGAAAGGGGTGCTCAAGGAGAAACCACCACCCCTGGGACTGGAGGAAGGGAGGGAAAAGCAGAATACTGAGATTTGCAAACCGAGCACTGGCTGGTGGCTGCCGGGGTGGCTGTGGTTCCTTTTCCCCAGCATCCCGTGTGGCCCCAGCACCCACCTCGCTCCCCACGTCCCTGGCAGTGCCATGAGAAGGAAATCACAAGTGAAGTGTTTTGCTTAAATTTAATAATGGCAAGAGCTGGCTTTTTACTCCTTCATTTTTAGTTTTCCTTTTTCTGATGAGGAATTTATCAGCTCCCTGGTCCATACGGGGCAGCATCCGCAGCGGCGCTTGCTGGGCGCTGCACAGGGATGCTCAAATTCCTTCCTTCCTTCCCTATTATTTTTCTTCCCAGCCTCCTCTCTCAACTGTTTTGGGAAAAAAAAAACCCTACTCAGGCTCGGTGCCACCCTCATTTGGGTTCCTAACGCCCTGTTTTTGAGCAGGGCTGGGCTGTTTACCCATTTACCAGCAGCTGTGCCCTCTTTGCTACCCGGGGCACGGCTGCCACCCTCTTTTTTTTGGCTTTACTGTGAAGGGCTGCCTGCCCGAGGCACATCGTGGAGGGGTTACTTGACAAAGTCAGCTGGCAAAAGGCTGAAAATCCAGGTAGCAGCACTGAAAGCTTTTCCTCTTCCTGTGCCTTTTTAAAGCACAGATAAAGTGGTGACCATTGTGTTTGTACGATATGAATTCTCTTTGCTAAAAATAAGCTGTCCACTTGCTAACAGGTTTAGAAGGACATGTATTTTTTTTTGTCCCTCTTTTTTTTTTTTTGTTTGTTTGTTTAAAGCTGTAGGAAAGCTGTACAAATGGCTTCCAGCATCTTCTGGATTCCTTTTGCTGATTCCTTCAAGCTCAGGGGTCACATCCTGAGCTTTGCAAACTTGAGAAAGGAAAAAACCATTGATACCAAGAGCAGTTGGAGACAGGACATTTTTAATGGGGTTCAGCACCCCTGCTGGCAATGGCTTGAGGGTCCATAACTCAGAAAGGCTGAGAGCTGCTGGTACAGGTTTTATTCATCATTTCTGGTTATGTTAATGCACTTTTTTCCGCAGTGGTTTGGGATGCACGTGGCATCTCCCACCACAGTGGAACCCATCAGTTGTTACCCCTGTCCTGGCACTGCTGAGGTTTTGCTGGTGGCTGTGGCCAAGTCCACTCCCTCCAGGCAAGCAGGACAAGCCCCAGATATTCGGGGAGGGGATGACAGGGATGTCTTTTCATTTTGGGGAACCCTCCAGCTCTTTTAAAGTGTTGCATCACTTAAAAGAAAATATATCCTGGGTTAATTTTTATCCCTCCTGTTGCGGGGGTCCAGCCATGCCAGTGTTTTCCCAGGCTGCTGCCCCTCTGTCTGTGCCCCTCACAGCACAGTTCTTGGCTTTGAGTCTTCCAGCTGCTCCATCCATCCCTCCCCACCACTGGCACATCCTCGGGGTGCACAGCTCCTGCTGGCCACAGGCACCTCCTCAGCTGAGCAAAAAAAGGGCAAATTCACCCAAATCCACATCCAGCTGCCACGGGTGGGCTCTCCCGCGGGCATCCCCAGGGCTGGAATTCCTAAGGGCTTCTTTTCTTTCCAAGGGCTGCTCCTGGTGCCATGCTAACCCCCCAGAGTGGGGAGGTGGCCAATGGGCCACGGCCCAGCTGTCCTGGAGCTGATGGCCGATGGGCCACGGCCCAGCTGTCCTGGAGCTGATGGCCCATGGGCCATGGCCCAGCTGTCCTGGACGTAGCCGTAGCATTCAGTTTACATTCAGCACAACCCGTTTGCCTTACTAAAAACGCTTCTCCAATGAGTCATGGCCTTACACTGGGCACGTTGGCGTAGGCACAGACTACAGTTAGTGACAGTTTTGAGGCCACAGTGGCGTTCTGTTGGGTGTTTCTTGTTGGGTTTGTATGATTTCATGTACTTATTCTCAGTTTAAGAAAGCCTTACTTTTAAATTTTTTTCTCTCTCTCTCTCTCTCTCTCTCTCTGTAGAGGTAAAACATTTGTGGATTTATATATATATAAATATATATATAAATAAAGTAATTAAAAATATTAAATATAATATAGTATGTGCCTCAGATTCAGGGGACATCCTGTTGATTGTAAAGTCAGAAGTGGCGTTGCTCCCCTGGTGTCAGGAGATCTGTCCCCTACGCAGTGGGAGAGCAGGGCATCCCCTGGGGGTCTTGCTCTTGGTTTGTAAAGGACTTCACCTATTACACAGATGCTTCGGGAGCCCCCAAACCCCCCAGCAACCCCCTGCCGGCTGCCAGAATGTGATACTCAAGTAATATGCAGACAAGGGATGTTATTCCCTGCTAGGTAGCTAAAATAGGCTCATTATTGTGAAGGGACTCAGTGGTTTGTCCAAGGTGTGACCCAGTCTGGGCAGCAGCCCAGTTTTGGGATGACACCAAAGCTGTGGCAGCAGCAGTAAAGGTTCTTCATGCTGAAAAAAATAGGATTTTAACACAGAAAGTCTCAGCAGGCACACGGGAGTTTGCCGCGTGTTTTGCGGATGTAGCTCTTTGAGCCTGTCCTATGAAAGAGTACATTAAAAAAAAAAAAGAAACCAAGGAAAAGAAGCGTTTGTAAAATAGATTGTAATTTTTCCACGTGCTAGCATAGCCTGTTTGGCCAATAAAGTTGTGTTTCAAGTGCATTGTTTAAAGCTCCTGGCTGCCCAGGCGAACAGACTGACGTAGGATGTTCTAGGATTGTAGCGGTGCTTTGCGGCGTGTGTGGGTCTCGGTGTTCAAGAAAGAAAAAGAAGAGGATGGCCAAATACAAAACGAAACAAAAAAAAAAAAAAATAAAAATGGGAAGAAGAATAAAAAAAACAAAGCCTTCTGAAGCTATGACCTGTAGTAGCCAAGTCTCGCTGGCAATTGCACAAGCGCCGCGGGCCGTGCGTGTCCCGGGAGGGGCTGCCCGAGCTGTCCCCTCCGTGGGCAGGCTGCTCCTGCCCCCTCCATGACTTGATTGCACTAGAGCAGCTCAATCTCAGGAAATTGCTTGTTACTTTTACTGTGTAAATAAAGCTTCCTGGTTCAATAACCCCCGGCCCGTGTCTCTCCTCTCTGTGCTGCCCCCATGGCCGCGCGCGCCGTGGGGTCCGGGGGGCGTTGGGGACATCGCTGACCCTCGGGGCTGTGGCACTGGTTGGAGTTTGATGGGGTGGGAGTTTGATGGAGACCCCTCCTCTCATCTCTACAGGTGCTGGAGTGCCCAAATTAATGGGTGGGAGTCAGGAAAACCCTCAACCAGGACCCTCCCTCGGGGTGTCTCTGGAGGAAGGGTGTCCCAACCATGGGCAGCACAAGAAAATGAACATTTTATGATAATCATATTATGATAATCACAGACAGACAGACACACTGCACCCTCCCCATGGTGGGGGGACATCTCCCGTGCCTCCCCCCCAGCCTGTCATTTAGCTGTAACACAGCCAAAGATATAAACAGCAAAATGCAAATTGAAGTGCCAAGAAGCACCTCCTTCCTTGTGTTTAAGGACAAGCATAATATCCTGCTTCTTAAAATAAAATCTAAACTCAGATCTAAACTCAGAGCCCACAGCAGGCCAAGGGCACATGGGGGTGTTAAATAAGTTCTTGGGGAAACAGGGCAGTGTCTCCCTGCAGTCTTTGTAACCCAGAAAGGAAAATGCTGCACTTCCTCCAGCAAGCAAACAGTGTAAAAAGTTTAATGACAGATGGCAGGATGTTTATCTGCCTAAACTTAATCAGATTGAAGTGATAGGCTTAGTATAATAGAACACAAAAGGAAGAATTAAGGGATAAAAAAGAAATTCTCAGTGATCCATCACAGCCTGAACGTTTGACCAGGGCTTACAGCATCCTTCCACGTGTGTGGATGCTGACAGCACCATACACTTTGGCTGAACCACTACCCAGAGGATAAAAGATGCAAAAACAGACCCAAAAAATTGCACAAAGGTCATTTTCCCAGATGTAGCTTATTTTATTAGAACTTAATTCCCAGCCCCCTTTCCCCTGCTGTCCCCAATGGGTGCTCTGCAGCTCCAGGGCCAGCTGGTAGCTCTGAAAAACAAGAGCTCCAACACTCCAGAAACAAGGAGCATCATTTTGGTGTTCTTCAGTGAGTGGGGTCATCTTCAACTGTTGGGACTGCTGGAAACAGAGCTGGAATTATCCTTTACCTCCTTCTTGCAGATGCAGAGAGCAGTGCCTGAATGTAGAAAGTGGTCAGCACATGCTGCCTGAGAGGATGGGTATATATTAAATATATGTAACACAAACATAAGTACATGGTTTCCATCGTCTCTTGGAGATCTGAAGCAGGTTAAAGACCAAATAATCTTGCCCAAAGCCCAAGAGGGTACAGATCTGCTGCTATGTTGATTAAAATATGTTGATTAAAAGGTGACTTTTGCCTCTAAAAGGTGACCCTAACAATGTGTCAGCGAGGGTGGCAGAGGACTTGATGGAACAACTCCTAATCTTTTAATTTTTTGACCCATTTTGAGCCCCTTCCATGCTCTGGCCAGGTGCAGCATGGCCAGGTGTTACCACACACGCTGCAACAGCTGCACTGCAAAACTGACAGCAAGAAAAACCAAAATCCCCAGGGAGGGGATGCAATGACTGGAGGCAGAGAGCAGGTCCTTTCAGAAATCCTTATTCTTATTAGGAAAAAAAGGCAAATCTCATGCCTGTCCTGGCCCTGGATGTGCTGAGCACTCCTGGCAGGAAGAGGGGGCTGAGCTGGAGCTGAGCTGCTGCAGCAGATTCTCAGCAGGCATGTGGGGCAGGATCAGTCCCAGGGGATGTTCAGGGAGTACAGAATCCCAGAATCCCAGGATGGTTTGGGCTGAAAGGGACCTTAAAGCTCATCCTATCCCATCCCTGCCATGGGCAGGGACACCTTCCACTACCCCAGGCTGCTCCCAGCCCTGTCCAGCCTGGCCTCAGACACTTCCAGCAATGAAGCTTCTCTGGGCAACCTGTGCCAGGGTCTCCCCACCCTCACAGGGGGGAATTTCTTCCCAATATCCAACCTAAACCTACCCTTCTGAAGCTATTCCCCCTCGTTCTATCACTTCATGCCCTTGTGAAAAGTCCCTTTTCAGCTGGAGCTGTGTCTGACAGCCCTGACAGCTCCCTGGGACTGCACATCCAGGATGTGTGAATGGGGAGAGGTAGGAAACCCACACCCCCTCCCACACAGCCAGGGCTGCTCACAGGACCCCCCCATAGAGGGAAGGCAAGGATCATCAGTCCCATGGCCTTTTCCAGCCTTTCCTGGTAGGAAAAAGCTTTTCAGGTCCTGTGACCATCCCTGCCAGGGCAGATCCAACTGAACATAACAAACAGGCCTGATGCAAAGGACGGGGTTTATTCCTGACATGATGGTGCAGTTATTCCCTGATGGGTTTGGGGATTCCTGTGCCCTCACCGGGGCTGATCCTGGCACAACCACAGGTCCTGCCTTGCCAAGGCACGTGGGGCTGTCCCACTCCAGTGCCACCTGAGGCACACACAGGACACTCAGACACCCCAAAAGGCTCAGGACATGGGGGTTAAACAGGTAAATCCATTCATGAGGCGGGGCCTGGGATCCATCTCCCACCTCCAGGCTGGGTCCCCAGTGTGAGCAAAGATAAAAAGGGGGAAAAGTCCCCCAGCATCACCCAGAGGAAGCTGAGGCCCCTCACAGGCACCAAGGGCAGGACATTCCAGACTTGCCAGAGGACAGCAGGTTTGGAGTTCCCTTGGATGAGAGGTCAGTAGATCATTTTAGTTCCGTTATGTGAAATATTTGGGAAGGCAGGTGCCCACCACCCTGGACAAGGCTGGGCTGGGTTTGTTGAGGTGAGGGGGAGGTGGGAGAGGATGAAGTGGTTCCATGGAGGGGCTGCACCCCTGCTCCTGCTGGGATCTACAGCTGCTGGAGGATGATGTCCACGGCCTCGGCCAGGTTGTTCACGTAGGCATCAGGCTTCACCAAGGGGTGGTTTTCATCAGATGGCCTGCCAGGAGACAGAGGGGCACAGCTGAGCAGGGGCAGGATTCCAAACAGACCCCACGTCCCCTCCCAGGTCATCCTGCTGCCCACAGAGCCCAGGCAGCACCAGCAGAGCACCCCTGAGGTTCACATTCCTCTCTCTTCTGTTTATTTTTATCCTTTCTCCCACACCCAGGTCTGTCCCACATGCCCAGGTGGATCCCACGTCCTTTGTGCAAATGAGCTCGGTAAAACTTTGCAAAGCCTCAACTGGAAGAGGATTTCCAATTAGTTAATTAACTAGTCCAAGTCAATGCACTGCATTTTACGTGGAATTTCTTCATCCAGGCAGCAGCTGCCCCAGCCAGGGATCACTGTAAGGACACCACACTGCAAGCCTGAGACCCTACAAAAGTACAAATAATTATTCTCCCACGGTTTTTATCTAGAAATAGGTAGAGAAAAGAACAATTCAGTTTCAGCCTAGAGACACAGAAAGTCTCCACATCACTTCAGTGAAAAGGAAGGGTTTAATTTTACAGGGCCACCATCTCCTGCAAACCCACCAGCAGTGGTTTGAAACCCCACCAGAAGAAAGTTCAGTCTCACTCTCCACCAAGTCACCACCCCAAAGCAGAGTGACTTGAAGCCATTTTTTCCCAATACTTAATTAGCAGCTCTGGCCTAACGAGGCGCAGCTGCACGATCCCATTTTGCTGATTCAGCAGCGCTGCTGGTGGGGAGGGGGGCAGATGTGGGAGGCAGAAAATTTTCCAAACCTCATGGTCCTGTTACTGCTCTTGGGCTGAGAAACCCAACAGCTGCTGAAGGGAAAACATATGTATTCTATATGCTTAATGACCTTCCTTTGGGAAAGAGATGGGAGCCCAAATGTCCACCTCCCACCCCTCCTGCTCCCTGGGAAGGGCAAACCTTTATTTAGCACAGCCTCTCCGTGGGGAAGATGCATTTCCCACCGGATGCAGGGGAGGCAGAGAGATGATTATTATTATTATTAATGATGTGCAGGATTTGGTGAGCACTTGTCTGTACAAGCACCAAATCATTTCTTCAGTCCCAGCACTGAAGCTCCTCAGGGCTGTTTCCTTCCTGCTCTTTTCTCAGCAGTGCTCCTCATGTCCAAGCCCATGAGCATAAAACAAAGGCATGGCCTCTTTTGGAAGCCCACACTGAGTGCTTGAGGCCTTGCTTGCTGCAAAGTTCTGCTATGAACTAGGAAAAATAAAATATTTTTATATTTTCAGCCGATATTCATCTTTTCTTGTGCCACCTGCAAAGCCATGCCCAGCACCAGGCTCCAAGGAACACTGGACCTTATTTAAAGGGTGGATGGGTCTTTCTTTAAATATCCAAATTCTGTCTTGTTACAGGGCTAGGGAGCAGTGAGAACAATAATTATGATGTTTTTTAGGTTTTTCTCAGCTGTAAAGGAGCTTGCTGATGGAGAAAAACCTTCACACATAAAGCAAGTAAAAATCCAGTGTGTATCCATCCCTTCAGTGTAATTATTGCTCACTCCTGATTTAACCAAGAGGCTTTGATGAACACAAAAATAACTTTGGGCATACAGTAAAATATCAATTTCTTGTCACTAATCCTTAATTTGAGTGGAGAACTAAATAAAGCAACGAACAAAACTTCTATTTGCATTTTATACCCTGAGAAATGTTCCTTTCCTAGATTGCACATTGGGAGAAAAATTTAAGAACTGCTTGAAATGAACGCTTCTACAAGAAATTTTCAATTACACAGCACTCTTTGATCTATTAAAAGGATTTTATGATTAATATCTCTGCTGACTACACAGAAATCCATCTGTAACTCAGCTGCTAATTGCCAGCTATCAAGGAGAAGTCCTGTACACATTTAACGTGCCCTGTGAAGAGGGTGTGTATGTAAATATATATATATATATAAAATAAGGTATTTTTACCCATTTCCCCAAATACCACAGGACCACAACACACCCCTGGCTCCACTGAAGCTAGTATTCAAACACAATAAATAAAGTTGTGTGAACTCTGCAGGAAAGCAGAGAGCTGGAATAAACACACTTCCCTGCTCTCTTGCCTTTTCCTAGGGCTGTGCGTGGAGCTTTTGTCCCTGTCAGTGCCACTACAATTCCTGTTTCATGTGGCCCCTTCCTTTGTCTCACAGGCATTTTGTGGCTCACAAAACCAGCCAGGGGATGGGTTTGTTCCCACTCTGGCTCAGAGCTGAAGCACTCGACGAAAGGGAACTGCAAGCAATAATCCCCGAACTCTAATGCCAAGAAACAAAGCTCCAAATGCAGCAAAACAACTCAGGAGCTCAAGTCTGGATGCCAGAAGTGAGGCAAGAGAGCTGTGCCATAAAACCCCAGGGCAAACCCAAGATGCTGGAGGATGAGCCCTTATTCTGCTGCCCAGAGGGAGCAGAGACCATGGCTCTACACCAGCCTCTTCTCTGGGGAGTTTGGGCTTTTTCCCTAAGAGAAACAGCAGCCACTGAGAGTTTTAAGATGCCCTGAGGTGAAGCAGTGCTCTGGAGCTGGGCCCTGATGTCCTGGGCATTGCTTGGATGCAGGAGAGCCTCCCTGGACAAGGAAGGTGCAGGTGGAAACTTGGGCCAAGAGCAGACCTTGGGTCTCACGGGTCCAGCTCAGCTTCTCTCCCAGTGACAACAACCCCAGGGCAACTGCAGGTCACAGAACTGACAGTGAAGGTTACTTTTTGATACTTTCATATTCCAGAAATAAATAAATAATCTAAAAATATCTTTAATTTGCTAGGTCAGTTGAAGAAGTTAGCAGTGAGCTAACTTTAGGACAGGCTCCTTCCGATATTTTTTCTCACACGGGACTCTGGTTGCAGAGAAGAGCATAAATCAAAATGACAGAAAATTATATACTGCAGCTGAACACTGAGCTGTCAGCACTCCTGGCCAGTGCACAAACTTGCTTGTGAAAAATCAGCTACAGCCCTGGGAAACACTCTTTTCCACAAAGCAGGATTCCTTGGAGTGGCTGAGCACCATGGCCTGGAAGTGCACACAATTTTCCAGCCCAAATTGGTCATGGCACTGTGACACGTGACACTTCTGCACTGCCTTTGGTGACCACCTTGCTGGCACACTAAGGGGTCAGGGAAAGCAGTGGCTTAGCACAGGATCCCTCTGAAATCCAGGGTGGTCCTTAAGGGGTGATGTTGGGAGAATGTGCTCTTCAAAAGGAGCAGAGCATCACAGCTGATGAACAATTGAGCTATTTTGAACATGATGCAGCTCAGACAGAGGTCTTGAGGCCCTAGTTAGTCATGTCCATCAAATGCTCCTCAGGACATGACTGAACATCCTCCTCTGCCATGTTTCACTGTCAGGGCTGCAGCAGCTCTGTGGCCCCTCGTGCTCCGAGCCAGACCCTCAGCCCACACTAAACCAGTGAGCTCAGATCAGTGCTGCCCTTGGAGACACCAGGAAGCAGCAGGAAAACTGGCTCTGCAATTTTAACTCCTCCCTTGGGAAGAGAAACCCCAGTTAAAATCAGGGGAACTGCAGTATCAGAACTCCTGCCTGTTAGAATGTGATAGCTTCCTCCTGGTGATGCACAAAACCAAAATGAGAGGGGTTGATTTCAAAAATCAGCTTCTGCAAGAATAAGAAGGTTCACTTACTGTGTGGGTCAGATTTCCACTTGGATAAATCTGTTCTAACAGGCTGGACTCCCTGCCTAGACTCAGCTATCAGGAATGGTCTTGTTCCAACTTCTCTGCAATTTTTTGGGATGGTTCATGCAGATGCAGCTGAACATCTCTGAGGGACGAAGGGATCTATGCTGGCTTGCCTGGTCCTTCCAGGAGCTACCAGGAATCTTTGAAGCAAATACAGAAGAAAGATGATACATAGAAAGATGATCCCAAACCCACAGATTTTGAGTTAATTCCTTTGTTTCCCACAGCAGTGGGGATTCCAGGTGTGGTCTGTGGGTTGAAGAGAAGATTGGATGGTGCTGTCAGCCAGTTCCAATGGCCCTGTCCCAGGGAACCACTGCTGGAAAGGGAACTGGACCTGCAGAAGGTGCAATGTGACTGAGTCTCTATGAGCTGGGAGCAAACCATCACACCAGGGGCTCAGAGGGACTGTCTGAGCTCCAGGCCCTCCCCTCATGTCCTCGGAGACTTCACACAGCACTTGGAATGGGCTTCTCAGCACCTCCCTTGTGCTCTTCTCCAGCAACACACACAGGGAACAAGCAGGAAACAGCTGGGTTACTGCAGGGGCAAAATTTGAACAGAGAAAAGGCCAAGTGGAGGAGCTGACATTGGACAGTCACAGTCACAGGGGTGGAAACAGCTCAGGGTGAGACCTGCTGAAACTGGAGAGAGTGAGAGCAGATGGGCATTGATCCACACCTGATGGGAACCACAGGTTAAAATCAGCTCCTACACAGCCCTTCAGAAATGAGGGGAGGCAGGAAAAACACCAAGCAGGGCCAAAGCAAGGCACCAAAATGAATTTGAAGAAGACAAATGATCCCACATTCCAGTGCCACAGAGTTGCTGCCATTTGGCAAACCTGATCCCAGCCCTGCTGTCCCACTGAGCTCCCCAGCAGCACCACTTCAGCCACAGAGCCACCCCCATCCCACAGCTCTCCTCTGTTTGACCAAGGCATCTCTGTGCCACCAACTCCTGCTCCATAAAATGAGATAAAAAACCCTGAGACCATTTCTCCTGACAGCATATTCTTCAGGGGCTCTTACCACGGCTGTAAAATATGCAAGACTGGGTTTAACAAGGTTTTCTTTATGGGGAATGCAAACAGACACTGTAACCTTTGCTGGTTGTTTTGTAAAGATGCAATAATTAGACTTGGTGCCATGAGTGAAACTCAATTTTTTTTTTTTTTCTTTTGTGAAAACATGCAATTTAATCAGTTTGGCACTGAAAACCCAGATAAATCACAGCGACTGACAGGTCCCTGATGGACAGCTGAGGGATGGTTGTACAGCACATTTCCTGATCACACAATTAGAGAGAAACCTTCACCAAAGTCAGTAAGAGCACCCTGGGCTGGAGCAGCTTCCAGAACTCCAGGAAAACCCACACCTGGACCCCCTCATGTCATGGACAGATCCCTGGGATAGGAAGAGAGGCTTTTGTGGTTACAAGACTGGATTTTGGAGAGCTCCAAGCAAAGCAAACCTGTGTCAGAGCAAACCAGCATCCCCCACTGCTCTTCTCTTTGCCTCCCAGAACTTCACACACCACTAATTGTGTTTAATTGTGACTCATTTAAATTCAAGCATCAGCCAAATTGTTTGCTAACACCTGAAGGAAGTCTGTGGGCTTAATTGCTCCCATTTATGTTAAACTGCTGCAGTTTTAACTGAGCAGAATAAACCAGCTTAAGTCCAACACTTCTCCAGGTAATATATCTCAACTTGTGTACCATACTAAGATTGAGGGCACAGGGAATTATCCTTCTGCACAGTTTACCTAAAAATAAAATAAAATTAAACTGCCAAATGCTAGCAATCACAGAATCATGGAATGGTTTGTTTTAGGAAGGACCTTGAAGATCATCTTGTTCCATGGGCAGGGACACCTCCCACTGTCCCAGGCTGCTCCAAGTCCTGTTCAGCCTAACCCTGGACACTTCCAGGGATCCAGGGGCAGCCACAGCTGCTCTGGGCACCCTGTGCCAGGGCCTGCCCACCTTCACAGGGAACAATTCCTGCCCAAAATCCCATCCATCCCTGCCCTCTGGCAGTGGGAAGTGGTTTCCCTTTATCCTGTCACTCCATGCCCCATCCAAATTCCCTCTTCAGGGCTCCTGCATCCCCTTTAGGCACTTAAAGGTTGCCATTCCCCAAATCCTTGTTTTTCTGAATTTCAAAACACTTCTTAGGGTAGTCACTTGTATTTTTCAAACATGCATGTGCTGAAAATTTAATTGGAAGTATTTAATTGAAAGTGTTTAATTGGAATTTATTAGTTTCTAATCAGCTGGCTGAATCAAGGTGCTCTAACCAAAGATCTCAGATACACAATTCCAGAAATAATTGCTTAGAAGAGGGTGCTGAGAGCATTGGTAGGGCTAAAAGAGGTGCATGAGGAGTGCTTGGTGTCCCTGCTGCACTCTGCTCTGCCAGGTTTAGAAGCAGGTGGTTTTAAACTGCCAAGATCTGCTGCAGGACATCACTTTGAGAAGCAAGGAATAGACTGGAAATGGGGACTGTAACGACAGATATGAAGAGGTTCAGGGAGAGGAAGTGGGGCTTTGTTCATAAAATAATAGTCCCACTAAAAAATAAAGAAGTTAAATGACCAGAGGTGAGAACAGATCAGGAGCTGGAGGCTGGCAGGAGCAAAATTCCACAGGTTTCACATAAAAAGATTGGGAGAGAGTCAGCACAAGTTATTTCCCATACTCCTCTCCACAGCCACGACATTTACTCATGGTGATTGCAAATGAACCCTTGAGCCATCCCAATTCCTGGCATTTCTGCAGGATGCACTGCACCCTCTGTCTGAACACACCGCTGAGGAAGCAGATGACAGCAGCTGTTTTCCTCCACCCATCCCTATTTATTTTCTCTCTCAGGAAACCCAGCACATGTGAACATGCCAGATTAAGAGCTCTGGAGATTAAAAATCCTGAGAGTCAGTGCAGAGGACATACACACATCTCTACAGGCACGAAGGAAGGCAGGATGGTGATGGAAGACGTGATGAGAAGCGCTGCTGTCGGGACTGAGGGTACTCCTGGCCAAATGCTCTCATGTCATTAAAACAGAGCAGGAGATTTTATCAGTACTGACTTCTTTCCCTTACCTCCAAAATCCCTCATGGAAAAAAAGCACTGGAAAGTCAAGCTGGTTTGAACAAATATTTAAACAAGCAGAGCACTGGTGTGTTCCGGCATCTGGGCAGCAATTTTCCTGTCAAAACTGCAGAGCTCTCTCATCTTGCACAGCCAGAGCAGTTCAGCAGGGGCCAGGCATTAAAAGTGTGCATACCAGCATTACGGTGGAGGAGAGGGAGCAGCACACATGCCTGATCTGGTTTTGGACTGGTTCCCAGCCTGCTAATCTCAAAACAGCTGCACACGTGTCCTGGGAACAGCTGGCACAGGAGGGAGAGCTGGAACCTGGTGGGCACAGGATGGGGGACACCCAATCAGTCCCTTCTGCCTCAAGGGGCTCTGGTCCCTTCTCCTCTGCCCATAATCTTGTATCTTGTGGGCTCTGAGCTGCTCTGGTCCCATCCAACCCTGAATCCAAAGGTGAAGCCATCATGGCTCAAAAGCCTGGCTCCATGCTGGGTGATGGATGCTGGATTTGACTCCTGAGAAGACACAGGTGGGAGTTGGTGCATCAGGGACTGCCATCCCCAGCCCATGGAAACCACTTCAACCCACCTCACACAGTGGTAATATTTATTCAATGTACTCTGTTAGGCCAACAAGAACAGCCAGAGGAAACAGATAAACATTTGAGAGCACAAAATGCTTCTGCTACTGCAGAGGTGAACATTCACCCTCAGTCACCTGAGGTTTCCCAGACCCATTTCACCCAGTGCTGCCTGTCAAAAAACAAGATGCTCTCCCCAGGCTGGTCACCTGAACCTCTTCAGGAGCCTCCTGCTCAGGACAGACAGGAAAAGTGAAAGGAAAAATACACACAGAACCATAGAACCACTCAGGTTGGAAAGGCCTCTGAGGTCACTGAGTCCAACTGTTCCCTCAGCACTGCCAAGGCCACCACTGACCCATGTCCCCAAGTAACAGATCTTCAGGTCCTTTAAATCCCTCCAGGGATGGGGAATCCACCACTGCCCTGGGCAGCTCTTTTCATGAAGAAATTCCTCCTGATACCCACCCTTACTTCCCCTGAGGCCGTTCCCTCTGCTCTTGTCCCTATTCCCTGGGAGCAGATCCCAAATCCCCCCCGGCTGTCCCCTCCTGGCAGGAGCTGTGCAGAGCCAGAAATTCCCCCTGAGCCTCCTTTGCTCCAGGCTGAGCCTTCCCAGCTCCCTCAGCGATTCTCCAGCCCCTTCTCAGCTCCCTCAGGAATTCTCCAGCCCCTTCTCAGCTCCCTCAGGAATTCTCCAGCCCCTTCCCAGCTCCCTCAGCCCCCTCCTCATGGGACTCGTGCTCCAGACCCTTCACCAGCTTTCTTCCCCCTTCTTATTCATCCCGTGTTCACCCCAGTTTCTTAGATAACACGTCTGGATAGGAAACCACCTCTGGAAGAGATGATTCTTTTCCCTACTGACTCTATTTAAACCAGATGACAAGCTCATACCCCAGAGCCAGTTCTTGGACAGCCAGAGTTAGGTGTAAAGAATCTAACTTTTCATAAAGTTTAGGAAAAGTTTTGTGGGATAAATCCAGCCCTTTGTGTTCCTGCAGGCTGGAAATGAGCCATGAATGCCAGGCACGTTGGTGTGAGTGCAGTGACCCCCTGGCAGGGCTGGGGTGCACTGGGGGACCAGAAGCTCTGACTGTACATGTGGATGCACCAAGAGCTGCAGTGCAAGCACAGCACAGCTGTTTCCAATAAAAGCAAAGCCTCCCTCTCCCCCTCAAAAGTTAAGAGCACATTTGCTTGTTTTCTGAGAAAATCTGAGAATTGCCCCTGCTCTGCCAAACTATCCAGTCTAACAGGGTGTTTGCAAGCACCCTGAGACTCAGCTCTGCCTGCTTGGATTAATTATTGATGACCTGCTCGGCTTTGCCAGATGACCTTACTCAATTCAGTAGAAAATAATTTTAAACGCCCCTGAGAAAGAATTCGGACACAAATATTTTCTTTGTGCATACACACAAACAGATGTGCATCTTAAAGGGAGCTGATGCATTAGCTATTAATCAGATTTAATATTACACAGGAGTGAGAAAGATTAATTTCAGGGGTTGAATGTAAAGCTCAACATCTTACTCTGTTAGATACTTTTAAAGACCTTAACCTAAGAGAATATTTCACTGCTTTCCTTTAATACACCACTTACAAAATCCCCATGAAAGGTGTAAAATGAATGCTGGCTTCTACATTTGCAAAGCATCTCACGGAGATTTGAGTCACAGAACTCTGGCAGATGCAGATTCTAGCAAGAAAGGAGCTTTGCAGATTATGAAAGAAAGGAGCCTTAATTTAAAGTTTCAAATGCTGTTTGGAGAAGCTTGACTTACCAAGTATTAGGCCAGATTGGCACTGATAATGCAACCCTCGAGACAAGACACTCCAAGTCACAGCTTTAAAAGACTGTTTCTCACCAAAGAAGAATTTGAGCTACCCTAAGGAGAATAATATTTGTCTCCAGATGCTGCTCACTAAATCAGCCTTAATTTTAAATGAGAATGAAACTATGAGCTATCTGTGCCACTCCCAGGAAACCCAAGCAGACAGACATGCAGCCAGTTCTCCTTCCAAAGGGCAGGAACAGCCAAATCACACATGTGTTGGGAACCAGCACCACCCTGCTCCAAACCCTTTCTCACGTGGGAAGCCAAAAAAGCACCTACATTGGAAAATTAAGGCACAATTTATATTTTTTGTCTGCAAAATTGTCCAGCCTGGACAAGGCAACGGCATAGGGTCTTCTCTGACTTCTCTTCCCAGGCCATATTCCAGATAGGAATATTACATCCAACCTCACCCAAGGATGGCAGGAACCCACCTGCTTCTAAATGTGCTTGTGCAGAACTGATAGAACAAAAGGCAATGTATATTTGGGCTAATCCCAGGGGTTCTGCCTCAGCTTTGAGTCAGTGCATGATCTATGCCCTCTTGAAGGGCCCAGAGACACCTGAGCATGCAGAGCCACCCAAATAACTCAGCCCTGCTCCTCAGGAACTCCTGCCTCTTCTAAAGCAGAAACTTCACTAAAGTTATTCCAAACTATGGCTCATTTGCTTAAGCAACTCTGTAAATGAGATCTTCACCATCTTCTCTATGGAAGTTTGCATGGCCTGAATGCCTGCCAGCCTTCCCTTCCATGACCACAGTGCCAAGGGAATGAAACTTCATTTGCTTGGGTTTTATATTTACCAATATCTGGAAGTGCTCATGAGGGGCTGGGAGCAGCCTGGGACAGTGGGAGGTGTCCCTGCCCATGGCAGAGGTTGGAACTGGATGGGCTTTTAAGTCCCTTCCAATCCAAACTATTCCATGATTCTATGAAGTGATGGAGCTGACCAGGCTTGCTTTTTGCCTTGTCTCAAAGATGAAAAAACCTGGATTTGCTGAGCTGTTGAGCAGGTAGTGAAGGAAACTCCATGCCACGTGCCTGCAGCCTCCAGGACACTGAACAGGGTCATTGGGGATTAAGATCCCAAATCCAGCAGAAAACAAAACAGTTCTGTATGGACCAGCAACAGCCAGCCCACGTTGGATCCCTTTCATTTTTTAATTGGTAATGGGGACCTCAGACCAGGCTGTCTCAATCCAGAGGAAGGCAGGATGTCCTCTGCAGATGAGGCTCACAAATGTGGAAGCTGTTCAAAGGACAAGTGTTGAAAATTGGGATAGCTGTTGATATGGTGATGGCAAAGAGGCAGGAAGGGCCTTTGTTGGGGTTCCACAGAGATGTTTATTCCAGCCACATGTGCAGATAGTCCAGGGTGAAAGGCAAACCTCATGGGAAGGGTCCAGGTTCAAGTATGAGGGTGGTCGGGGCTGGGAGAGCATCAGGGACCAATTGTCATTTACATAATTTATCAATTATTAAATATCAATTATCAGAGGCATGGGGCAGCACAAAGGTGGGGTCAGGGTGTGGGAGCCAATGGGGAAATAGGGAGTGACTGAGGGACACAGGGATGGGGTGGACTGAGGGAGTAGAACAGGGACACATTGGCATCCTGTGAGAGAAGCCCCTGGTGTCTCCCCAAACCAGGGAATGCCTCTCAGGGCCCACAGACCTCCACAGAGCAGGACATGCCACGCTTCACCCAAGGATCCCAGGCTCCTTGGGAGCACTGCAGGGAACGTGCAGCACCACTGCCCTGCAAACAGAGAGCTGCAGGCATGGCTGCAGCCTCTCCCTCCTCCTGCTGGCTCCCCTCCACCCCGGCAGGACGCAGGGCTGAGGGAAGCCAGCACATTTCTCAAGGTGTCAAACCACAGCCAGGCTCGTGCTTCAGAATGGATTATGGAAAGTGTGCTGAACTAAGGCAGGGATTCAATCCCAGCCCTCAGCCTGGGCACGGGAACAGCCCAAGGTTTGTACCTGCTTCCTTCTGAGTTCCAGCTCCTCGTGTGTCCCACTTGCTGTGTGCTCAGTGCAGACTCAGAGCCAACCCTGGCTGAAGCCTTCCAAGAATTTTGTCAAATACCGAGTCCCAGTCACATCAACAGGGATTTTGCTGTATGTTGTCAAAGGGATAATCCCAATTTTTCAACAACTGAGTGATGAATACTTGGGTTTGGGATGCTTGATTTCAGTTCAGGGAGTCACACAGGTTCACTCTGTGTCCTGTGCTAACTTGCACATCCTCCAGCATTATTTTTCTCTGCCAGTCCCTTCCACTTTCATAAATACAATGGTTAACAAACACTATGGCCACTTCCAAATAGCTTTTTAAAATTAGTTTTTGTGGGACTGACTGGACATTTCCCATGGCAGTTTGTTGCTGGCTGTTATCACACGTGCAAACCACAGCCCAGAACCACGAAATCATCCAGCAGGGTGAGTTTGTACCACACCTGGCACACTCAGAACAGCACCAGGCACCACTGCTGCTTTCAAACCCTGCCACATTCACCCTCAGAGGGCTGAGATGTTTCTGAGCCAGCTCTCCATGAGCTCCCAGAAGCCAAGGATCAGGCTGTGCAAGGTGCCCAAGCAGGCTGGGAACAAGAGGGGTGCCCAGGAGCTTCTCCACTTCCAGTGTAGCTGGCAAGGCTTTCCCATTTCTGAGGATCAGACTGAACTTGGGACATTTCTCAACCATGAAATCAATAAAAAAGACTTAACAGCTTTAGAATAGAGGAGGAAAAACCCCAAACAAACAAGAGCAGTGGCATGGTAACTGCTTCACCTTCTTGGTATCTGCAGCATTTGCTTTTATCTGAGCATTGTGGTTGAGACCAGTTTCCTCCCTTTGCATCAGCTTCAAGCGAAGACTGATCCTTTGTAGAATGAACAGCCCATAATACTGGTTTTAGCTGTGTTTCTGTAACCCAACCTGGCTTAAATGAAGTTTATTTACATACCATGCTCGATACCTTTGACAAAACCTAATACTTAAAATACTTCAAAGGTCTACTTCGTACTGGAGGTGGGACAGCCAAGACTGTGGTCTGCACATATTGCTAAATTCCAAAGGCATTTCAGGGTGGAGATATTTGTCTATGGAGTTAAAAACAACCTAACAATAACCCAATCCCCTTCAAATTGCATTCAAAGCAGCACAGAGCAATCTGGGGGGGGCTGATCAATTCTCTGGTTGTTTTTTCTCAGTCTAAAATGAATCAGTCGCTTGAAGGGTGTGTGCTATATAATATATATAAAAATATAATCAGGACTTTTTGGAAACAAATCACCCAAGCCCTTGCATGGAAAGGGCTTCAGCAGATCATAAAGGGAGAGACTTCATCTTCATCAAGTAAAACATTAACTGAAATGTTCTAACTTACAGCACTATACATTAATGCTCAGCAATGTAAAGAGTTTAATTGCCTGTTGCTTTCCCACCATAAATTACTACCTGCAGCTAATGGAAAACCTTCCTCCAGACCTGTTTATGCATCTCACTCTCATTTCATACTCTCACATGGATGGAAAAAACAGCTGGGCAGCCTGGAGTTGTCTGTAGTCCCTGCATGGCAAATGGGCACGTCCTGAGAAAGCAATGAACATTTAAGAATACCACGCGTGTTTGGTACAAGCTGCTTGAGCAGTTCATCACATATGCAATTATCTGCAGGTTTTATGACTGTTTCTATTTGAATTTAATAATTAGCCAGTCAATATTAAACCACGCTGCCACTCACACACAGCAGTTTCCTTCCCACGAAAGGGGGAAAAAAACCCCGAAGAACCATGGAGAGGTTTGGGTTGGAATGGACCTTAAAGACCATCTAGGAACATCCCAGGGAAAGGGGCAGGTGGCTTGCAGGAGGAAAAAAAATTGACCCATCAGAGAGATGCAGAAATTCAAGGTGACATTTGGAGCTGGGTTTCACTGCTCTGCATCTGGGAGAGGCTATTTAGATACAAACCCAGAACAACAGAGTCCCAGCCACTTTCCCAAAGGATTAATTAAGGAATCCTCCTCCCAGCCCCCATTCAGAAAAATCTGGCTGGAAACTAAGTAACAGCAACTGTTTACCCCATTAGAGCTGTGCAGTAAGAAAGGACAGCCTCCTACAGCTTCCCACAACTTCGGGCATGATAAACATCTTTGTTGTAGACCTCTCCAGTTTTATTGATGGAGACAGAGAGCGCCAGAGAATGGGAGCTGCTGAATCCAGCCTCTGATTAGCAATTAAGCACTTGGAGAGGGGCAAGGCTCCGGGCACAACGTCCTCCCCACTGATTCACAGAAAACCTTCTCACATAAATTAGCCACCCCTGCGATTTTAGTGCTTGTGTCTGCTGGTCACAAAGGAGCCTCACGGGGCTCTGTGCAGCCTTTCCTGCCTGAAAATCTGGGGGAATGTCCAGAGGGCTGTAGATAGCCCTGTCCCTGACCCCTCAGCAGGTGTGGACAAGCCCCAGGGTCTCAGGGAGCCTCCAGGATGCCAGGACATGATCCCTTTGGCTGGAACTGCCACCAGCAAGAACAGGATGGGACATAGGCTGTGCATGGCTCTGTGCAGCTCCTGACTCCCTGCTCCAGGCCAGAGCAACCTGAGCTGGTAGAAAACGTCCCAGGGGATTGGAATTAGATGAGCTTTAGATGAGCAACCCAAACCATTCTGCAATTCCTCGTGCTGGGGTCCTCATGCCTGGGAGAGCAGCACCCAGCTCCACAGCAATGCTGTGACCTACCCTGGCACACAGAGCAGAGATCAGATCAGGTGTTTTCTCTACTAAAGGTGCTACACAAACCCAGTCTGCTCACATCAACAGTCCATGTCCCAGATTGAAATCTGCAAGGAGGCTGAGCCCATGGAGCCTCCAACACGATGTGCCCAGAGAGGTTTGCAGAGCTCATCTGCTGAGGGCCTGGCTTTCCCCCACACCTCCTTCCCCCACAAAAAGCTACAACTGACAAGTCCTGGTCCTCGGAGGGAGCACTGGTTTTTATCAGATGGTAACAATGAGTACATCATGAAATCATTTAATAGTTCTCATTAAATGCCTTGCTGGAGAGCAGCCCTGATTTATGGACACTACGCTGCGGGTATAAATAAAGCTGCAGTTTGCTTGTAACACAGCTGGTCCCAAAAATTAATGTTTTGTTTTCCATAACCTTTGTACTCTCCCCTTCCTCTGCTACTATGGCAAAGCTCAGGGCGTGTAACTCGATCACTCTGGGGGAGAGGAGACACATCCAAGGGCTCGCAGGGGCTCAGCCCTGCCCTGAGATGCAGCTTCCCAAGGGCAGCTTCCCAACTCCAGCTCTCCCTTCCACGTGGATGCACCTCCCTGTTCCAAAACAAAACCCTCACAGGCAGCCCTGCCTCCTGTGCCTGAGGTGCTGCTGGAACCGCCTGTCTCTGTAGGTTCAGGTCCAAGAAATGCTGATATATTTAGCACTGCCGCAGAACTTTTCCATCCTTAGAAGCCCAGGCAGTATTCCTTTCTCTTTTTGTGGCCAGGGATTAGGACAAAAGCCACTCAAACCAGATGTACATCCGTCTCTAGAGGAGAGGAAATATGAGGCCGCTGTGACACAGGACAGTGGCCAGAGACATTTTTTTAATGCTTATATTAACCACAGCACCTAATCCTGAGCAAACACTTCATCAGTTGCACGGTGCTGTTTTGTTTTTTTTTTTAAAGGCCTTTTAGTGGCAGCACAAGGTGTTCACTGAGAGTGTGACTGAGCTCAGGGAAAACTGCACTTCCAGGCCAGGCAGATGTTGAGGAGGTTTAGGAAAGAGTCATTTTAAACAAGGACGAGGAGCAGGGCTCTGCAATCATATGGTTTGCATCTGGAATTTACAGGCATGATAATTTTATAACCCTCTCCTTGCAGTTTTGAAGCAGTTGCAGTATCCTTTGCTGCTGCAGGGACGGGGCTGCAGGAAACACCCTCTTGCATCTGAGAGCTTAACGTGGCCCTGAGCCTGCACCCCGTGCTGTGAAACAGGCAGGGAGAAGCTGGCAGAGCCAGTGGAGTGCAAATGGGAAATTGTGTTACACAGGCATTAAAACAAAAAGTCTTAAAACTGACCAGTTTACTTCTGCTCACAGCCAGGCCTGTTATATCTGGTTGGTTTTATATGAGTGTATATGAGCTTTTCTTTGTAAAAGTCGCTTTCTAGTGACTCCATGTACTTCTGTTCTGGTTGAAACCAAGAAACCTCTCACTCAACCAACCATTTTTCATGTCTACATAATGCATGAGGCTGCAAAGTGATTGCAAGAAGAGACTTTCGGGCAGGAAGACTCAAAGCTCTGAGACAGCTGAGAACAAAACAATAAGAAAATCACCTCAGGAAATGTGGGAAAGATCAACTTCTTTTTAAGAGTAATATTTTTACATTTCCACAGCCACAGGCCCAGCACGGTCCCAGCTGTGTGCATATCCCAGGCACTAACTGTACATGGACTCACAATCTGCCCAAAACCAAACCTTAGCTATCATCAAGCTTAGTTTAGCCACATATTTGGCCTCTAAACACGAAGAAATTAAGAGTTTTTCCTTGGGAGGCAACGCAGGTTTTGGCAACCGCTATTGAGTTTCAAACATTTGAAAGTAATTGCTAATGCACAAAGAAGCTGGAATTGAGGAGAATTTTCCCCAGGTTGGAGATCAGTGCTGGTTTCCACTCCAACAGCCATTGAAGTCAGTCAGACTCAGTCCAACATGCCCTGCACAGATGTCAGCACTATCCCCAAAACACGGATACTCACAGACACATACATGCATTTGGATGTCTGCTTCTCTGTAGATGGAGAAAATTTATATCCAATTACCTTCCTTTAAAATGATACAAAAAGCAGGAAGACAAGTTGTTTCAATAGGAAAAATTTACTGGACTAGTTTCTAGGGTGTATTTATTTGTAATATAAAGTTGTGCTAGGTGATGGATTTAGATGAATCTGACCTAAAGACTCTGCCTCTTCTCTCCTACTAGTTCATGACTTGATAATTAATAAAGATTTTAATTTTTTCTTGGAATTCAGTTACGTAGAAACACATCAGTTTTGCAGAAGTCATTAATCCAGGGATTTAACTGAGCCACAAGGTTTCCATGGCTGATCTTGGGCTGCTGCAGGTTCCAATCCAATTTTTCTTGCTAGGAACCTTTGTTTCATTTTATTGCTCTTTGGGTTTATGAGAGAGGCTGGGAGGGAACAGAGGACATGGAGAAGCAACTTCTGCTCCTGAGACCAGTGTGTGACCTCGGGTACATCACTTGGCCTTTCTTGGTCTCCACAACTGAAAAATGAGAATAACAACACTTTGCTTCTTTGTGTGAGCACCCCAGAACTTCATTAGGGGAAAAACAGATACAGAAGAGTGAGGTGATTCCAGACCCTCCAAGATTAGGCAGGAGGAAGATTCAGAGAGACAGATGAATCTATGGCAAAAAAAGAAAATGGATCAGCCACAAACTGTTTGGGATGATGCCCTGGCCAGCTGGGAGCCATAAATGGATTTTGGCACTGGCTTCAAGAACTTCAGAGTCTGACCTTCTACATTGCAGGACCTCATCTGCAAACCAGAAATAGCAGGGTTTGTGCCTTCCCATTCTCTCTCACAACATGGATTTTGGACCCCTTAAGGTCAGACTGTGTCTTACCTAAGGTGCTAAACTCAGCTTTGGGAGGAACCTGGGGTAAGACTGAAAGGCAGTGAAACAACCCTGCAAGGAACACAACCAGCAATAAGAGGAAGAAGAGTGAGAGAAAATAAGGAGTTGTTGTTTGTGAGTCAGCATTGAGCCCCTCTGGGCTGAAGCAGCCACGGGGTGTGGGCACAGCAATTTCAGTGATAAATTTTTATATAAAGTATGGGATAAACCCTGCTCTCTCTGAGCAGTTTCCTTTGACTTGGGTGGGAATTGCTTCCTTGCAGCTGAGAGCCTGATTGGTCTCTCTATGTGTAATGATAAAAAAGAGGGAGGAAGAGTCTTCTAACATGATCATCACAGAAATGATCCTGGCCTCTCTAACACTGATACCAAGAATTCGATTGATAAGCCTCCTTTGTGATTGCATTTCTGCCAGAATAAATTTAGAAATTCAGCTTGTTGCCTAGTGTGCAAGAATGTTTGCACAAAGTTTCTACTGAATGTGTACAAGAAAGCAAGGGCCCTGACTTCCTTCCATCCATACCCATGGAATCACAGGATTGTTAAAACTGGAAAAGACCCTGTGCAAACCCCTGGCCCAGCAACACATCAGGTCCTTCCCCCTGGACCAGGGGGATGGCAGCAGCTACTCCTCAGTGCAGGTACTCACAGTCACTGCCCCAAGGAAGGGAGCTGCTGCCAGGAATTAAAGGTAGCCAGCCATTCCTTGCTTATTGTAAATATTTTGCAGCCAGAAATTCCAGCCTGTTTCAATCCTCCACACTGGAAAAAGCTCGCTATTCCCAAGGCAGGGGCAATCCAACTGTGACTGCTTCTTCCAACACCTCCAGCTTCCCTCTGGAGTTCTTCTGGAATTCTCCAGCCTCCAAGGGACCATGTCCAGCAGTCTGACTGTCCCTGAGGGAGGTGGCTTTGGCCTCAAACAGGCAGAGCCACTTCTTGCCCAAACAAGAGAATCGCAACAAGCGGCCGCCTCAGGAAGGGTTAAAACGAAGAGTCCTGCTAAAGCTTAAGTGTTACAAATCTTTCCAGTTAAAATAAATTATTCAGGAGATGTCAGCCTCCCGTCAGCACCATATGAGCTACATTTTTAATAGTTCTGTGCACTGAATACGTTCTGTCATAATACCAGTGATGCTGAGCTGTGAGACAAGGAAGGGGGAAACGTGAAAGACGGAGCTGCCTTCTCTGCAGGGCCATGAAACACACGTCGCTGCAGGCAGAGTGGAGTCAGACAGAAATACTGCACTGACTTCAGGAATCATGGCAGGAGCTTCTCCATTTTCCCTCAAAAGCATTGTCCCACCTGATGGATAATTCACCCGCCACCTTCCACTGTCTCAGGTCTCGTTTATTGTGAACGAAGCCACTCTGTGGCTCCACCAGATTTTTCCAAACATTAGCTGGAATCAGAACCTACTCTCAACTCTCCTAACTTAACAACGAAGTTTTCTGCTCCGTGTCCCCAGGTACAATAATAAAAGAAGGGAGCATTTCTCTTTGCCTCAGATGTTAAAATAACCACCTATCTGCCCACTGACTCATAAATTCATTTATTTGTCCAAATCTCGATCCATGTGGCCAAACCCTTCTAACTCCCATCCCTGTTTCTGTCCCTGAAGAGGGGAAGAGAACCAGGCTTCCCACAGGAAAGCTGTTTGGGGTAAGTAACCCAAGAGTAGAGTCTCTTGTCCTACTCAAGGGAAATGGGCTGTTGGGGAATGACCCCAAATTCCCACCCTTCTTGCTTCTGAATAGGAAAACAATTTTGCCTCCATTGCTGCAGCTTCAGCTGGTTCAGCTTTTAACTGAGTGAGAAGGAGACACCACGAGCCACTGCAAGGCTCTTGCAAAGCAAAGGAGAGAAAAGGGATGGGGATATGGGAGATCCACAGCTTGTTCCAGAAGCTCTGGGAGGCACATCAAATCCCAGCTCCTGAGGAGCAAACACCACCCATCCCTTCCCTCTCACAAAGGAGAGCAGCTGACACAAGCACAGCAGCACCTCAGTAGGTCTGGTTTGCTTTTAGGCTGAACCCAGCAAGGTTAATTAAGGATGTTTTACCAACTGTTTCCCTGAGACAGACTTAGATTAGGAGAAGGCTGCTCAGGCCAACCAGGCAGCACATGGAGGATGGAAGAAAGCACCAAAGTTTGGCAGGAGTTGAGGAAAAAACTCAACTCCTTCTGATGAGCACGAGGTGTGAAATCCCCCTGGATGCCCTCAGTCACTCCCTCTGCTCACCCAGCACCTCCCTGGGCCTGGAAAGAATTCCACAAAGCACAAAAATGCTGCAGTCAGTCCTGAGTGGGCCCAATGGCTGAGCAGCCAGCAGAGTGAACCCCTACGAGCCCAGGCTGGAATGAAGAAAATCCAAAGGCAAACATGGCCAAGGATCGCTTGCAGGAGTCAAGTCCAGGGGGAGTGGCAGGAGGAGCCTGTGCCAACACGGAGGTTTCTGGGAGTTAGGCCTGTGCCCAAAGGAGAGCTGAGTGATGCCATCGACCCCAGGGAGTGCAGGAAGGGCACTGAAGGTACAACTGAACTACAAGCTTAGAGCAGCAACGCTCCTGCCCGTGTGAAAAAGAGAATAACAGCCACTGCAATAAAGCCAGAACTCCATCAATTTCCCCATTCTGATTTATGCCTGCTCCCTCAGCTGTAAAACAGCTTAACTCCACTCACCTGTGGCAGATGGGTTTCATCTGCCATGGCTTTGTACCTCGTAAACTTGGATGCAAGGAAGATGAGCTGGCCCTGTGGTCAGCAAGAGAGTGCTTGGTAAAAGCCAATCTGCATCCTGGAGAGAATCCATCACTCAGGCTGGAGCACACAGGATACAGGAGTGGGCTGGAAGTCAGTCAGCTACTGTGTGGATGCACCAAACATTTTGTGGAACAAGGGTAACAAGAAAAGAGGAAGCCTGCTTGGCCAGAGACAGTGATTGTAACAGTGCCTGTCCTTACAGCACGTTCCTGCAAGACTGTCATGTGTTTCCTTTGGACACCTGGGAGGGTGAGCAATCTTCATCCCATCAAGTGTGAGGTGAGCAGAGAACCAGGATGGAGAAGTAGAGCAAGGGTGGGGAGAGCTAGCTGCTGTTTTTTGGGAGCAATGCTGCCCAAGGTATCAGGGAGATCAATCCCCTTCTGCATCTCCTACTCACCCCATAGAAAAATAGTTTATCCAACATTCACAGAAGAAACACTGATCTTTTCCAGAAGTACTGAGCAGTGGATCCACGACAATGAATTAATTCTGGGCCAAGTCCAGTACTGGTTACAACTATGGTAACTCCAAGAGGAATTCAGCTCTTCTAAATGGAGTTTCTGGCAAGGATAAAACTGAGCCCTGCAGTACCACATTTCTGAGCACACCCTCTGGAAAGCTGTTCCTTTCCTGTTACTCTCCATCCACTCCAGCAGTCCCACTCCTTCCCTGGGAGGCTGAAGACAGTTCCAGGTATTTCCAGACCTGGTCTGTGTTAACAAGAAGTCAACCATAGTGCAGCAGCCAGAGGTGCAAAAATGCAGTGACCTTGTGAATAGCAAAGACAGACCCAAGCCAGAGCAATTTGTGTTGTTTGGAGCCAGCCTGGCAGTGGCTGCATTAAGAATGCACGGACTCGAATGTGGAACATGTGTCTGCTGAGAGTAATAAAGCCTGAGCAGGAAAGCTGGGGCTGTTGAGCCTCCTTCCCTCTCTTGGCAGCCTCAAAATTGCTTCTGGTTTATGACTTTGGGGGTGAAAGCACGATCAAACAGGTGGGCTGAGAGGGGCAGGGTTTGGAACATCAGCAAAGCTGGGGTCAGGTCCAAGCTGGTGCCTGCTCTGGTCAAGCCCTGTTTTTTATTTAAACCCCTAAAATCAGCTGCTTCTAACCCCCTGAGCAGCTTTTTTGGATTCTGTGAAGCACTGATCTGCTCCAAGCATCCCATGTGATGGCTGTGGCAGTGCCTGGGAGTGGGGGCCACCGAGGGTCCCCGTCAGAGAGGGCTCCCCAGGAACAGCCAGACCTGGGTGACTGCTCTGCAATCCCAGGAGATTCTGGGGCAAAGCCAGCCTGGCTGTACCTCAGGGACCAACCCCAGACAAATCCTTCAGCTGGGAGGCAGGAGGATGCACAGGTTCAGGTTCTACCCAGTGCATGTGGCTGCCAATGTGGGAAGGGTTAAGGTAACCACGGTCCCAGGCTTGTTTACCCCAAGCATTAGAGAGGGATAGTTTGCTGTGAACACACTGATCAATATCTCCCAGCTGCCAGTTTAATCAGGATTAAGTGAGCAGCTATTAATTCTGCTCTTTTCCAACAACATCTAGCCACCATGTGAAAACATTTCTTCCATCACAAACAAATTAACCTTGATATCATCTATCCAGACATCTTAAAGGGACTTAGAAAAGAAAACCCCAAATCAAAACACTAACAAGAAGGGCCAAGACCAATAATCTGGATTTAATTAGAAGTTTTCCAGCTCACAGCTCCATGAAGCAGTGGTGGGGGCGCTTGCTCAGAGCCAAGGTGTGCACACAGAGCTGGGTGTTGAGACAAGGCTGGAGGGACACCTGCAAAGCCACTTTCAAAGTGTTTAGAGTCCTAAAACATTGCAGAGGAGCAGGGAGCAGCCATCAGACCTCCAAATCCAACTCTGTCCAGTCTGGGCCCCTCAGTTTAGGAAGGATGTTGAGATGTTTGAGCACGTCCAGAGGAGGGCAACAAGGCTGGTGAGGGGCTTGGGGTTGTTCAGCTTGGAGAAAAGGAGACTCAGGGGTGACCTTATCACTCTCTCTGCAGCCCCCAAAAGGTGGTTGTAGTCAGGTGGGGTTGGTGTCTTCCTCCAGGCAGCAATGACAGAACCAGAGGATGCATTCTCAAGCTGCACCAAGGGAAATATAGGCTGGATATTAGGAAGAAGTTTTTCACGGAAAGAGTAATAAAGTACTGGAAAGCTTTGCCTGGGGAGGTGGTGGAGTCACCATCCCTGGATGTATTTAAAGAGAGATTGGATGTGGCACTTGGTGCCATGGGTGAGTTGAGGTGTTAGGGCATGGGTTGGACTCAATGATCTTAGAGGACTCTTCCAACCTGGTGGTTCTGTGATTCTGTAATTCTGTGAAAGCCCCTTCCAGACCAGTGTCAGGGCAGAGACACCTCCCTGGGATGTGGTCAGACACGGGTGCCCCCACAGCAGGACAGGTTTGACTCCTCAGGTGCCGTTTCAATCCCGCAGCCCTGGAGCGCCCAGCCCTCACAGCAAACTCCAGGAAATATTTTAACAGCCTGACTGGTGCAGTCTGCAGCTCTCCTGCAGGCACTGAATATTTTTATAGGTGCAAACTGCTTCTCCTCTGAAGCACATCCACATTGGGCGAGGGGTAGCAGGCGGCCACCAGGCACAGCGTGTGGCCACGCACACAAACATGCTGCAGGAATTCAGCCTCAGGACTGAACTCCCCAGGCCAAAGATGACAGATGCTTCCAGACCCACGGACAAACGGCCACGGCACAGCTCTCTGAAGAGCCAGCTTCTGCTGTTTTGTCTCCTTTTCCCTAAAAAGTCTCTTGTTCTCATCCGCGGGGTGACTCACGGAGGAAGAGAGCACATCGAAGGAAGAAGGGAAGCAGGACACACAGAGTCCCAGCTCTGAGCTTTGTAAAAGCCCTTTCTCTCAGCTATTCTGCACATGGCAAAGGCACCAGAAGTTCTCTGAAAAAAAAAGGATGACAGACGGGGCTGGACTTTCTTTCCAAGCTTCCTCTGAAATCACACTTGGCACAGCAGCCCCGGCCTGTTGAAAGAGCATGGGAACGTGCGTGGCAAGAGCTGCTCTCAGGTTGGAGCTCTCTGGGCTTTTCTAAGCCATCTGGGCTCTGATTTAGCTTGCAAGTCTGTCAGCCCCAAATGAAAAGTCAGCTCCTAACCCAAGGGTTCAGCTCAGGGTCGACAGCTGAGGAGTGTTTGAAGAACTCACTCTTTAATCCTCCTGGTTAGCAGCAGTGGGGAAAGGCCTTTGCCACTGCAGAGGAAAACTCATCTGATCCTTTCCCATTTCCCAACTCCACTGCCTCATCTAGCTGGAAAAATTCTGCTGTTTCCCCTCTGCTGGAAAAGGAGGGAGAGACCCAGTGCAGGCAGAGCTCAGGAGCTGATGATTTTTGCAGAACTGGGTTACACAACCCTTCTTCCAGCCAGCAGAGCCAGGCAGTGCTTGAAAGGCTGGTGCTCTCCCTCTAACCCCGAACCTGAAGTCCCACCTGGATTAAGTTTTCTGCTACTATTCCCAGGTGAAAACCACAATGCCCAGGTGAAAATTGCCATGCCCAAGTGGTGAGCAGCCTTAGATCAAACAACTCCAGTGCAAGCCCCATCTGCTGCAAATCCTCATTTTTACGTAACTCCAAAGCTTTGTGAGATGCAGGGACATCTGTCTCCCTCCTTCCCCAGGTGCATCCAGAGAGGTCCTTGAAGAAGGGACAAACTTCACCAGGACTCACCAGCTGGTGTGACTTCTGCCCTCTTGGTTATCTATGCAAGCCACAAAGACCCAGCCTTCGTGTGGGGAAGCACGTCACGAGTGGTGACAAGCCTTTTCAGAGCAAACCTCAGAACTCTTTCATTGCAGAGCTGGGCTTCCTTCCGCACAAACCATCTCTGAATTGCCCAGTGACACCCAGCCCTGATTAATAGAAGTGTGGCTCTGGGCCTCCACCCTCCCCACTTGTGTGAGGAAGGAGGCTGATATGGCTTGAACTGAGGAGCTATTGTTCAGGAGGGGCCACGCTGGGCTGTACTTCACCCAGAGGAGCAGAGATTGGAGGGAGGCTGGCACTTGGCAGAGCAGGTTCAGATAGCACTGAAGGTCAAGCCAGCTGCACCCTGGAGGGCTGGAAGCTTTCAGTGCCAGGTAGAATCCTGGATAAAATCAGGCTCTCCAAGGCCTGGGTCCCATCCGGGTTACCCAGCGCTGCCTCTGGGAATGTTAAAATAAGGCCTTGCAGTGTTTCTTGAAAGATCTTAGAGAGTTTTACAAACATCAGGGAACCAAATCTCTCAGTGCTCCCAGGGTGCAACACAAACCAGCTGGGGTAACCCACCGAGGCAGGTCTGAAAGTGCCAACATCTCTTTCATTTGTATTACTGAAAGGGAAACTGAGGCCCTGGGGGAGTCGAGCCAACATTTCCTAATTTGAATGCCTGATGTTAGGCAACTCATCTGCATGAAGAAATAATTTATAACTTTTACTACTACTACTTCTTTTTTTTTTTTTTAATCAGATTAAAGTATTACAAGGTTGATCCCCTTCCAGACAGCTTGGTTGGCTGCATTGTGTTTCAACACTTGGATTTTTCCCACAAAACACCACCACTATATTGCAGAAATTTGATCATAGGCCTGCACATGCTTACACATAGAGCCTTGAAAATGGCAACACCAAATACGTTTTACCCACAAAAACAAGAATTCCCTTTGAATATTACAGCTGATAGATAAAATATATACTTACTACTCCATAATTAAGAAAGCCTTCACAACTTTAATGCATATTGCCCTTGATTATGTGGAAGCAAGGAAGAACAAAATCATTAGAAGCTGAATTATTCTAAGAGCTTATTATCATGGTGTAATCTTATTAAAGAAAATTCATGCTGGTGTAGCCTCTTACCTCCACCACTTACAGAAGAGCCATGTGGTGTAGTTCTGAGTGCACAGAGATAATAAAATTACAGTGAATTATGTGGCCTGTTATGGCCAAAGGAGCATAATTCCATCCCTTCAAGGAGGGTTGCTGATTTTCTCAGGGAGATGACACCAGCACTACTCAGTTACTGTGCATAAAGGGACTATTCATCACTATCTGCACACAAGCAGTTTTGGAGATCTAGGGGCTGCCAGTGCAGAAGGGCACAGCTTGCTGCCATGGCTCTGCCAGCAGCCAGCTCTGCCTTCCCCAGCTTCCACAGCCTCGCTGGCTGTGGGTGCCTGGACGTGCCCTCCCAACAGCCCAGGCACTGCCAGGGTCCCCTGGCACAGCCAGCTGGGCTATGGAGGAGTGGAATTAGATGATCTTTAAGGTCCCTTCCAACCCAAACCATGCTGTGAGGGAGGACAGTGTCCATCACTCTGGATTCCCCACGGCTCCCTCGCCATGGCTGTCCCTGGAGCTACGTCAGCCTGCAGCACACAGGGCAGGGAAATCCCACCTGGACTGGGGTGATAATGGGGACAGAGGATGCCACGAGAGCCCAGGCACAGCAGAAGGCCAGAATAACCTGTCAGCAGATGTGGGGGAACTGGACTGGCCCTATAGTTCCACTTTGCACCAAACCACCACTGGTGAGATCCGAGCTGGTCCCACCACCATGCCTGTGCAGCTCCATCCAACTGAGCCAGCTATTTGGGGACAGGATGGGTGGCACCATGGGGTCTGGGGTTTTGGGGCCAGCTGCTGTCTTTCCTAACCAACCTCCACAAAAGGAGTTTAGCTGCTCATGAGTTAGAGGCACACAACACCGGACACGTGAGGACAGAGCTCTGCTCACACCTCCCTTCTTGTGTACGTTGTCAAGTGTGAGGGCTTTGTTGTAAGAGGCTGGGATTATCCTGCTCACTTAACTTTATGTAAACTTTTCAAAACGAACATTCCATTTCACCCTTTTACTAAAAGAAACATTGGCTTGCATTCCTGTGGCGCAGATGATCACACTTGACACCCTTGGGAACGAGGAGCTCATTTAGCCTTGTGAGGTGCCTCTTGCTCTTTAGGGTCTGCACATGTCCAGGTTCAGTTTATCTCAGCTAAAGTGGATTTCCTTTGTTTTAATTTTCTTTTCCTTTTTTATAATATCTAGTTTATGGATCTGTGAAAACAGCCATACATGGTTGGCTGGAGTCCTGTTAAACACTTGAAGATGTTACTCAGCTCCTCTGTTTTCAGTGGAACTCTAATGCCTCTATTCTTCTTTAACAAAGCCTTCATCTTGCCCCTTCCCGAATCTGTGCAGGGTCAGTGTTCACCATAACTCCCTGAAACAGCCATAATACCAAATAAATTTGCCTGCTCCTGCCTGGTTCTCAGCACAAATTGCAATTAGTGAGCAAGGGCTTCACTCAAAATAATTTTTCTCCCATTGTCTGCCCTGAAGCTGGAGCAGAGCAAGAGATTGGAAGAGATTGAGTCTGGCAGCAGTGCAGATGAAGGCACATCCCAGCTCCCTGCTGTGCTCCTTGAGGATGTGTGTTCAGAAAGCAAGAGGCTTTAGCCACGAGAGCTGTGTATTATCACCCTTTGAATAGCCTGCATTGCTGTTCTACAAAAACCTGGGCAAGGCTCTTTATCTGAAACCAGAATTGCATGAAAATTAGCTGATGAAGTAGCATCTGTGGCATCTTTTTTTTTTAAACCTGCTTTACCTCTCCTCATCTCAACATGTAAATCCTGTTGCTAACGAGATTAATGGCACAAAAACCTCAGGAGCAAAATCTGTGGCTTTTGGAGGACCACAGAGCTGGAGTTTTCTCAGTAAATCACACTCAGGCTGTTCAGCTGCAGTGTCCTGCTGCTCTCAGGTTCCTGCTAACTTCCCCAGTTCTCCCCAGGGTTATATGGCCACGTTTGCACACACACAGATACAGACTCACATCCATTTGAGGCTTCTCAATGTCCCAAAGTCCTGTCTTTATCCTGAATTAGACTGAATCACCTTAGAATCACAGAAACATTTTTAGGTTGAAGGAGACCGCAAAGAGTCCAGCCCCAGCACTGCCAAAAACCACATGAACATCTTTTCAATCCCTCCAGGGATGGTGACCCCACCACTGCTCTGGGCAGCCTGTCCCATTCTTCCCCTTAACTTGTCTTTATTTCAGGGTGTTGAGTTGTTTGGACACGGCCTCTTCTGGCTGCAGGCTCTCTCCTCTCTGTGCTGCCACACACAGTGACATTATCTGAGGCTAATGAGTTCACCTTACAGCATCTTCTGTCCCTCCAGCTCCTGGCAACCTCTTTGGCACATCATTAGGTTTATTCCCTCGGAGCTGCTCCTGCTCTCTGCTCAGTGGGCTGGGTACCTCCCTTTGCAGAGGTGATGTTGCAACTCAGCCCTCACTGGGCTCAAACCCTCTCTGCCTTGCCTGTAAACTCATACCACAGACTTGGACATCAGGCAAGCAGGATTCCTAAATCAACCTCCAAATTCTAGTGTAAAATCTCCTCCCTCAATCAGTGCAGGGCACACCCAGGCCTGCACAGTCAAGGACTTGATAAAGTGAGTAAACACCAGCTACCGACTGGGTTAACATGGCCAGTTAAGGCTCTCTAAAATGAGATTATCCTGGAACTGCAAAACTCACAGAGGTTGTGCCACTGCCATGGCAGGGCTCAGCAGCTGTAGAGTGGTGTCAGGGGGGGTTGGGATGATCCCAGACTTACCATTCAGGCAGTGATTTGGGTGGAGAGAGGTGACCAGAGTAGCCATAAAAACAGTGATAAGCTGCTGTGTCACAGTCTGGGGGGAGCTGTATGGCCCCAATTACAGATGTGTCACTGGAGGTGCTGTGGCACCCAGACCAGAAGGGTTTGCACTGTCAGGCTTGTTGCAAGAAGCCCCACACCTCAATCCTGAGTGGGTGTGAGGTGCTGCTGCGTGGCTTTGCTGAGGTTGGCTTGCTCCAAGCGTGACCCAGATGAGATGCTCTGAAGACAGGAAGCCTTAGTTCAGACTGGTCTAAGTGTCACCTCACAAGCTGCTTGGTGACACCCTGACTCATAACCACACGCTCTTCCTGAGCTCACACATTTTCCTCCCCAGCCCTGCCCTTGAGCAACTGCTGCTCTCACAGAGCCTCTCCCTGCTCCTCACGGCCAGGAGAGCACAAGGGAGCTGCACATTCCCAGTTCTCCCCACAGAGAGCAGAGCCCTTCCAGCAGCTTCTGACCTGCCAGTCTGACCTGACCATGCTGGGGGCACCTGGAACATTGACATCTGCTGGGCTGCTCCTCAAAACTCAAACCCTGACACCAAACTCACAGAAATGATGCAGCAGCTTGTCAGTGCCTTAACTGCCTGTGTCTCACTGGTAGTTTTGGGATCCTGTTCCCCTTCTGAGGTGAGTTTGCATTTCCCCTGTGCTCACCCAAGGACCCCCAAGTGGTTTAGAAACAGCAAGACAGCTGAAGGTCACAGCTGGGAGAAAAGGGATTACAGACAGTCAAAAATACTTTTTTTTAGGTGGTTGGAGAGGCCTCAGAAGCAGTGACTTTTTGACTTAGCAAACATGTCACTTCTGGTAGGAGCTGGGTGGAGGCACCACCTACAGCAAATGGCTTTCTCTGCCCCAGGCAGCATCCAGAGAAAAAGAAAGGGCTGTGTGTTTTGTCATAAAGAAGTGCAGAAACAGGTGCTGCCAAAAGAGTGGAAGAAATTAAGTCCGGTGCCTTCCAGTGAGAACACCCTGTTTGCAATCCCTTCTTCATCTGGCATTAGAAAGTTGGATTAAAGTAGGTCAGCTCCTCTAGAGCTGCAAAGGTGAGAGGCAGAGCTGCAGCATGGCCCAGAGGAGAGCTGTGAGCCCTTCCTGACCCCCTGGATTCCTGACATTTCAACTTGAGCTCTGCCTCACTTCCCTGATCACAGCTTTCCCTGGTCACTACTGCTGTACCAACACTAAACACCTTCTCCCCATGGCTGCTGGTAGCAAAGGGTGTTTGTTTAATCTCTGTCCATCTATTGAAAAACAACAACAACCTCCTGGCTCTACTCCTGGTGCCCAAAGCAAGGCAGAGAATGGTACCTCCTGCTCAGCAATTAGATATGCAAAAGGTTCAGAATTACAAACTCCCCCTCTCTTCCACAGGGCTGGAGGGCACTGAGGAAGTCAGGATTCAGAACTGGAGGGCAAAGGAGGGGTAGCATGGAAGCAACAATCCAGATCTATATTCCCTCTGTTTCTGAGAGCACGAGAAAATCCTATCTGGGTTCATCATTTGAAGTAACCTGAATTCCACTTGGATGAAGAATCTAATTAAGTGCTGCAGGCTTTAGACAACACATTAATATTTTCAAGAGTTTGATCCCAAACAGCCATTAAAACTCTTTCTGATATGTGCTAATATGTGTTACACGTTTTTGTTTTAATTAGAACAAGATTGTAATCCATACTTCAGTTAAGTTCATTACACTTAGAATCTTAATGCAATCAAAAGACCAATCAGTCATTAGCTAAGTCCATTTTAATTAGCATTTACAGAAAACTTTTAATTGTGTGCCTGTCCTTCACAGCAGGTGATGAGGGGAGTGAGTCCTTTCTCCCTTACCATCAATCACCTCAAGCTCTATATTTTGTGCCCCTAACTCATGACCAGCTGAGCTCAGTTTGTAGAGGTTGCTCAGGCAAGACAGCAGCTGGCCCTAAAACCCCAAACCCCACAGTGCCACCTTTTATTCCCCAAGGAGCTCGGCTGGGCTGCACAGGCCAGCATGGCACGGGCAGAGCTGCCCAGTTCCACGGTGGTGCTCTGGTGGAAAGTGGAGCTGCAGGGCCAGGTCAGCTCCCCCACATCTGCTGACAGGTTCCTCTGGCCTCCTGTGCTCTGTCCTCACATGTCCTTGTGCTCCTGACACCCCCTCCTGAACCATCTGAGGCATCACCTGCCCCTCGCTGCACTCCCCAGCACAACTGCAGAGGAAACCTTCGTGTAAACCTCTGAAATGGAAAGGAGATGGCTCAAATCAGGCTGAAAAGCAGCATCTTCTCACTGCCCAGCATTCCAGCCAGGAAATGTGCAGCCTTTGCTGAAACAAGTGGATGAGTTTTCCAGGCTGCCTCAGAACCAATAACCAACTCTGTGGAACTCAGGATAGATACACAGACAGACAGACAGATATGTATCTGGGAACAATGTGGAAACTAGACAAGGATAAGGCAAACTGGAGCTGCTGTTGGAACACTTCCATGTGGTTTTTGTAGAACACAGGCTCCTTTTATCTTTTCCCATCAGACTTTACCCCATGTCTGGGACAAGGCTCCCCATAACAGGGATGGAGAGGGTCTCCCTCTCCCCATCCCCACCAGCCCCCAGCTCTCTGAAAACCAAATGCAGGATTTTGTTGTAGGACTATAAATGGTGAATTGCATAGGCCAGGAAGAATTAATTATTTATTCCTTCATTCCTCAGTGCAGGCAAAGCCAAACACTCTCTGTCTCCTGGGACTGCATGTGAGAGCCAAGGGCTGTGGACTGATCCTGAAGTCCCCAGGTATTTCTGAGTGAGGTGTTTTGTTGTGTAAACTTTCCTGAAACTACAAATGAGGAGGGAAATGTTGGGCCAGAGGCTTTGCCATCACACAGCAGCATTCTGAGAGCACACCCACCTGTCCCTTCTCAGCAAAATTATTAATACTGGTTTTTTTTTGTAGACTTGAGGTGCCTGATAAATCACTGAGTTGTAAAATGTCACCTGGAGAGGTCCCTCCTACCTCCCCTTTCACTCTCCTCAGCTTTCCAGCTCTTGTAACCAGAACACCTGAATGGCCCCAGGCCCTGTGATCCCTTCCTGCAAAGCATGAGCTGTGTTTCTTTCAGCTTCACTCCTTTAATCCCTCTTCTCCCCACACCACCAGCTCCTCAGGCTCTGCTCACTCACTCCCAGGGAACAGGATAACCAGTAACAAAGTGACAGGCACCTTTCATTACTTTTCCTGGGAAGGAATCTTTTCCCTGGCACTGGGCAGCACATCCAGGTACATCCTACCTGGAAAACACAGCCCAGCTTCACCCTGTGGAAGGGTTTTAGCTGCTGGTATTGGAAAATTTGCCAGCATTCTGGGCTAAGTTTGTGCCTTAAAAGCCACGTGCAAATCCTGATTCCCTCCCTCCCTCACCACTCCACAGCAGGGATGTCTGAGGAACAGAACTGATAGACTGCTCATCCTGGAGGATGCTGTCCCCACCTGAGCTGGTGGCCAGGGGCACACCTGGAGGCTCCCAGCTGGCCCTGGTGGGGATCACCCTGACAGCCCCTTGCAGCCTCAGGGGTCCAGCAAGGCACCAGCACCCCCAAAATGAGCCACCAGTGCCACCAGCACTGCAATGGGACCAGGCCACAGGAGCACCCATTGGCCCAGCTGAGCTTTATGTTTGCCACCTCAAAGCCCTCAGGAGGGCTTAATCTCCTGTTTTCAGACCTAATCCCTTAAACAAATGCATTATGCAGAATTGCTTTCCTCCTGGAGCTCCAGCAAAGCTCTGTGTGTCACATCTCTCTGATGCACGAGATTTTTGCAGTGGCCTTGTTCTGAGAACAGAACATATCAAAGATCTACCTGGGACAGACCAACCATCCTGCAATTTCACAGATTTTTCCAGCAGCATCTCCAGCCATAGACACTGCCACGTGCCTGCCACGCTCTGCCTCCCTCAAACCTCACCCAAATCCTGCCTATCCCAGCCCAAATCCTGCCTATCCCAGCCCAAAGAAGCCAAAGTCACCTTGAGCAGGTGAAGACTGAAGAGCACAGCCCAAAGTATATGTGGTATCTATGGCCTAGTAAAGAAGGAAAGGTAATTTTTTTTTCTTTTTCAAACTTACAAATAGAGCAGAAGACAATCCCAGTGGGAAGAAATTCCAGCTCTTTCCTTTTAATTGAAAATAGATCCATAAAATCCTGCTAAGTCTATTGGCTAATGCAAGCACTGGCAGGCAGCTGGAATACACTTCCCAAGGGCAGGGTATGTTACAATCATTGCTCTTTAAAGTCACAGGGGTCTAAGTTTAAAAGTAAAAATTACACTGATGTCCCTTCCTCCTGTACTCTCTCACTACTCCTGACCTCCTTCTGCTAATGTAGGGAGCCTGATTTTGGAATACTCCCCAAGAGATCAGAAATAATGGTGAGTCAGTGATCAAGTTTCAAAGATGTGATGCAGCAGTGATTGGATTTTCCAGTGTGATGTGTCAGCTGAAGTCTGGCAGTGTGCTAGACCTGCTGGTCGTGGGAAATCCTACAGGCAAGTCAAGAAGAGGGATTTCTTCATGTCTGGTAGATCAATGACCTCCAGCAACTATGAGGTCTCTTCACAGTTTATAAATAAATAAAGAAAAAGGAAGATTTAATCTCCCCACTATGCAGGGCACTGTATATGCAAATATTACACATATGAACATAAACTAAATTCAGACATCAAAACCTGTGCCTGAAGGTCTATAATTAATTTCTCAATGCATTTTTCAGGTGAGATTATGGCTGAATGGCCAAAGGTGAGCAAAAAGCACCCAGCCCCTACTGCTGGGTGGAAAACTGGGCACCACACTGGTGTGTGACATGGGACACATCACTTAACACTGAAGCAAAAGAAAATTGCAATGCATAACACACAGGTTACTTTTTATAAGGAGTTTGCTTTTTTTACAGGAATATCTGCTCCAGGGTGGTTGGGAAATGGGACTGTGGGGAGTAGAACTATGGGAAAAGAGCCCTTGGAGCTGGATCCAGCAGAGGAACGAGCTGTGTTTGATGCCATCTACTGGAATGGTGGCTCCAGAGCCTGGGACCTGCTGCTCTGCTGGACACCACAAAATTAGGGCTTGTTCCCAAGTGAAGTTGGATGCTGCAAGTGGGACACAGGCTTGGAAAGGCTGCCAGGCCACAGTGATGATCTGCAGGAGCCACAGAAGTTTTCAGAGGATTTCCACACTGTGCTGGTCCTGAGAGCCCACAGATGTCCAGGGAAAACTGGGAAGGGAGGCAGAGCCCAAGGAATGCTGTAAGGCTCGACCAACAGGAGACAATGGCACTCCCAGGGGTGGAGAGACACAGCAGCTCTTTAAAGGATGAAGAGCTTCCTCCATTTCCAGCTACAGCCCAGTGCAGGTACCAGACTGAAATCACTCAAGGCTGGGGTGCTGCCTGTAAGGGACAGGGGAAGGAGATTTGGATGGTCTGCCAGAAATCCCTGGGATTTTCCCAGGAGGATGGGCCAATCTTCATCAAGTCACTGCACAGCACCAACTAAGTCTTCCTCTTCCCCCATGTGCCTTTCAGTGCACCAGACCAGATTATGACAGGAAAGCAAGGCTCAGATCTCTGCTTATCTCAATTGTTCTGGTGCTGCTTCCTCTCTAACAGCACCAAAATCACCAGATTTTGCTTTATACAGACACTGCAAGACAAAGAGACAACACCTGGGTGCTTTTTGAATCCCAGATATGTTAGAAAGATGTTAAACACTATATTTCACTTCCTGGGGTGATTACTTACAGGAGGTTGTGCGTTTTATTTAAGAATCACAGCAGGTAATACCAAGGCTGGCCCAGGGTTGTTTTTTCCCCTGTCCCAGTAATTATGATTTGCAGATAGGAAATTGCTGACGAGTGTCCCCTTGGATGGCAGACCCAGCAATCTCAGGATAAAGGACATTTCTCCCACACTGTCTCCCCAAACAAGCTTGACAACATAGCCCCAGCCACGTGTCCTGGCTCCTCCAGGGAGTATCAGCCCCAGGCTGAGCCCTCCTGTGGCTCTACAATAGTGCTGGGCCTTTGGAAAGGTCCTCTTTCATTCTGTAGTACAAAAGATCCAGGAAACAAAGGGAGGGAAAGAATTGGCTGCCATGGGGAAGAAGCAAAGGTGATGGCAAACAACGTGCAAAACTGCACGTGCAAACTGCAGACTTGGATGAACCATGTGAATAAACTTTCCTCCCGTCTCCTGTAGCTACACCAAACTTCCCTGTTAGCTGAAAGGACAGCTGGCTGAGCCAGATAGAGGAGAAGCCTAAACTAACAGCAGATCTCCATAACTCCATGCTGCCAGTATCTCCAGTCCAACAAATACACAGTCCAACCAGCTGGCCCCTGCATTCCCGTGCCAATAGGTTGTTCTTTATCACTGTTTGTTGCTTGTGCACAGCTTGGACAAGCAGCAGAACTGAGAGTTTTCTAAGGGAATGAAAAACAAGCCTGAGAAAGCCACTTATCTGGAAATAAAAGCCCTTTAAAACAACACAGATTGCTGGGATCACATTTGGGATTTGTGTGTATCTGGTGCAACTCCAAGGACAGGACCCACCTCCACAGCCCCTGGCTAACAGGGGGCTCATTCTGCAGCATGTCCTGGGGGGACATCACAGAGCACAGCACCCCTGGGAACCCAGCAGGACCCCCAGCACGTTCACCCCGTGTCCCACAGTGAGCAGAGCTGCAGAAAACCACATCCAGTTGCCTCTTGTGGCCTCCTGACACAGAGTGAAGCATAAAGGGGAATCAAGGCACACTTTATAAATAAAGAAACAAAAAAATAAAGACAGGAGTCTGAGGCAAAGAGATAGAGAAGGGAAAAAAATGAGGAAAATGACAGGATGAGTGAAGACTGGACACACCTGAGGTGTAATAAGGGGAGGGGTTGACTGAGTAAAAAATAAAAAAGGCAAATTCAGTATATTCTGTTCACAGGGCCACACATAGCCCTGTTTAACAGGTTTTGTTGCCTCCAGCATTTCCTGGGCATCTGCCACGGAGATCTGGGCTGCCTCTCCATCCAAACAAATGGGATTGATTAAATCCTATCACACTCTCAAGGATTTCTACAGGCAGGCTGTTCCATGCATTTGCAACGCAGCGATCTGACCAAATTCCCCACAGAGCAATTGCTACAGAAAACTGTTGTTTTACTGCCTTGTCAATCCTCTAGGAGTTCCCTATAAAGGCAGCAGCTCCTGGATTTACTTGGCAATCAGCCTCTTTCCCCAGGATGGCCACCTGGGACCAGCGAGTTTGTTGTGCTGCCAGGACAGCGCGGCGCTCTGTGCAGGGGGCTGAGGGATGGGCTTTGTCTCCAGCACTGCAGGGCTCTGGAACTCTCCCTTTGGAAAACACGGCTGCACATGAGCTGGAACAAGCACCACGGCTTTTTCTGTCTGTTTTTCCTTGAGTGCTGCTCTCTTGGATGAAGCCTACCTGGCTCTGTGTGTGTGGTTTGGCTCAGGGCAGGGGCAGCGCTTCCAGCCCCGTGTTCCTCTCCACCTACAGAGCCCAGCTATGGCTCAGCCTGCTCTTCCCCCAGACACCTCCCTGCACCTTCCCCTGGAGCAGGCAGCACAGCCACATCCCCCAGGTGAAGTCAGGAGGGTGAACACAGCCCGTCCCGGGGGGCTCTGAGCAGAGCCTGGCTTTTCTGGGAAGCAGAGCCTGTGAGGTGTCCACACTCCATCCCAAAGGGACTGAGTGGGAACAGCTCAGCCATCAGCAAGGGGAGCCCCTGCTCAGCAGTGTCACCCTGAGCAGGAGGTGATCTGGGAAGGAGGGCAGAGAAGGGCACAATGCCAGTATCAGAGAGGGGACTGAGGGAAGTTTTTGATTTTCCTGATTTGCCCAGAGCCACACAGAGATGATTTCTGCTGCCAGGAGGGTATGGGAAGTCCAAGAGCAGGCAGCCAGTGTCAAGAGGCAGCTGGAGCTGCTGGCACTGGTGATGTGCCTCTGTAGGCCTGACCTGAACCCTGCAGGAACAGCCCATGCTGGGGCTGGGACAGAGAATTCCATCAAGACCCCTCAACAACCAGGATTTGGGCTGCTCACAAAATCCCCTCCTTGAGCAACCTGCAGCCAGGCAGGGACAGTCACTGGGACAGCATCACTGGGATCTGAGCTGCAGAAACTGGGAGCTGCAAAGCTGTTTGTCCATTCCCATCAGATCCAGTGGCTCCTTTCAGTCCAGGAAGCATCAGTCTGTATGGAACGAGGCTCTGCATTATTATTCAGCCTGGGTAAGGTTTAAACATTTACATGGCAAACTCCACTGCTTCCTTTTCATTGTCCTTTCCTCCTGGTGACAGGCTGTGCTTTGGCAGGGACAAAGCTCCCTGGAACGGCCACACAAGGGTGTGGGAGGAGGGTGCCAGAACTCTGGAGCTCAAAGATGTTCACTGCAGCTGGAACAGAGGGTCCAAGGCACTGATGGAAGGTAAGGAAGTTACTCCAGCCCACCCTCCTCAACCATCCTATGCAACATCTCCTATAATGCACTTCCCAAAACCTTCCAAGAGCTACTCCATGTTTACATGGCATGAAAATCCCCTCCCAAGACACAGCACAAATACTGCCACGGCAATTTTGCAGCTGAAAACAACGCCAGGTCAGGATTTCAAGAACAGCCCTGCCTCTTGTGATTGTGGGGTGTGATGTTCTAAAAGCAAAACAAAAAAGAACAGGAAGAAAGTGACACATTTGGGAGGTGCAAGATGTTTTCCAGCTCGTCCGGAGTGATGGAAAGGCTCCCACTGGCTCCGGGCAGGGAGGGAGCAGAGCTGCTCATCCCCCCAGCCTGCCATGTGCAGATGGCAACACTGCCTGGTCCACAGCTGCTGCACAGCTGGCAGCACGAGCCCCTGCCACATCCCTCCCTGGCACCACTTTTGCCAAGGCTGCAGCAGGAAACCTGGGAGATAAAAAGACCTCAGGAAGTCGCTTTGATTTCCTACCCCGTGGAGCTGCTGTTGGCTCCCAGGATCAGCAATCTGCCTACAGGAGGGTAAAATGTGGAGCAGAGCTGGCACTGAGGGGACTTGCTCTGCTCTAGACAAAGGGAGGCTCATTTTTTGCTGCTGCCCCACCATTTTGCCAAACCCATGCAAAGATTCCTTCCTTTGTCTCACTCAGGCCAACTGTTCTGTAACTCCCAGGTGACAAAGCACTGGTGTTCCCTCCTAAACCACCAGTCCCACGGCATCCAGCAGCTCACCCAAACTTTTCAGGACTGGGATGCCTGCAGAAATGTGAGTCAGGCACCAAGGGATGGCAGCACAGGAGCTGGGAGCACAGGACTGTGAAGATACTGCTTTGGCAAGAAGGATACTGAAACCTCCTGACACCCCCAAACACATCCCAGCCCTTCCTGTCCCAGCTCAGCTCGTGGCCTTCCCAGTGACAACACAGGTGACAAAAAGTCCCCTCTTGTGTGCTCCTATGGAAGGTGTAGCAGGAAAAATCCTCCACACCAGTTCAGACAGGCAGCCCGAGCTAATTGTGCATTCCACTTTCAACAGTGGCCAGTTTCTGACAGTGGTTTAGGGAAAGGTAAGAGATTTTACATTAGAATTTGTGCCCTGAAGGAAAAGTACCTTTTGAATTTTATTAGGGAGAATTTGGCTTTTGTCTCGAAGCATGAAAGCCTAAAGTGCTACCAAACCCCTTGGACTAAACCCATCACTCAGAAGGAGGCAAAGGGAATTTTCCTGCTGTCTTCTTTGGACAACCATTTTCATCTTTCAGGGCTTGTTGTTTGGGGTTTTGTGAGTACTTGCAAAGACTCTTAAAATCCCAAATGCTTTAGATTTGAACAGGAAATCAAGACTGTGATTCAGCTCCTGCTGCACTGGAAGGACTTTTGTAGAAAGAAAAGAGTAAATATTCAGCCAAAAGGCAGCACAGCTCATAAAGCCACAAATGCAGACAGGCCTAAAAGTTATGAACTTACTACAAAAAAGACCAGAAACAATTATTAAAACCCAGTCCAGGTCTTTTCCTCTGTTATTAAAAAGATGGCAGCAAAAGAAGCTGCCAGGTCCATAGCTCTGCTCCTTTACCTGCCTTTTCACAGATTCTGGATAACCTCTGTTCTTTAGCAAAGCCTGTTTTGTCCCAAAGGGATTTTCCTTCTTGTGCTGCTATTCCTGCAAGCAGAAGCTTGCAGTTTTGGTAAGACTCTGTGAGGGACAGGTGGCACAAGGTAACTGCAGTCAGATCTCCAAATATCTCCAAATATCTGATACTCTGCCCTGCCCTGCGTGGGGAATTTCTGAATACATCTTGCCTGTCCTTACAGAGAATCATGGAATGGTTTGGGTTGGAAAGGACCTTAAAACCCATCCAGTTCCAATCCCAGACACCAGCAGGGACACCTTCCACTAGACCAGGTTGCTCCAAAACCCATTCAGCCTGGCCTTGGACACTTCCAGGGATGAGGGAAACATGCAGGAAAAAAAAAAAATTCAGGAAAGAAAAATGGGCAGGTCCTGAAGAGGGGAAGGAAGGAGCTTTGCTCTCTTCCCAACAGGGAACCTTCCCCTCCCACCCACAGCTGAAGCTGGCCAGGTCCTCCTCACCTGCAGAGCCCAGTGGAGGGAGAATGTTTTGAGTGACTCCAGCTGATGTTTGGCCTGTGCCTCCATCTGCATCCCCAGTTCCCACGGCCTGCAAGTGATGACAGTGAAAATAACCAGAGCAGGCTCACAGAGGAACTCCCAAGTACTCAGACTGCCAAACTGCACCTCCATAAATCTACTGGGCCCCCTGCCGTAGGAAAGGGTCCGGGGTGTTAAAGAAATAGGCAATAAATTTCAGAGGATTTGGTAAAATTAGGACTGTCATTACTTTTCCATTCCAAGAAGACTAATCTGGGTTATAATTATCCCAGCTACATCCAGGCTTTTCAATAGCTCATACACTGATAAATGAAGCGTTCACTCTCACAAATGCTTCTCCTTCCCCTGATGGATGCAATGTGTTCCAGGTGGCTGGAGAAACCATTTTTTTTCTTCCCTTTCACACTTGTTAAGCTATTTCCAGGCATCCAGAGCACCACAGGTGTAAACCAGCAGAGCCCTTCCCATTTACTCCACTCCTTAGAGCAGTTGAGGATCCAGCCCTTTAGTAACCTTAAAAACCACAGATTACACACAGGTGATGGTCCCATAAATGAGGGAGGTAAGAAAAAAACCCCACCAGCCAAACACAAAAGGCATTAATTGCACAAATCACTTTGGGCCTGCCAGCCCTTGCAAAAAAACCTACTTTAATTAGGCTGATTGAAATGCAGACAGGAGTTCTTTTTTTTCCCCTTTCCACTGAGGCTTTTGTACCCACTTTGTATGAACAGGAGCCGGCCTCCACATCCTCAGCCAAAACCTGAGCTGTCACTCCTCTCCCAGGAGGCAGGACACTGGGAAGAGGCTCCTCAGCAGAGCCTCAGTGAGCCCTCGGAGCAGATCAGCACCTCTGCACCTCTCACTGATGCCTTAGCGAGGGAGACAGAGATGCTCCTGCGATGGGAAAGGTCAGTGCTGCCCCGCAGAGGAGCAGATTCTCCCTCTGCCCTGCCACACTGCTCCCCTGCGATTCCCAGGCTTTCCTCAGGGCACTGGGATTTTCTGAGTGCCTGCCCAGGGCCAGCTGGGAGTCCATCTGCAGCAGGGCTGAGCCCACACGGTGCCCCTGAGGCGGTCACGAGTGGCATTTCCAACATATGTTTGCACAAAATGCTCGAGTCCTTTCCAACTGAGCTCACGAGCACCCAACCCTGTGGCCAGTGCCAGCTTTAAGCTGTGCCTCTTGGCCCTGTGTGCACAGGGAAGGATTTCAAAGCTCTGCTCCGGAAACAAATGCATTAATGTTTGTATTTAACAACCAGAAAGACATGGCAGAAAAATACAGATGACTGGAGAGGGGAAAACATTGTTCTGTGAGTTCCCCCCACGAGTGTGTGATGGGGAGATGAGGATTCAGCATAGGGAAAGGGATGCAAGTGTTCCATCAAGCACTGCTCCTCAGAGTAAATGCACAATATGGCCCAATTCATGCTGTAATGGTCTTTTAACACTCAGTGTTTTTATCTGACTGTTATTTGATAACTTGTGCTACGTGCAGCAGCGCTGGCCAGCGCCGTGGGTCTGCCAGCACCTCTGGCCAGTCTCACAACCCCAGAACCCACTCCCTCCTCCCAAGCAAGCCCCATCTCCGAGTCTCCCTTAAAACCACAGGACAGACATCTAGGGATGCGTTTTCAAAGAGATCTAAAAGCTTATGTGCATAAAAATACAGCTTTGTACAAAACTACTGTCTCGTGGAGCTCAGGGGCTGTCGAGAACAGAGTGATCAGTCATGCCAAAAACTGCAGGAAGGGACTTTTCAAAGCAGGAGTCCATTTGCTTGGGTAAAAGGCAACTCCTCACCTCTCCACATAGCTTAAGGCTGACAAGGAAGGCAAGTGTTTGCTAGAAATCTCAACCAGCAAGGAAAAATAAAAGTGCTCCGTCGGCAGGAACGAGAGCTGGCTCATCCAGTGTGTGCTCACTCTCAGGTCTGTCAGCTCCACTAATGCTCCCTGAAATGAAGGGTCTGTGCTGGGGCTGCAGCAGGACTGGCACTCGCTCCTGGAGTAGCAGATTTATCCCAGCTGCTCAGGTTCAGGCCCCTGCCACTCACCTAGCTGCACCTCATGAACAGTGCCAGGGATCAAAAGCTGAGGTTTCACTGTCTGGCTGCAAGTAGAGATTTGTCCCTGGGTCAGGGAGGCTTCAAGCTTTGCAGGAAAAGGGTAAACCATGGAAAAACTGTCCAAGCTCCTCTCTGGGCCATGTACTTGATGTTGGCATGGGAAGGAAATTCCTGACCCTGCCTGGGCTATCATCTGCCTGCCACAGGCTCAGCCAATGCCAACCTAGCACCTTTGCAACTGCAGCCACGTCATTTCCCAGCACACAACCAGAAATATCCTCGTGCTTACTCAGACAAATCCTACCCAAAGGCTGACAAAGTGAGAAGCAGCTCATCTGTGCCTGTTGCTGCCTACAAAGCAGCTTGTCTGCAGGAGAAGTTTCTCTGCTGTGATGATCTGAAGATCCTAAAACCCCAAGAAGGAAGGGCTGGCATGCCTGAACCCTGCTCTCACTCTCTAACCAATAAATTGGTTTCCTATCAGATGTCTGTGTTGACATGGTAAAACTCTTTCCCTCTTTCCAGTATCAGAGTTGGGTGAAAATGCCCAGCAGCACATATGAAATCAGCTCTTGACACAGTGTTTACACAGCAACAGCAGCTTTTTCAGCTCCACTGGGGACCCAGAGACCAAACAGAGCCCACAGTTGTGCTCCAGGCATCCTTGCTACAACAGCATTATAAATACATAATGAGAATTTAAAAGGCAGAAGGAAAACAGATAAAGGAGACTCCTGGTATCACACTTGGCTTTCATCAGCTGAAAAGAGCTACAAATTTCAGCATGTGCTCATCAGCACTGAGGGAAAGGTGTCCTTGTTAGAGGATGAGCACAGGAGCTGCCTGGCAGCATCCAGGGGGAAAGACATCAAGTTCCAGAGGAAAGCTGCCACCACATTTTACATACACTGTCACTTTTAAAGAAGAAAAAGCAGCTCAGCACAGAAGCATGAGGAACTGTGTTCAAGCACAGAAAAAACAACAGCAAGGTCATCCATGCCACGTGAGCACTTGGATCAAATCCCTGAAGGTCAGCCTGGGAAAAGCTGTTTCAAACATCAGAGGGCCAAAGCCAAGGGAGTCAGTCAGTACCTGGCCATCTCAAATGCTTCCATGACCATCTCAGATGCTCCCATGGCCACCTCCACCAGCATCCAAGCACTTGCAAGTTCAAATCACCCAGACTCAATCCACAGCTGTGGCCAATATCACCAGATAGCACTGGGTGGGTTCACAGTCAGAACCTTGAGAGCAGCACAGCAACTTTTAGCACACTTCAAAGGAAAGAAAATCATCATCCTTACAGGACAGACTCAGCCTGAATGGGACCTTATCATGTACCCTCAGGTAATACACAGACAACACTCCCAAAACTCCCATCCAACATGCAGCTCCAATCCTGTTCCTCCCCCTGCAGGTCCTTCCTTCCCCATTCCCTCTCTCCCCTGATTCATGGCCACAGCTAATGTGCTGCTTGATTATCTGCTGACACATGCATTTAGCACTTCTCCACAGAAAGCAACGAGTTTGGAAGCTTTTCCAACTTCCCCTCTGGATGATGTCACCCTGGGCAGGCGCCAGGCTGGGTTTTGAGTGAAAATCCTTCACTTTGGGGTCAGATATCCTCCTATTTTTAGGCTTGGACTCCGAGTTGTGCAGCCAGCAGCTGAGCTGGACAGTTCTCCTATTCCACGAGCCTGCTGGCTGTGTCCTGCCCCACTGAGCCCTCTGGATATTCACACAGTGAGGAATGTGTCCCCTCCAATCTGCACTGGGAATGGCAGGGAGGGAGAAGGGCCCTGTGGCTGCAGCCTGAGAGTTCCCATCCACTCACCTGGCTCTGACAGCTCCATCACCCCACTCTGCCTCCCCAAATTCTTGTTAGTGCCACTGACCCATGTCCCCAAAGGCCACATCCACATGGCTTTTAAATCCCTCCAGGGAAGGGGACTCCACCACTGTCGCTCTGATTTTCTGCAGTTTTCTGTTGCACTTTACAACGTAACGTTTTTCATAGTTCATAGTTTCTTCTCACACACAGGTGTTATAATTAGAAACATGTTTATGTTAGGATGAAGCTGTTTACATACTTTCTCTTGGAATAAAAAACAACTGATGGGCAGTTGCCTTAACCAATGGGATGGGAGAGGTGTCAACCTCCTCCAATCCCTAATCTGTGTGGAAATACTATAAACAGAGAGTCAAATATTTTAATAAGGAGTTTTTTGCCTTCTTCACCAGCAAGTGTCCATGTGTGTCTTTGTATGTCCAATAGTGACACACTACTGCCCTGGGCAGCTGTGCCAGGGCTGGACAAACCTTTTTGTGAAGAAACTTTCCCTAATATCCAATCTAAGCCTTCCCTGGCACTGCCTGAGGTTGTTCCCTCTTGTCCTGTCATTACCTGGGAGAAGGAGTGACACTCACCTGGCTGTACCCCATTTTTAAGCAATGGCACAGCAAGGTGCCCCTGAGCTTCCTTTTCTGCAGGCTGAGCCCCCCCAGCTGCTCCTCATCAGAGCCATAGCACTAATTTCCTTAATTGCAACACCTGATCAGCCTGTGCTGTGCTCTGGCCATTCAAGCAAGTGATGTGTGGCTGTGCACACAAAGCAGTCAAGTAAGGAAAAGCTTCTGAGATGAGCTGCAGATCCACACAAAGAGCAGCCAGGCTCTTATGCCTCCCAGATTTTAGGGAGGCTGATGGCTGGAGTTCAAAGGCCTGGTAGGATGCAGACCCCACACAGCAGCACCAGCCCCATGAGCAGGTCTGAGGTGCAGCCATACCCATGGCTGACAGCGGCTGAAACCCACACACAGGTGAGAACTGCGATGGTTTTGGGACAAAGTGTGAGGTGAGCCACGTCCTGGGCCAGCTGCAGGCTGTCTGCACCCAGCCAGGAGCACGGGCAGGGCTGGCAGCCCTTCCCTCACCCTGCACTCCTGCTGCAGCACACAGTGCTCACAGACACAGCCCAGCCTGCAGCAGAGCTAAAGCTGGCACTGCTGGGGGATTTATTTTTAACTCTGGGCGAGTCCCATCACGCCTCCCAAAGGGGATGAGAGCCAGCCAGCAGCCCCAGCCCAGCAGAGGCTGCTGGAGGGCAGCAGCTCTGTGTCTTGGGGCTGTTCCCTTGTCCTGAGCAGGCTGGCAGCCCCTGTCCCCTGCACCCCAACAAAACCTGTCTGCATCCCTTCTGCAGCTGCTGGAATCCCAGGACGGTTTGAGTTGGAAGGGACCTTAAAGCCCATCCAGTGCCACCCCCTGCCACAGGCAGGGACATCTCCCACCGTCCCAGGCTGCCCCAAGCCCTGTCCAGCCTGGCCTTGGACACTGCCAGGGATGGAAGGCAGCCACTCTGGGTTTGTTGGTTGGATCTACTTGTAGAGAAGAAAAAAAAAAAAGTGTCACTGGCTAAGGTTCCAAGCACCCAAGAGCACACAGAAGAGCATTAAAAGAGGAATGCTCAGGTGTTTTGTGCTTGCAGGGTGCCAGCACAAGGCACTGTTCTGGCACTGCTGCTCCTGAGCATGTTTACAGCATAAGCAAAGGCCTAAGCCAGATTAAGTTTCAGATATTGAACCATTTGCTTCAAGGGAGTTTCATCAGCAGCTGACTTGGCCTGTCTTTCTCTTATTTGCTTCTCTCTGCCTTTGAAAACACCGGTTTGGTTTTATCAATCACAGCAGTCTCTGAGGGGACTCCATGCACCAAAGAGCCTGGAGGATATTTAGCTACAGGAAAAAGATAAGCAAAGAAGAGGAACCTGTGCTTTAAAAAAAAAAAAGGAAATCTCTAGTGAACCCAAATTGTGCAGCTCTCCCAGCTGTGCCCTTTCGACAGCACATTTCAGCACTCCCATCTGCATTTTCACAGAAATAAAGTGGTATTCCATTGGTGTGGAATTCATCAATGCTGTCACAGACTGGACAAGCTGATCCAGCTCGGTGTTCTGCAAGGGACAAATGTTGAGAAAGGCTGCTTCACTGGGGAATGCTTCACTGCAGCCTTGTGCAGGTGCTGAGAAATGGCCTCGAGGGACAAAAACAAGCGAGGACATCTCTTGGGCTGCGCTGCTCGGGCCCCAGCTGCTGGTGCTGTGCAGATGAACACAGCCTGTGGAAGCCCTGGAAAAAATCACCCTGAACTGCCACCAGCAGCAGCTCAGCTCAGGAACTGTGCTGCTGCAGGGAGCAGGGAAAGGCAAACACTTGGGACAAGCAGCTGCCAAGGGCTCTGGCACTGCTGAGGCAGGGCAGGAGCGCATGTGGCCGTGCAGGGAGGGAGGGTGGCTGCCAGACCAGGCTGGAGTGCCAAGACTTTGAGGCACCAGAGCTAAAGGGAATGAAAGGAGAAAGGCCATTAGCTTTGGATGCTGTCAGACAGGGCCTGGAAGTGGTTTAGTCCCATCCATCAGCTGAGCCACGTGCCCCTCCAGGTCCTGCTGCCTCTGGCTTCAGGTAGCAGCCACTGGCACCAGCTCCTCCTCTCCCAGCCCTTTATCAGCTTCACAGGAGCAGAAATGGAAACCTGAGCTGTCTCTGCTGCTGCATGAGCTGGGTGGGATGTGAGGCAAGAGGGGAAGCAAAATTGCAGCTGATGTGGTCAGTGGCACCCTGCTTTGGGAAGTGCACATTGCCTCCCTTCCCAAGGGCTGGAGATGAGAGCCGAGTGCAGTGGGGCTGCTGAGGAAAAGTCAGTCATGGGACAGGCAGAGAGCAGAACTGTCAGACTCCTGAGTAATACTGCTTTTCCTCACTCAGCTGATCCCTTCCTCTATTTATCCTACTCCCACTGCAGATTGATCTCTTTTCTGATATTCAGGCTAATTTTTTTCAGAACAGCACATTAGCACACAGCATGGCTGTGTCCTGAGCACACACTGCTCCCTCGAGGTTTATTATGCTACCAATAAATAAATTATCTGCTAATAAACCCCCCTCAAACTCACACTTCTCTTTTAGACTGAAGATAATTAAATTCATGCATGAGTTACTAATTTCTGTGACTGGACACTGGAATATACTGGGAAGATGGAAAGCTGTGATCAGATGTGCACACTAAGGCACTGCAGAATTTACTCTGAGCTTCCTCTACAACACTGATTCAAACATTATGGTAACCAAAGTGTGGTCAAGAAATTGATAAAAACATGAGAAGATCCTCTCACAGACAGAGCAAACCATAATTTGAATATGCAATGAAGGGTGATAAGGCTATGCCTTGGCACTGCCTGCAATCAGCTATCACAATCAACTCACTGACACCAGCTTTAATAAACATTGCTTAAGACATTACCCAACATGAATTATAATACAACTTTTCAAAGTGCAAATATGGGCTGGAACTCTTTCCATTTAATACTTGAAACAGGTTTAATTATCAGGATGTGAGGCCCTAAGAATGCCTCTGGTTGTGTTTCTGCACAAAGGGAGTGCCTCTGCCTGCTTGTTCTCATTACACACTGCTGGTACCCAGGAGATGGGAAAGAACTCATAAAATTGTTCATCTTGGCTGAGTTGGTAACACAGGGAGCAACAAAGGGAGGGTGGAGGGATGCTCCTTCTCTGCAGAGCAGCAAGAGGTGACTATTTCTTCACAGAAGCTGTCAAGAGCTATCACTGAATTACACAGTGACAGCAGTGAATTTATCTATGTGTGGAATTTTTTTTAATACTTTTATAACTTCACTTAATGACAGAACCTGTTTTTTTCCAATCCTTAGTCAGCTGATGATGGCAGCCTAAAAGATTTCTCTGTCCCAACTTTTGTCTTGGTCACGTTTTGATTTCTCTCCTGGCAAGCCCATTTACTACAAATTCTGTGTGTTTTCTTTAATCAGGCAAGAGGAACAGATCACAAGCCACTTTATTAAGGAAGTCAGGATAATTATTCTCTGAGGATAATTAAAAAGTAGGGATACATGAAGTAACTTGACCCAGTTCTCCTGGAGAACAGTGGCAGAGCTGGCAGCTCTCACAGGCCTCCATCCTTTCATCCTCCATCCTTGGAGAATCCTTGATGCCTGTAATGAGGCAGCTCAGGGATGTTGACTCTGATGCCAGAATCAGCCATGGCCATGAGAAAAATCCCTAATCAAAGGAAGGAAACCCCAGGTGGGCACTGAGAGGGGATGAATCCACACTGCCACAGTCCAAAGCCCTCCCAGAGCTCAGAGGTGAGCAGGGGCAGTGGGCACCACTGCCATGAATATTCCTGGCTACTGCCACACACCAGCAATGGGAAGCTCATTATTTACAAATCAAGACCTGTAAATAACAACAAGGAGAAGGGGGGAAGCAATTCTTACCCTCTGCCAAGACCCAACTGCGTTCTGACAAACCTGGAAGCTGTTTCCAGAGGTACAGGGAGACACTTGGAAAAGCCTCAAAGTCATTTTTCTCTGCTCTAACTTGCAGGCTGCAAAGAGGAATGAGGATATTACCCAGCATTGCAGAATCAATAGTTTTTGTGGGAATCATTGGTTTGATGTCAAGGCCAATTAGCTGCAAGTGGAATTAGCACATACCCTGAGCAGGAAGACAAGAACATGTTCTTCCCTAGATGGGAAAGATGCTGGCCAGGTGTGCACAGAAACTCTGGAACTGGCATCACATTTCACAATGCTGGCAAATCTCACAGCCCTCAGGAGCCTGCAGCAATGGCCTGATATGTCCTGGACATGGGACAGACAGAGAGAGGAGAAACCTGCAGCCCAGACTGACCCTCTGCATCTGGAATTTACACCTAGGGAGGGCTAGACTTGGCCAACAACTACTCACCCTATGCCAGGTCAGCCCAAAACACAATCTCATCCCCTCACCTTCCCACTTTTGCCCTGACTTGTGCCAGCAGAACTTTTATTCCATGTTGACAGGATTGATAGCATTTCTTGAACTAATCTATGCAATGCTCGCTCTGGCTACTGAGAAAGAGTTCAACATTTGAGATTGAGGAGGGACAGGCAAAGTGTGTCATAATAAAGGAAATAGGCTGCACAGATTTTAATTAACTTTAAAGATCCAAGAGAAGCAAGACAAAGGAGCCAACTTGAAGGGCTCCATGCAAGGTGGTGCAAAACTGAATGTTTTTGCAGCAGCTTAATCCACGTTTTGAATCTCACACTGGGAGCAGCCAACAGTGGAGAAGATTTTGCAGAGGTCAGGAGGGTGAGAGCCTGGGGAGGAGGCAACCCCAGGGCAAATCCCTGCATAACCTGGATGGGCAGCAAACCTTAAAAACCACAGAACAGTAGAATCACAGAGTATCCTGAGCTGGTAGGGACCCACAGGGATCATCCAGTGCAGCTCCTGGCCCTGCACAGACACCCCAACAACCCCACCCCGGGCATCCCTGGGAGCTTTGTCCAAACTCCTGGAGCTGTGGCAGCCTCAGGCTGTGCCCATTCCCTGGAGAGCCTGGGCAGTGCCAGCACCCTCTGGGGGAAGAATCTTTCCCTAAAATGCTCATGTTAACTGCCCTGAAAGCAGGAGAGCTGCCCCAAACGCCCTTCTGCACCGGAGGTGACAATGCCAGCTGGGGACATTCTCTGGGTGAGGAAGGAGGGGGACAACAGGGTCCCTTCCAACCCAAACCATTCAACGATTCTGTTATTGAAACCTGTGGCAATGCCACCACACCAGCAGTAAGACCCTGACACCTTTGTGCTCTAAAAGACCTTTGCACAAACAGCCCTGGCTGGTGGGGAAGCCCCAGGCTGTGGCTGACAGTGACAAGCACGAGCCAACGATGCCATCCAGAGGTGCTCGGGTGCAGCACAGAGCTCTGTGTCAGCAAAGGCTAAAGGGAAACACAGGACCTTTGTACATCTTATGTATCAGATTTTAAATTAACACCACCACCAAATAATTAATTTGGTTTATTTTTAGTTTATCCTGCCCATTGCTTGTTTATTTTCTGTATCTCCTCACTCTGTGCCTTGATTTTCTATGTATATTAAATAAGTCATTCTTAAAAATACAGATACACCTCTGACCTCTCCTGGCAAGCAGGAGTTATTTCATTTCACTCCCAGTTGCTGACAGCAGGCCTGGCACGACATGAGGAATTGAGAGACACTCATCTGTATTTCAGTGCTCTGCAGTAGTGCCTGAGCTGGGAAAACACCAACCACACACTGAAACAGGAAATACAATCTTTGTTCCCCATCTAGAACAGCTGGAGACTCCCTTTCAGCTGTGAAATCAGGACTCAGATTGAGACAAGACAATGTTCTTCTAGCATATGATTACAGATATTTCTGTGTGTTTATGTCAGCTGCCTGTGGTTGCAACGTCACCTGGGGCTTGTTCCATGATGGGCAAAGTATGGAACAGCAGAGGCCTGGTCAGTAGCAAACACCTAATTCACATTAGTGTGCAAAGATACCTTCTTCACTGGCACCTGTCAGTGTGGCAACAAGATGTGGATTTGCAAAGTGATCCCATTAATATCAGAATAAAATCAACCACTGAATCCTTATTTCCTCCATTAGGAACCTAATGAGATTAGAATCATAGAAAGTCCTGAGATGGAAGGGACCTGCATGGATCATCAAGTCCAGTTCCTGGGATTACAAAGATTACAAATAATCCCAAAAGCACAAACTATATAGTTATATTTTTTTAATCTTTGGGATTTCCCAGGCTTTATTCAGATGCATATCTGATTTTTAGGTGTACTAACTTAAAATTATAGAAAACACAATACACTTGTACTTGGCTTTCTTTCCCCAGAAACCATCACTTACGGGTCCATTAGAATTAAGACACAGGGTATTATTTTATCACATTACACAAACTAAAAAGGAAAACTGAGGAACAGATTGACTTGAAAACAAACAAAGTAACTTTTCAGATAGTTTATGGCAAGCATGATTTTCATGTGCTGTATCCCTCCCCAAAGGAATGTCCCTCTTCTACAGTCTCAGTGTTTGAAAGTGAAGAAGAACTGTGAAAATACAAATAATATCAGATGAAAAGGGTGTGGCTGAACCAAACTACAAGAGCCATGGTTCTGGGTAAGAGGAGATGGTTAAAACGAGATTTTGAGTGTTGGGATCAGGATGTCAAGTGGAGGGACAGATCTCTGCACTGCATTTTGGAGTCCCCTTGAGGTGACCTCAAACCCAACGTGGCCCAGGCACTGCTCAGCACTGGGTCATGTCCTGTTCAGAGGTGAACACAGCAGCTGGACCTGTGCCAGCTCAAGGCCAGCACAGGATCGTGGGGACACCTGCACAAGGAGGGGTCTGCAGGGCATCGGGAGCCCTGAGCCACCCTGCAGGGTCCTGCACTCTGGGGAGGTGAGAGCTGCAGAAGCAGCTCTGGTGTTTCAGCCACCTCAGGGCTGGATATGTGTCTGGAGGGAAGGGCAGACACATGGAGCCCTCCCTAAAGCTGGGAGAGATGACCCACAGGGATGGCTGAGTCAACAGTCTAATTTTAAAACCCCAACCCTCCCCATGGCTTTCAGACATGCCTTATATCAAGTGCACAACACTTTCATGCAGCAGCAGGAAAAATAAAAAGCAAACCCCAGGAAATACACCAGTTCTATGTGCTGAGATGAAAAAAATACAGCAGGGATTTAGGAGAAAGTATTTCTTTAAAAGATCAGAGGCACTCTACTTCCACACAGTGTTTTCCTAAAAGGAAAAATCACCATCCACCCAAGTCTCTGCTGCACAAGGAGGTGCTTGGGCAGACAACAAATGCAAGCCTGCATTGACACTGAGGGGAAAGGATGTGCAGAGGGCAGGGGACAAAGCTGGGCTCGTGGCTGGGATGGGATGGGATGGGGTG
>VZTB01000643.1:224229-250446 GCA_013397245.1 Thryothorus ludovicianus
TGGGATAATGGGATGGGATGGGATAATGGGATGGGATGGGATGGGATAATGGGATGGGATAATGGGCAGGGTGTGCACTGACCTGAACTTGCCCGTGCGCACCTGCAGCGCTCTCATCCCGCACTGCTGGGCTCCCCCCACATCACTCACGATGTCATCCCCGATCATGATGGCCTGTCAGGGCAGTGAAATACAGGAAAAGTTCATTTCTGCCATTTGTCACCCTCCCCTGACACAACAAACAGCTTGATTTGAGGCCTGATGCTGCCACTGGACAAATTAAACAAGATAATATTGTCATGGTATTGATTAAAAGTCATCCTGCCTCGAGGGTAATTCATGCCAGAGCTCCTCCAGCAATGTACTGGCACAGCACACACCTGTACAATTTGTAATCAGTCACAGAAATCAAAGGGATTTGGGGCACAGTTGAAAGAAAATGATGAGTTTTATGAAGTTAGGCCTCTTCTGTTCCTAACAATCCGTTCCTGCTATGCTTCAAGCAGCTTAAATTAAGCTTAACTTCTTAAATCTGCTGTTCTACAGGCTGGCCAAAAGCTTAAGCTTGTAATCACTCAGAGCTTGATCCCAACCTGTTCTCAGGTTGATACAGAAATTTGGGAAATCACTGTGAAATGGAATTTATTCATTTTTGCACAGTATGACACGATGTGGACAGGCCTAGCACCGTTCGTGTTACCATCAGTTTAAGTACACACCAATATTAATAAAAAAATTAGTAGATTACCAAAAAATAACTGGTTGTGCTGAAATTTGTCTGCCTCTGTTAAAGATATTTATTAGATCAGAGTGTATTAACTAAGGGATCCTCTCTGTTGACAATTACATGTACAAAATTTCAAGAGCTTATCATCCTGCATTATAAATTACCATATTTATTCTATTCTTCAAATGTAAAATGATTGTAGGATGCCATTTTATAGTTTCAACAAAATCCAGTATATACACAAAACAGTAATTTTCCATTAATGATCAAAAAAAACCAGTTTTACACCTCCCAGAGGTGTTCTGGATTATTCTGCTGAGAACAGAGGCAGCACCCAAAACTGGAGAAACACAGATCTGAAAGTCTATAATGTGGTTTATCAAACAGACTTTTTCACCTTTTGTATTGAAGTTGAATTTTGTCTAATACAGAGTTATCTGCATCTTTAACCATTTTATTTTCACCTTTTAAATCAGCCTTTTGCTTCATAAATTTAACTGCCTGGATATCACAACCATGGAACCTCCCTGCTCCAGACATTCCTGCCTGAATTTCCATCCCTTCCTCAGCTCTGTTTTGCTTGAGAAAGAATATAAATACTAAACCTCCAGAGCTATTTTTGTGAATTATCTAATTGCAGCAGGATCTTCTCCCATGTATTACATTGCATGTAAAGGAAATCTCTGGATATACCTAAATTTTCTGAGAGTATTCATAAACCAAACTGAGCTACAAATGTGTAGATCTGGGACAGCTTTTCATGTAGATAATTCACCTTTCCTTAATGCTCTTCCAAACCAGCAATTCAGCATGAAATGGGGAGAAAATGATGGGTTAAATTTAAGTAATTATTAAATAAAGCATGAAGATGTGGATAAGGAAAAGGGAATAATCCCAGTGTTGCACACAGAGCTGCAAGAATCTGGCAACACCACCCCCAGCCAACCACCATTACCAATTCCCCCCAGGCTGCTCCAGGCTATTTAATCATGCTCAACCATTGGCTTTAACAGATTATAATTCCTTTTTCTTACAAAATTCCTTCCAACACCTCCCTGAGGGTGAGAGGGAACAGACCTGCATGCCTTTGCTCAGCCCAAATCCCAGAATTCAGGATGTAAACACAGTTTCAGCCCTCCATCCTAATACCCCCAAAAAGAATTTCCTCTGACAAAGGGCAGGGCACCAAGCACTGCCCTGCTGCCCAGGTTTTACCCCATCCAGGGAAGTTTCCCTGCAAGACTCTGGCAGCTCTGGAAGTGCAGCTGCAGCTGAGCAGTGATGCCTGTCCAGGCCAGCTTGTGGCACACGCATACAAAAATGTGCTCCAGCCCCCAGGGATTGCACAGATTTACTATCGGTGAAGGGCAATAATCACTAAAGGAGGAGCAATTATTCCCAAATCATTCAGGATTTAAAAAAATCATTGGCAAGAAGATAGAGGTCAAAAGGTGCTCTGTCAAGGGAAATAAAAAAACTCTACCTGTCAAACCTGGGTTTAACTTCCTCTCTGACTGCAATATGGCAAGAAGAGAGAGAAAGATATAAAACTGAAAGGTCACATACCCACTGAAAGCAGGAATTAAAAGATCTCCATTTGTGTTCACGTTCTACACAGGGATCACACCATTAATCTGTTCAATCCTTCTGCAAAAGTTTTTTTTTTTTTTTAGATTGGCTACAAATTAACTAAAAAGAAGGGGGAAAATGCACTGAGTCTCTCTGGGTTTTAGGACAAACCATCAAAGAACGAGGATGGGTGTAATTTCTATTTCCCTAAGATGGTAAGAGGTGATGTGTGGTTGTACACACACAGTAAATAAAGCACATGGAAAGCTAATGGAAAATACTGCTCTCAAAGGGATCCCATCAGACTCAGCCCAGAGGGGCAGGGAGAACAGAGGAGGTCAACAGGACTCCCAGGAATTTGGGGTGGAAAGGCAAAATATAATCCCCACAGTCAGCAATGCCACTGGTGCTGTGCCACAGAGCCTGAGCTGAATGCAGGTGAGCAGCCAAAACTGATAAACTTTTAGAGATGCTGTCGGGGTGCTGAGTGGGAATTTTTTGGGTAATTTTTGCCTGCAGAGTTTCAGCATTCATTAACTGACCACAGAAAAATGTTTGATCAGAAAAGGAATTGCAGAGTAAGCAAATGGAGGAGGCAGAAAGATGAGAATATCCTGATTTACTCAGCCCTGCTCGTGTTTACCAGGATGAGCTCAGATGGGGGATTTGGGAGGCTGCAGTCCAGGCAGGAAGCAAACAGAGATGCACAGAAGGCAGTGTGCTAACTCCACCAGAAAATTTAGCACTGAGAATGCTTCTAGAGTCAGACATATTTATGCCTAAACAGATTTTTTGCTACAGATTTAATAACCTTAATCAAGCTAAATGTGCCAGGACCATAAGGAAATAAAGCTTATCCACCAAACCTTAATGTATTAAATCCCTTTACACAAGAAATTTAACGTTTACTTTTCTCCCTGTTGTTGTTTGCCCCAGTAATAACATCCCAGGCTTTAGGATCCCACATCACTGTTAATTTTGCTTCTGTCTCAGAACTCGAAAGGTGCAAGGCCAGATAGTTCTCACCAAGCTTTCAGCTGGATTGAAGCTTGAAACTTCCTTTGGCAACTTTTATTTTGGGATGGAAGATCCTGCCCTGCTGTGGCTGGTGAGCAAGGAGGGGATGTTGGCCCAGGAGCAGCTCCCCTGTGCCACCCCTGGGTGACCTCTCCTGCTCCCATGCACCACCAACTCCCACCTGAGGCTTGCAGGTGGCAGGGATGGGAATTGCTTAATTGCCAGTAGTTTATGGACTCCAGCATGACCTGCCATAACTCCCATTAAAGCAGGATCATTTGCTACAGAGGGAACTTTTTATGATTATATAAAACTACCAGAACCTTAACATTATTCAGGTTTTATTGTAAAGCTGTAAAAATCATCCACTTGTTACAGCTGCCTTAAAATACGTGAATTAGGCATTTCAGTAACCTTTAAGATGTGTTATTCTTTGTCATAGTACTGAATTGTAAGATAGGTCTGGTTACCTCTAAGAGGTTTAAATTTCCAATCTATTAAAGTAATACTGGCAATCTGTTATTTCTAGGCCATTGAGGAAAGGTTAAAATGAAAATTGGACTTTAGGGAGTTCCTCTTATTCTAAGTGCAGGCTGGAAACACCTCAGCAGCAGAAGGCAAAGTCAGGGTCTCAGTAAGAAGCAGCTATCAAGGGAAATGACTGGTGATAACTTTATTGATTAAAGCAGCTTGAGGAATTTCAGAATTGCCACTGTCTCAAATTACTCTGGTGAGACAGCTTTATTAAAAAGGCATTTTTCATTAGAAGCCAAGTGAAAGAAAATTGTAATATGTTTTCAAAAGCACAGCTCATCTAAAATGGTTTAATGATGGTATGGATTAAATGCATTCCACAGGTGGAATAAATTATTGGAATAAACATTTTGTAAAAGCAAAGGCAAGTAAAGCCAGCCCCTGCCATGTCACTACAAATGCAGAGTTCATTCAGGAGACAGATTAGAATGTAATGCAGTGCATTACAGGAACTTACTGAAGTGACTATACTGAGGTTTTAAACTGAAAATAATGAGGTTCTATCACTGTGTACCACAAACTAAACCAACCTGCAAATCCTTCTCCAAAAGTACATTGAAGTCACAAGGTCAAGCACTCAAAAGTTAGGAAGAGATGTCAGAATTAAGGCAGTTTGTTTGTTTGGAATTTGCTCCTCCTACACGTGTGTGAATCCTGATCCAGGCTGGAGCTCCAGAGCTGTGGATTATTTGTTTCCAAGGTGGAGAGCACGCAGTGACTGATGCCATCATCCAGTGGTGTCTGCTGCACAAACTCCCTTCATCTCCAAACTCTCTAAATATAAAATATTATACCCACAAACTAGACATATCACTACAACAGACTGATGGCATTTAAAATTTGAAACTGTATTAAAAAAAAAAAAGACAAAACTCTGACAAAATATAAAGTTAGACATGGCAAACAGCAGAGAATGAGTAAATAATCTCTGCTGGGGACTATTCCTGCTTTTCTGTACCCAAAACAAATACTCCTGAAGCTGATGGGAACTACCCACCAGGGCTCACCCCATGGGACCATTTTTGCCAGCCTGGTGATGCATTCCATCAGATTTGTTTCCTGAGGAAAGGATTTATAGACAGGAGTTTCTGCACCTGGGATATTCCAGGGATAGCCCAGACTGGGCTGTCTTATTCCTGGGAAGATATGGACAGACTGAAGGAAGTACAGAAAAAAAAAAGAGGGACTGAATGTGGAGGGAAGCAGCAAAACTAAACCACAGTTTTAGTGAAAAACAGCTCCTGCAATGATAACAAGTCTAGAGATAATTGGATGGGAGAAAATATCCAGGAAGGCAAGCAGCTATTTTGGTTGTTAACTAGAGTAGAACTAGAAATAAGGAGATGCAGTTTAAAAGGGAAATATCCTGATAAATCTCAGGGAAAGCTGCCTTCCCCACAAGACCCACTGGGCTGAGCACCATCCCCAGGGTACTCACAGTTCTTTGGCTCTCTGAAAACTGCTGTGGACAAAACATTAATAAATGTGAAGCAGGGAACATTCCTGCATGGGGAAGGAGATGGATTAGTTGGCCCACCAGGTCTTTTCCATCTCCCCACTCTATAATAAAGCAAAACCCAAGCACACTCTGAATTACAGGGCCATAATTTCATCTCCAGGCTCCAGGGACCTACAAGCCACCCCAAACTCTGCTCCTGTTGTTTGTAATGTCACCCAACCCCTCCTGATGGAATTATTGTGTTATGATTCACTGCTGTTTGTGGGGCTTCTCATACTCATCCTTATGTCCTGTGTGACAGAACAACAAATCAATAAAGAGGAGCAGGGGACAACTACAGAGAGGGGGAAAACAGGCTGTGCTGAGGGAGCACAACACATTCAGCACGTTTCTGGGAAGCCAGAAATACAGGAGGAGGTTTGGGGGTCAGTCAGTGCTTCCTATTCACCAAAGTTATAAAATTATAATTAAAAAAATTAGATTAGAATTATATTAAAATTATATTAAATTTTTAACTTTGCCTTTTTCTTCTATTAAAAAAAAAAAAATGTAGCCAGTGTGACAGCACAGGAAATAAATGTCATTTTGGGATCAATTCCACCACCCTGCAGCATTCATGCCAGGCTTTAAGGCACCTCTTCTGCCTCTGCCAGGCATTGATGCCTGGTCACATTCTGCTTCAGCCTCTTTTGTAACTTTTCAAAGCTGTAGCAAAGCAGGAAAAAAGCATCAGTGGGCACAAATGCAAGGCACAGCCCGTGGTCATGGCACCTCAACCTTACCTGCTCTGGTGGAACTCCCAGCTCTGCCAGGGCTGACTCAAAAAACCTCTTTGCTGGTTTCCCCACCACCTCAGCCTGGATGTCACAAGCATACTGGGGGGGGGGAAAAAAAAAAAAAGAGAGAGAAACACAAAAAAATGTTGATTGGAAAAGGATTTGTTCAACTCCTAAACTCCAGTTATAAAACCTTGTGGTTATTGATTTTTGCCCGTAAATAACACAATGGATTAGCAGGTGAAGGCGAATATCAGAGAATTTGGGTAACAGAAGTGTTTAAAGCTCTCTGGCAGGAGAGAAAATGCTCTTAAAACACCTCAAGGTACAAATCTTTCATATTCTCCATCAAACTCAGTTCCAGTACTGCTCATTTTTTCAGGAGCATGACTCTTAGAGACATAAAAAATATCCTTTATATAAAACTATCAAAAGTATTGGAGGGCCTTAAAAGATAGAGAGGATTTCTTCAACCACCTGGCAACGTTTTAATGTGAAAAATCGAGTTTCAAATCCGGGTTTTGAAAAGTTACATTTGAAAAAGCAGATTTTAGAAGTTACATCTGGTTGCAACTAAATATCAGTGCTATGCTGAAAATAAAAATTGTTTCTCATTTGTTCCTAGACAAATAAAAGTCTAACAGATACCCAGGAAAATCTGAAGGTCCATGTTATCTTGCACACAAAATTCCACTTTTTTCTTGTCTGACTCTTCCTTTCACGAGCCTCACTTGCAATAAAGGCACCACGACAGAAAAAGTTCATGGTTTAAATAAAACAAACAAACAAAAAAAAAAAGAACAAAGGCAGAAAAGGAATGAATCCACCCATCTTTAGAATGCAGCAAATGAGTTTCAATGTGTGGAAACTCCCTCCACCAAGGTGAGTAATTACAGAAGATGACCCATATTTATTTTTTAACAAGGTGTATGGGACGAGTAAGCATAATTCCAGCTATAAAATACCTCTAATGCCTTCATATATGCTCCAACATCAAGTTTCAGACCATCAGTTTCTTTATAGTAGCGTCTGGAAATGAAAGTGATAAAGTTCCCATGAAATGAAAACGCTGGCAGTTAAAGACAAAGAAAGCACATTTTATTATTTCTGGCCCTTTATAGATGTCCATATGGCTGCATAAAAAGTCAAGTAATCAGAAAATCCCAGGCCTGGGTTTACCAGCAGGAGTTAAGGAAAGGACAGGCTCAGGACTGCGCAAGGCTCAGGGGAAGGATCCCAGATGAATAACTGGGAATAACTCCAGTGGTTTAAAGGGATTTCAGCGTGCTTAGAATGGGATGGACTGGGCTGTGTGTTACTGCACAGTGACACAGACCCCTGGCAGGTCAGAGATGAGGGCTGGCACCAACCAGCAGCAGTGACCCCTCCTCAGGGTGGCTGCAAGGAGACCCCAGACAGCACCACCACTGCTGTCTCAGCCTCCCACGTGAAGAAACCCTGTTTGTCAGGACTAAGAAAGCCCTCCAAGCTGAATTTTGTTCCTTCTAAAATGCTCCCACAGCCATGAAGCTCGTGGAATCAGCAGATCTCTTTAGAGGGTTTTTTTTGGAACAGCAATTCACATTCACACAGGTCTCCCAAGCTCTGGGCAGAGCAAAGGCAGGTTTCTATGTGGCAGGAAAAAGGGTAGGATGAGCAGTCAGCTAAGATTTTATGCCTTATCCTCCTGCCATTTTCGATTATTCAGCATAGCCTTCCTTTAAAATGACCACTTGACCTTTGCTAGAACAGCCATTAACCTCCTATAGTCTGGCGTAAACAGCTTAATTTTCTGACAGTGGCATGACAGAAGAAATTACAAAGCCAATTCTCACTCCCAGCCCAAAACAGATGCTAAATGTAAATCACTCCCTTTCCAGGAGCAGGGCATTCTGCTCCAGTGACTCTGACACTTTTGTTTTCTATGGAATGAACTCAAACTTCTACCAAAACCACCCTGCTGGCCCAGGGCAGGCACCTTGCTAAGGCCCACCCAGCTGTGCTGGTTCTGCAGGTTAAAAATGAAGCTGGGTTTTGTCCATGGCCCTTTGCATCAACGAGGCTTCTCCAGGCAGGAGAACAGTTCTCAAAATCTATAATCTTCTTCCTTTGAGTCAGAGAACTCACCAGAGAGCTGGTATTCACATTACCTCAATGATCAGCCATTAAAAAACAATATGCTCTTGGTGAGAACTGAGCTCTGAATATCCCAAAATCTTTATTTTTTAACAAAAAAAAGTAATATTTCAAAGAAGTAACAAAGAAGAGCTGTTTCCATCAATGAATGACCAAATAAATACTTTTACCTGTACAGGGTACAAAGCATTTTTGCACTGATGACAACAACAGTTCCTAAGCAAAGGCTGGTTCTACATTTAACTTTGAAATATGATATTACATAACAAAAAAATTGATTATTTTATGTACATTAGCCATTCTCTTGTTAGCTCAACATTTTCTCCTTATCCTTCTGAGAAACACTAAGGATTTTTCACCCCAGCTGGAGGATTAGAGTGTGAGTGTCAGGTAAGGCAACACAACGAATTTAACTGCTCCTTCCCACTGATAAGTTGTCCCCAGCTGGATCAATAACCCACAAACTAAGAAGGGTTTTTATGCCCATTACAGACTATTGAACCACTGAGCAAAGTTGTCACTGCACTTTCCTCAAGATAAACATGCACAGACTCTTTTAAACCCATGCATCACACAACAGATAAGAATAACTCCTTTGAGGTTGTTGGGATTTGTCATTATTCAGTACAAGAATTAATAACATCCTGTTTAAAAATCTCAGAATACATCTAAATTAATTATTTTCAGGAAAACACTCAAACTCCCTAACTGGGTTTTTTTCTGTGTGGGAAAGCAGGAGGTCAAAATTCACCTTTAATGGGTAGAGAATAATTAAAAATGCTGCCTGACATTAAAACTATCAAAACAATTGATCTGCCACTGCAAAAGCACCAAAAGCATCAAACTGCATCACAAATCTACACCAACAGCTCTTTACCCAAGCATGGCTTGTGGAAATTTTGGGTGTCTTTCACTATAAAAAAACCATTTATCTTCAGTTCAGAGAGGAACATGTGGCTACAGGCAGCAGTTAAACCAACAGTTCTCACCTCTGAGATACTAAATAGTCACTCTCTTAGGGGGTCACACACATCAAAATCCAAACTCTCCATGATTCCTAGGAGGTTTTGATGCTCTCTTAAAGCATCAGAAGTCCTCTTTATTGACAGGCACCTGATCAGATCAGGTTCTCAGCACAGGCACACAGATTAAAAACTGCAAAGTTGGTACCAGGAGTGCCCACACAGATTTTTTGCCTCCATTAAAGATATGATTAAAAAATGCAGAGAGTTGAGGAGAACACAGAGCTCAACTCACCCTTTTCCAAGGGAGATCAAAACAGGCTTCTCCATCCCAATCAGGAGTCGGAAAGCCTCATTAAGGTTTGCATAGGTGAAGTTTTCTGCTGCATCTCCAAGAACAACACAGTTTGGGTTTGTCTTATCAATCTCAGCAAATTCAGGGACAAGATCTACAGGAGAAGGAAAAAAAACAAACAAAAAAAAATCACAAATCTCTCACTACCTCAGATCCCACAGAAGCGACTGCCTTTCCCCAGACTCAACACGCGGAAAAATAAATAAATCTCGGTCTGAATCAAGCACCCTTCAGACACCTTCTCACCTGTCCCCAAAAAAAAAAAAGAAGAAAAACAGAGTATTTCCCATCACTCCCTGTGTCCCCAGCGCTGTCTCACCGTTGTGCACCAGCAGATGTGGCCTCAGGCCACGCTCCTTCAGGAGGCGACAGGCGGCCGGCGCCGGCGCGGTCACTTCGGCCACCGAGACGTCGAAGCCCAGGGCCCGCAGCTTCCTCACAAAATCCTCCCGGGTTGCTTGGGTTTCATTGGTGCAGAGCTGCAGCTTCAGCCCAGAGGCTTTGATCCTGCGGAGGGAAGGCAGCAGAGGGGTTAAGCACGTGAAATGCAAAGTTGTGTTTCGTGTCAGGTAAATACAAGTAATGTGTGTACTTGGGTCATGGGCTGCAGTGTAAAATATAATCAGGGGTTTGTTATTCTATTCCCATCCCTTAGAACTGGGATGGGGGCAGTGATGTGATCTTCTGTTGATAACTCAGCTGATAAGAAACCATCAGAGCAGTTTCCTTATCTCTTCCACCACCCATCCTCCCTCCAGGCACAGATCTTCTGCTCATGGGCCATTGAATCCACTGATAAAATTCCATCATCCCACTGGGAAATGCTCCAGCCAGGGGGGAACCGAGCCCCTCTACCTGGATAAAAACCTGAGCCTTGGAACACCAAGGCAGCCTTTTCCACTGGACTCCCAGAGGTAGAACAGGCCCATCCATCACCACTGGACTTTCAGCAGAGGCTGCACCTTTCTCCAGGATCACTGCTCCAGCAGAGCCACAGCTGCTGCTCCAGGAGGGCTGCAGCCACCACTGCAACTGGACTGCTGCCAACAGGGTGTCAGGTTGGATTCTGACTCTGTCAGTGGTTTTCTTTTTCCTTATTGCATGTATTTTGTTTGCTTTTTGTTTTATTTTCCCTTTTTCTAATAAATTGTATTTCTGACTTGGGGTGTCTCACTGTTCTTGCTTCTCAAACCAGAACAACTTGTGATTGTGATGTGTGTGGAACTGACCATGGGACAGCTATAAAGACAATTCCAATGAATAACTGAGGAAAATAAAGCATGGAAGAAGGCCTTTGAATCTATCCTTTGTTCGCAATTAACTTTTATAAGTCTTAAGTTGATTTAGGAGCATTTGAATTAGTTTTAACATGTTGCTTTTTACAAGAACTTCTTGCTTGTAGGTAAACCTTAAAGATTTTTGTAATAATATTGAAGTATAATTTTAGAATATTACTTGCAGTAAGGATTTTTGAAACTGTAACTTTAGAATGTATATAAAAAAAGGAGCATGCTTATCTCTAAGTCCTACCCCAAACCTTGGAAAGCAGCTTGAGAAAAGATGGACATCAACTCAATGATTAATAGCTTCGACTATCACTATCATAAAATTAATAGTCCCTAAAATTAAAAGTTGGACCCACATCTGAAAGCTGGACCCCACCAGCTGGGATACATTTATCGGGATGTACATCTTGAGAAGACTAAATCACAATGGTGTGTAAGATTGTGATGTAAAAATTTGGAATAGGAACTGCTGATAGGTATACATAAAAATTTGGAATAGAAACTGCTGAGAAAGCTCCTGAGTACCCCTATAAATCCCTGTAAGCCTCAACTATGGGTGTGCAGTTGGAAGGAGAACTCCTGCACTGTACCCAACACTGTTTGCTCATATTTTACCACACTAATTAATAAACTGATTACTGCTTGAATATTGGCCTAGTCAAGCTTCTCATTCATAACAAGCAGATGAAGGAAATGAGACAAGAGTGTCAGTTCTGCTGGAACTGGATGTTCCAAACCAGGAGCAGGATCCTCTGCAGGGACCAGCTGCACCTGAAATCCTGACTCTGGGCACTGCAGCTGCCAGTTAGTTCAGGGATGTTTGATCAACATTGGGGTGGATCCAGCCACACTTATCATCAAATCCCACATCAAACACCTGTGCTGTTACTTGGTGGATAATCCTGAAAAATCTGGCACTTCAACTGATTGATTAATAAATGGCTTCTCAGGGGAAGAAAACACGGCCATGAGTGTCCAGAGCCAAGGACATGGCTCCTCTGCAGAAGTTGTGCTGTTGCTCCATTCCTGAAGTGTCCAAGGCCAGGTTGGACAGGGTTTGGAGCAATCTGGGGTAGTGGAAGGTGTCCCTGCTCATGGCAGGGGTGGAATGGGGTCTCTAAGGTCCCCTCCAGCCCAAACCATTCTGGAATCCCCTGCAAGCCCTGGGCAGCTTTGTTTCCCAAGCTGGTGACCTGCTGTGCATGTCCCCAAAAAGCCTCTTCCCTGAGGATGGGCTGCCAGCTATTTGGAGACACAAAGTATTTCAAAGCAGCCACAGAAAATTGGAAAATGTACCACAATTTAAAAAAAAACCCAAAACATTTGCCTAAGGGAGTGTCACTCAGCTCCTCTAATATGTAAAAATGCCTACTTTTTGTCAATTTTCATGTGAATTTCTGCATAATTATCCTTGAGGACCTGAGCATATGCAGATTCAGATACTTAGGTAATTCTGGAACCAGGCTTACAAAATCTTATAAAAATATGATAACTCTTCCTTGTATTAAAATGAAAAAGGACTTTTCTATCAAGGAAGTCCCTGCACTGATTCTCAAGGCAACAAAACAAGCTGGGTCCATTTTGTAGGGAAGATGATTTCAATTGGTTGGTGCAAACACCAAAGCCACCTCGAGACAACAGATCTGATGATGAACTTTCCATCAAAGGATTCCTGGAAATCCTGTCCTGACCCAGAGAGCCCCTTCTGCTCATCAAAACTGCACACCAGTGTCTTCTTTAATAATGCTGGTGATTCATTTCTTTCTTATTATTTGTCTTTCCTAATCATAGATATGTGAATTATCAATTACACTTAGTGGTTAATTGCCCTTCATAAAGATAGCTTTTCTCTTTTAAATTAGGCAGTTAATATATTGTAACTAATAGCATCCACTTGTACATTATAAATATATCTTCATTGATTGGAGCACTGAATGTGAGATTCACTCTCAAGTTAATGAAGCAATTGAGTGAAGAAGTGCAGGGTGTACCCAGGGAATAATTATTGTTAATGAATTATGATGTGACCTTCTCAGAACAATGAACAATTGGTGTGACAGTGGGATGACAATATTCCACATCTGTTATTCAAGACATGGTTTCAGCCAGAGTTAAAAAGCAAAGCAGCGTAATCTGGATGCACAACAAACTTTAATAGATTGAGCCATGGTTAAAAAAAATAATTATTCTAAATGTAAAGCCTCCCTGCACACTCCTAGGGAAAAAAAATCCCATGATTCACAAGGAAGGAGACATTTGTTGAATTAGAATCTGTTTTTTCTCTTCCTAAAGGTCAACATAATGAATCCAGGCACAACACCAACCACAGACCTGCACAACAAACCAGTACCCTCACAGGTCAGCTTGCAGAAAGCACAGATTCCCTTTTCCTGCACTACAAACTTCACTTCTTCCTCAGCATTTGGGATGAAAAGCAGCTTGATGCTTCTGAAAGGACTGAGCAAAGCAGGAGGAGTCTGGGCACATCCCAGATCGGTTTCTCAGAGTGCTTCAATACTCAGGAAATGCTTAGGAACAGGTCTACAAAGAGTCAGGCCAAGCTGGACAAAAAAATGGGAGTCCTCTGGTGACACAGGAAAAGGACTTCTAAAAATATCCTGGAACACTAAGTGAAACAAAAATCCACAAAGCTCTAGAAAAGATTTATTTCTACAAAAATATCTTTCCAATAAAAAGTCACCTTTTCCTCCCCAATTAGCACCTCTGACAAGACCCCTGTAAACTCTGCCAAATCATTCCATATCGCACACTCACAGAGGGATGAATCCATCCCTGGATGCTCAGCACAGGGATGCTGAGCAGAGCCTGCAGGCCAGCAAACAACTAAAAGCTTAAATAATTAGGAAGAGCTTTTACCAACAGCTCTGTGTGGGGAAAACCTGGCTCCAATCATGTTTACAGCAAAACTCACGTTCAGTTTCCCTGGTCAGGCAGGTTTTGCACGTGGAGAGACTGAGAGAAGTGGCTTGAAGGTCTGTGTTTCACAGGTGTGATGCTTTGCTCAGTGAGTCTACGGGGCTGGAAAGCTTCAAGGGAAACATTCAGCCTCTGAACTGACCCACAGCTCCCATTGCCAGCAGAGCGAGGCAAGGCACTGCAATTTCCACTGCTGGCAAGTGTGGGGATGTCAGGAGAAGAATAAAGAACAAGATTTGCAATGTGATGTCTCGTAAGATAAAGAGCAAGGGATTAGGTACCTGCAGGTGCAGAAGAATGAGGCAGCAGGAGATGAAATACACGACACAGGTTTTATCGAGATCTCCAGCGTATTACAGATTTATCAGCAGGTCCATTACAGAGGCACAGGCACACCCAGGAAACCCAGTCCATCAGGCCTCCAGCTGACTTCCACACATCGTGGCTGTGATAAAGATCCCACCCAAACTCCGTCAGCACCAGGAAAATCGATCCTGATTAGAGCACAAGGCAGGCACACGGACAGGCAGCACTGCTCCCCATGCTCCAGGGAGCTGTGCACATCCCAAGGCTGCCTCTCCTTCCCTGTTTGGGGCCATCAGCAGGCTCAGCATCAGACAAACCCACTCCATTTCCAGCACCCCTGCTCACATCGCTCCTAATGCCCCAGAGCAGGAATGGGGGAGCTTCACCCGAGTGAGGCAGAGCAGCTTCTGACCTTTCAGGGTGTGCCAAACGCCAATCTCAGCTAAAGTGGCAGGAGAAACTTGTCAGAGCCCTTCTTGGAGGGGATGGCAGAACAGAGAGGGCAGCAAGGAGCAGATGGAAAGGCCACTGTCCCCTCCAGCTGGGAGCTGCCACAGGACACAGGCATTGAAGGAAAAACTCACAAATAAAAAACTTCCAAGCCCCAAATTAAAAGTGGACAGGGGAGCACTGAGCTACCACACCAGCCTTACCCTAGGAGGGATTTAAGCCCATTCCAGATCCAAACAACCACTTGGTCACCCAAATGATCCCTAAATTTACACCTGGGGCACCCACCCGGCTCTGGGCACGCCGTGAGCACCTGCCCAGGGGAGAGGTGGATGTGAGGGGTTCAATTCCAGCCCTGAGCTGCCCCTGGTGCCTCGGCAGCTCTTTGAACTGACCTTTACCTCGTTCTGCTGGAGCAGGACACGGGGCTGAGTGACAATGTCCCACAATGCAATTACCATGCGTCAGATGAGCCAGTCCCTTACAAATCACCTCGAACTTTACACATCTGCTGGCTGTCAGCATCTGCCAGGCTCACTCACCCGAAAATAATGAAAAAACTCTCATTATTGTTCCATAACAGGTAAAGTGTTAGGACAATTATTGGACATCCTCACTGACCTTGTGCAGACTTAGCCAACTGCCCTTGCCAACCTTTATGGGCAGCCCTTGGGTACATAAAACACAAAAGCTGTTCTTTTAGATGATGTAAAGGTTGTGACACCCGTAGGAAAAGCAATGGTCCTGCAATCCAGACTTGGGATCATCAAACTTAAATTCACATTATCCTGCACATGGCTGCAGCAACTAAAGAAAAGGCATAAGGCTACACTTCAGATTTCCCATCTTTTCCCACTGTCTTTTGCAGTGGAGGCTTTTCCTAAGACAGGAATAGGGGAAAAGTCCAGCCCACAGCTGTGCAGGTGGGCAGTGGGGCAGAAAACAAAACCCTGGAAGAGGCAACAAACCTGAGCTTGGAGACTGCCCAACATCATCTTCAAAGGGGTTTAGAAATGTGCTACATGAGATTTTCAGAATTGGATTTTTATCCTGCTTTCGGTTTCTCAGAGTGCTTTGGTTTGTTTGTTTTTTTTTAATTTAAAAGAAAGCATGCTGAGCACTTTTGCTATTTGACTCTTTCCCATCAGTGGACAGATACGAGTGTGCTTCAGTGTAAACCTCTCAGCACTCTGACACCTTGTCTGAAACACAGCAACCACAAAGTAAAAGCAGGACTTGTGCAGCAACACCATCCTCCCACCTGGGCAGGACTAATGTTAGATCCCTCTGCAAGGGCCAGGGTGCTCCAGGTAAAACCTCTCCTGATCTTGCAGGTTTTTCCCAGGAGAACCTTCCTGGGAACACCACACACACACCTGAGGATCCAAAGGGATTTTCTGGCTCAGAGCAATTCCCTCTTCTGGGGGAATTCCCAACTGTGGAAATGCCTGGTGGGAGGAGAGCAATTTGCTCTGCTTAAAAGGTGTAAATTTGGCCAAAAATGTGCTGTATTTTCTATGCAAATCTGTATTCCTGCCATTCCAGTGGCCATTTCAGCTTCTGCACTACCAACAGGGAGAGTCATTATTCCAGAAGCCTGAAGGAGGCTGTAAGTGCCTTTTCCCATCCTTACATTCCATGGAAACACTGCATTCCCTGGTGCCTTTTAACTTGGTGGGTGCAGTGGAACCAGAGGACTGTGGATGAAACTCCAGGATTCTCCTTCTCTATCCCAGTGCCCAGAACTTTCCGTTCCTCTGATTTCTGCCATCACAGCACATCCAAACTGTTTCAATCTCACTGACATGCCTCTAATGCCACTTTTGTGCCCTGATCTCCTGGTGTTTGCCTTCACTGATGTCCTGTCATTGGTCCTGAGTACAGCCAGGCTGATTAAAGCCCTGGTTCCCTGTGATCAGGGCAAGGCTGCCCTGACAGATCCTTACCCAAGGCACCTCCTGGTCCCTCTCCCTGTGCCTCAAACTCATCTCCACATCTGCTCTCTCCCGAGCACAATTTCCTCTCCAGCCCCATATGGCTCACCTCCCTCTAAATATAGAAGGGAGGGATAATTTGGAGGCAATCCAAAGGAGGGATTGCAAAAGGGATTCAAAAATAGGAGGGCATCACCTTTGCACATGAATCAAAACAGATTAATAGGCACAAGAAGAGGCAAATGTTACTTAAGGGTGGGCATAAAGAAGGGCACAGTTATAAAAGTAAAGACTCTGGAAACATCACTTTGAGACAGCAAAAACTGGAAAAAAGAAATCACTAAATCATGGCTTAAAGCAAATTTTAGTAACCCAGCAATGCTTTTATTTAGGTGTTTTGATAATTTGAGAATTTTTCAGAGGTAGAAAGAAATCCTGGAAGTCTCCCACTAGAACAAACACCAAGTCCATCTTGTCCTGAATTCTCTACAAAGGCCATTGGATACAGCTGGATACCAGCACTACTGCACAAATTATCCAACACCATAAATCACAGTCCACCTCTCTGAACAGCAGGGAAGACAAGGGATTTGTAGGCAGCAATATGCCACAACAGCAAAATCTAGAATTCAGTATTTAATAAAAATAACACATGCTTCTGAAGGGAATCTGCAGAAAGGAAGCAGAAAGCAGAATATAAGAAAAATCTCTCTGGTCCATTAAGTTCAGTAACAAGATGCATTTAAGGCTGCAAATTACCAAATCAGCTTAATGTATTACACCTAAAAGACTTTAACCACACTGCAAGTGGTTCAATAAGTAAACTCTGGCAGACCTTAAAGAGCTGGTAAATCTCCACTTTGGGAGCTGTCAAGAAAAAAAAATCAGATCTTTGGGGATTCAGTGAGCATGAACAGGTCTGGGATATATTTATTTGCATTAAGCAAAATATTTTTATGGACAACACAGTGAATGATACTCCAATAGCTTTTATTCTGTGCAAAAAAGGGGGTACATGATCTCTGAGGTTGCTTCCAACCCAAAATATTTTATGATTTTATGATGCTGCTAATTACTCCATTAGATATTCATTCAAAAACAACTTATCTTTGAGGTTGAATTCTCACTTTGTACACAAACAGCACCTGTTTGTAAAGAAGGAATTCTGTTTCTGAGACCCTAAAGGTTAATGACATGCAAACTCCAAAAATGCAAGCACCTACTCATGCAATTTGTGCAGACAGCAGGTGAGCACCCACAACTTCAGGGATGCAAATCTTTTTTAAGAAATAATGAACACTGCTGATTAGAAAGCAAATATGGGTTAGGAACACCCACTGCTCTCAAAAAACTGAGACACAGCTTATGTTACAGACTGGAGTGCAGCTGAGACAACTCTGCAGCCTGAGGATCAGTTCCTGACCCTCTTCTGGCTCTGCCAGGGGACAGCTCCATGACAATACTGAATGCTTCTTTTTGTTGTGTGTCTGCTGCTTCAGGAGGGCAGTGACACCTGGGTCACTGGGTTTCTTTGGGTAGAAAGTGCAAAGAGAGTCAAGCACAAAAATCAACAGATATTTACACAATATCTGTACACTTTACTCAAAGGTCTCTTTCTAGGAGGGACAACTCCTTTTCTATCAAATGTCCTGAAGGCACAGCAAGCCTTGGAACTCTGAACATCTGCACAGCCTGTGCTCAGCCACATTATCTGCTGTGGCAACAGAGATTCCCTACTCCTCATGGCACACACACTTCCAAAAGGCTCTTTGTGAGCTCCCAACTCGTCTGAACCCCCACACCCTGAATTGTTTTACACTCCCAGTTCCGCTTGTTCTCCTCACAATCTTCTCCTTGTTAGACTCTGCAGGTATTTTATTTTAACAGGACTGTCCAGCTGCTCCCCAGATTTCCGCTGCCCCTTTCAAGGGCTCTGTAGAAAGCTGTGTTAACAGATGCACTATCCCAGCCCAACAACAGGATGTTGTAAACTCCAACTACTGTGTGCTTTTCATATGGATATGCTAATGGACACACTATCAGCACACAGCTGTAAATGCAAATGCCAGAGCACAGGCTGAGCATCTTTTATGGGTGTTTAACCACCTTCTGTCTTGTAAGGGAGCAGCTCCCTGCTATTTGTAAGATAAAAAGCAGCTAGCTCACCTCGTGTCAATGCTCCAAAAATCGATTAAGACAATAACAGCACGGCACTGAGGCTCTGTTAGGGCTGGCTCCAGGAGAAGCCTTTAAGTCACCGATGGCCTTTCTGATCTTGTCCCTGGGCTTTCTGATCTGCTCCAAAGCATCTGCCAGTGAGCTGCACACGCTGGGAAGAGATGGGTGGGGTTTACACAACTTTTTCACAACAACAAAGATACGCCACAGGAAGTTAAACAATCGAGAAACATCACGTCTTTAAAGTTTTAAAGGGATAAATTATCGAGCCACTTTGGGCTTTTTTAGCCATCCATTGCTCTAATATCCCCACCTAAAGATAACGACAACAGTCCCTGCAGAATTTAGAGACATTCCTGGCTCCAGGGGTGCCAATCCCCTTTGGCACGTGGGTGCCTGGCTGCCACAGAGTGGATGAGTAACAAGGCTCCAGATTCACCTTACCCCTTGGGCACAGGACACAAGCTCTGCTCTGCTCAACAAACACTCCTGTGGTTCACCTTCTCAGCCTCCAACCCACCACCCCCCCCTCAGTGCACACTGCACCCTTCCATATTTCACAGGAAAGATTTATCAGGGCTGCAGGTACATCAGCAATAAACAAAGCACTCCCAGCTGTTACACTCGGTGTTTCACCACAGCTTACACCAGCTACTGATGCCTTGCTCAGGAGGGTCTCCACAGCACTGGGAGGTTACTGAATGTCACCTTGCTCAGGGTGCTCCAGGGTCCATCAGCTTCTCTGGCCATGGTTCTGCTCCATCTGACTATACTGTTAGCTAAAAACAAACAAACAAGTGAAAAGCACCCTCTGCAGCCATCACAAACAGAAACCAGGCCAAATTCCCCTGGTAGGAATTATACTGCTCATAAATGCACAGCAGAATTCAACTGAAAACAAGAGAAATAACGCAGCAAATGTAGTTTTAGGAGGTCAGGATAAGCTTCAGCCACATGAAACCAGTGACAAATTAGTGTGTTTACTTATCATTTTTATTGGAGTGTACTATATGTTGGTACACTAAGTTAATTGCTGTAATGGGGGAGGTGATGTAGCAAGACAGCCTGAAAAGAACAGGTCAGCTGTCCTGTTGTGAGTCCTCATCTGTACTCTGAGTTATTAAAATGGTATTTAAGGTTTCTGTTGGACATATACATGCATTAAAAGATGCTAGACAGCTCCTTCAGCAGAGGACCACAGCAACTTGAATTATTTTTAAGGTTCTTTGCTATCTGCAATTATGGCTCTTTAATTGATTAAAAAAAAAGAATTAATTAAAAAGAGCTCCTTTTAGCTTTGATCCATCTGCTTGAAACCACCCAGCTGTACTGTGACACAGACACAAATATTAATGACCAACTGGCAATAGGATAATGAGTCAATAAAGAGTATAAATGGTTTTAGCCAGAACAATTGCTAACCTAATAGGCAGATAAATAAGGCTACTTGACTTTACCCAAGGAAAATGATTATTCTTCACCACTTACATTGAATGACCTGAACAAAGTGGCTTCATGGTTTTTTTTTTCCCTTCCTGGCACTTTTCCATTCTGCTGTTCCCAGTTCTCACAGCTGCTACCACTGCTTCTCCACTGCTCACCAAATCCTGCCCAAACGAGATCAGCTTTCCCAGCACAGCATTCCAGAGCCTCTTGCTAGACTGCATCTCCAAACCCTCCTCAAAGACTCCTGCAGCCCCTTCCAGACAGGCAGCCAGGTCAGATTAGCTGCTGAGGGCTCCCTGTGACTAACAGGCAAAAAGGCCTTAGACATTCCTAGGATTTCCCATAATTTCCTACATTTAGAAATTGTGGACAAGCCCATAATTTCCTACATTTAGAAATTGTGGACAAGTCCATAATTTCCTACATTTAGCCCAAGGCCAGAGTTTTACTGTTGTTTCATCAGCATATTTCTGAGGTTACTTTAAGTTAGACTGTAGCTTATGTTGCCTTCCGGCAGGAGGTTTCAGCAAAGGCAGTGACAAAGGTTATTAAATAACAGCCTGCACCTGACAGAAAATGAAGTTTAAAATCTAGGAGCAAAAAAACCCAATGTCAAAAGCATCTGGTGAACCACAACACAGGTATTACTGAATATGTCCTGGTTTCTAAAGGAGTGATCTGATCTCTGACAGTATTTATGCAGTTGTTGTTATTTATGCTTGGTTTGGCTGTGCCTGGAGGCCTTAGCTATGATCTGGGCTGTCCCAGGCTGTGCTCTGCACATGTACAATCCCCTGAAAGAACCACAGGCCACAGGATTTCAATAGAAGCAACTTTCCCCTTTGCCCAGTTTCACTGAATTCCCTGGGAATGCTGCTCTCCCCTTGGCTGTCCTGGCACCTGCAGCTTCTCCCAGCCAGGTGAGCACCACAAGTCAGCCAAGAGCCTCAAAAAGCCTTAAACTTACTTCAAATATTGCCCTCTGACAGCACTGGGAACTCTGATCCATCTGATAACATCTTCTGTAGGATTACATGTGTTTCAAGAAATATGAACAGAGATATAACTATGAAAGAAAAAAAAACCAAAAAACCAAACAGCAAAGAGTTCTGTTATGGTGACTTCATTTAGATCTTCTCCAGTTCTGCCTTTCCATGGTGGTTCCACTGACATTTAGGCACATATTTAACTAACCTCATATGATTAATTTTACTGAATTCAATATTTCTTCCTGCCTATTTTCCTTCTCAGTAATGCACTCGTCCCAAGTGTGTCTGTGCTGAGTGGCCCCAGGGGACAGAAGCTGCAGAGGTGCCCACCAAGCAGAGCTGTCAGTGTTTCACAGGGGTTCAGAATTTAGACATTTAAAACATTTCATGTGGGGCACATGCAGCAGCACAGGATCACAGAATGGTTTGGGTGGGAAGGGACACTGAAGTTCCAGTCCCCTGAAATGGAGAAGGGCACTTTCCACTATCCCAGATTGCTCCCAGCCCCAGGCAGCACTTGCCAGGTGAAAGAGATCTGGATTTCCACAGTGGGTGAGTGAAACATCACAGAGAGCCAAAAGACTCTTCCAGGAATTCACAACCATACAATCAATACCTGTCCTTAAACAAAGTTGTCCCTGCGGCCACTGCTCTCCCCTGGACCCATCCTGCTCTTCTGGTCAAGAAGGACAAATACAGACACACTGGCAAGTCAACTTAATTAATTAAAGTTAGTTAAGTTAAAGTTACTTCGTTCGTGTTACCCTGACAGCATCACCCAGCTAGAAGTGAAGGAATTCCCTACCTGTAGGCACTGAGGGAACTCACCAAGACCACACTTTGCTTTTGACTCACTTCCAAGCCGGGCAATCATTAACCCCAGCACAGAAATTCTCCATTTCTGGGTTGCAAGTTCCCTGCGAGAACTTCCAGCTAAACTGACAGAGAAGTTAATCCATTTACAGAAACACCAGTGCGGCTAATGTTTTAAAATTATTACCGGGGGATAATGCCAGATCCCCTACACGCTGCCAGCTCCTGCCACCTGTGCGGCGACATCAGCAAACACAGAACCACGCGGGATGCGCCTGCCGCGCCGCCCCAGACCCTCCTCCCCATCAGCCCACCAGCTCCGCGGGCTCCCTTCGCTTAAATAATCCTCAAAAGCACCAAGCTGACCCCAAAAGCTCCTGTGCGGGACTTACACAGCGCAGCGGCGGCTGGAGCTTAACCCACCTTTAGGCGGCGGTGCCCGCGGCTGCCCTGCGCTGCATCCCCGGACCCTCGCTGTGCCCGGGGATCCCCTCGCTGTGCCCGGGGGATCCCCGCTCCCTCCCCACCCACCTGCGCAGGGCCTCGGCCGACCCGGCGATGGGGACGCCGCCGTCGGCGCCGCCGTCGTAGAGGACGCCGCTGACATCGAGCAGCAGCCCCCGCACGGCGCGGGCCCAGCCGCTGCCCGCCATGGCCCCGCTCCGCCCCGNCTCCGCCCCGCGCCCGGCGCTGCCGGGAAATGCAGTCTCAGTCTCTGTGTCGGCCCTGCGCCCGCCCGGCCCGGCTCCGCTCCGCACCCACCCGGCTCCGGTCCCGCTCCGGTCCGCTCCCTCCCGGCTCCGGCTCCGGCCCCGCTCCGCTCCACGCCCACCCGGCCCCGCTCCTCCGCGCTCCGCGCCCGCCCGGCTCTGATCCCGGTTCCGCTCCGCTCCGCGCCCGCCCTTGCCGGGAAATGCAGTCCCGGCCTCCGCCCCTTCCCGCCGCGCCGCCCGGGGCAGCGGGCAAAGCGCACGGAAAGTCCTGCTGCTCCATCCCTGGAAGCGTTCCAGGCCCAGCTGGATGTGGAGCACCCTGCCCTAGTGGGTGGTGTCCTCAGGCGTGGCAGAGGAGTGAAATTTGGTGATTTTTAACGTGCCTTCCGACCCAAACCGTTCTGTGATTCGTATGACAACCAAGAAACGTCCCCCCCCACACACTGACTCATCATATAAAGAATTTTACAATCGCAGATAGGATGTTATCAGCTGTGTTCCAGCTTTACGGATAGTATTGTTTTCTCCCAAATATCTTCTCGTCGCTAATGCCGTCAATAGCACGGCACAACTCGCAGAATGTATAAGGAGCTGTGGTGGAATTATAGTCCATTTTGTTTTAAGGAAGGCAGAGGAGCCTTGGCAGCATTGATTTGCATCACCGCTCCTGGAATAGCCTCTGGCTTCTCCCTAAAGATAATATCTAAACTGTGAAATTCATTAAATAGACTCAGAAATGGATCAGGTTATTTAAAACAACATTACTAATGGCACAATATCTCAGCTGTCTGCAGCGATAGTGAACATTGTCTTGGATAGTGTTATCAGTCCAGGACACCCGCTATGAATATTGATCCACAGCTTGTTACAGCCATCACTTGCCGTCAGGACAGGTCAGGGTTGAAACCCACCTAGCATCAAAGCAATTTAAAGACAGCACTTGGGCTGAATTTTAATGCCTGAGATGGGAAACCAACTTCAGAGTGCTGGAACGAATCCATGAGTATGTACCTTTCCACATGCATGTATGTTTGTAGGTCGTAGTGCATACACACTGATATTTGAAAATCTCTTGTAGCTCACAGATTCATTTCAATGCTGCAATTTGCATTCTCAGCTCCCGCAGACCCAACAACTCAGGAGTATTTGTAGTCTCACATATACCAGATTTTTTTCCCAGTTCACCACCTCCCACACCCTCAAAACCAAGATTTAGCCACCTGTAGCTTGTGGATGTGAGCTCTCTTGTCTTCCACATTCTTGTGGTATTCTACCCCTGAGGCCCGTGCCAAACGGGCTCTTGGGTAGTTAACATTAGCAGTTACTTTTCATCACATCACCCTTGCACATCATCATCTCCTCTTCTTGCTCTCCCTTTATCTTAAAACCTATGCCAAGAATTATTTGTGAGCCCAATTCTGCCGAGTCTGACACAGCTATGAAGAGGAGGAGGAGGAGGGCTGTGCTCTGCGTCTCTCCATTGGAATAAAAGCAGGTGGAGCACCAGATTCCTACTGAAGGCTGCCTTCCCTGGGTGAAGGGTGCCTTTCCCCAGTCTATCTAATGATTTGTGGCACCAACAAATGCTGAAATGCCAAGGAGAGGGAGAAGCATCCCCCTGAACAGGCACAGGTGTGCAGAAATACACTGCAAGCACGTTTTCAATAAGCGGGACTGGCTAGGAGTGGTCACGGGGCTGGTGCAGAGTGGGGAGGCCTGGCTGCTGCCACCTACCCTGTCCCAGCTGTAGGTGTGAACAGGCAGCAAAGTGTTTTCCCTCAAGACAAGGAGGGATGGTTAGGGAGCTGCTCAGTGGGTAGGAGCTCCTCCAGCACAGGCAGGCCTCAGTTTCCCTGCCTACTGACTGGGAGCAGTGGGAACATCATGGGAGAATTGCAGGAGTGGCCCGGAGTCTGAAGTACACTTATCCCAAGCTGCTCCCAAACGAAAAGCTGCTCCGTTCTCCCGGAGGACCAAGCAGTAGTGTCACACCTCAAACAGTGGCTGCTGGCACAGGGAGCACTTGGAGGTAGCACTCTGCCCAGCGCAGGAGAGGGATGTAGGGGCGATCCCTCCTCTGTGGGTCCCTCTGAACACGAGGCTCGCCCCGCTGGACCCGCACCGACCGAGAGAGCTGCAGGTGGCTCAGAGGAGGGCGAGGGGACAGGTGCAGCCGGCGGCTCTCGGGGCCCCGGGGGACACCAGCTGCCGTCGGGCTGCCCGGTGCAGCCACATCCCTGCTCCGGTGGAGGTCCCGGCTCCGGTGCCAGGGGCTCCTGGCTGTCCCCCCGCCTAACCGGGGCAGGTAACGAGAAAGCCCCGTCGCCGTGAGGATGGGANCAGCGCCGAGCGTGCGGCTCGGGAGCGGCCCGGCTCCGCGCCCGGCGCTGCGCTCCGCCGGCTCCGCGCTGGGAGCCAGCAGGTCTCCGGGAAGCGCGGAGGGTGGGGTGGGATGCCGGAATGCCCGGACCGCGGGGCCAAGGCGGCCCCCATCCATCATAAAATCTCCTTCTCCATCTTAGACATCCTGGATCCCCAGAAATTCAGCAGAAGACGCGAACCGGCTTCGGGGAGCTGGGGCAGCGCCCCCCGCTCGGGCGAGCGGGAGAAAAGTTTGGGAAGAGTTGAAGTAGGAAAGGACGCTGCTGCTCCTGGCAGCGGGAGGCATAAACTAGAGGCACATGGTAGGAACGCGCTCGAGTTTCTCTGGCCGGCGCAGGCGGGGCGCGCAGGTGGACGCGCCGGCAGACGGGGATCATTGGCCCCGGGCACGGCGGGACGCGCTCCCCGCGCGGGGTCCCGCAGGAGCGAGGGAAGGGGGGCTGGAACTGGATTTTAAGTCTTGATGATGCAAAGGGAAAGGTTCTCGATATCCGATGTGCCCTGCGCGGCTGCCGGGCGTGCGGAGCATCCTCTGCCGCCTGAGCAGGAGGGCGCACATCAGGGCACGCCGCCGCCCCATCCCGGCGCCGGACGGGCCGCGGCTCTTACCGAGGCCCCGCACGGGTTTCTCTCCCCCAGCAAGGGCGGGCCCTGGCGCTCCTTTCCCCGGGGCGCCAGCGGTCGGATGCCCCGGCCCGCGGGACGGCCGGCTGGGTAATTGCTCAGCCCGTCCCCACCGGAGGATGCCTTAGCTCCCGGTGATCGATATCCTATTACCGACTCCCGCCTATCTCCTCCCCGCAGCTTGCAGGTGCCCACTTCAAACCTCCTTCCCCCGGCCTGATCCTAATATTGTTCGATTAAAACTTACCTTTAATAGATGACATCTATCGATCTGGCCCTCGCAAATCTGAAACTCCATTAGCGCAGGGATGGGGAGGGGGGGAGGGGATTTATTTCGCTTCAGAAGGGGACTTTAATAACTTCTTTTTTAATTGGTAAGAAATCCATATCGACGGCTCCCCCTTCCCCACCGCGGATGCGGTGGCACAGCGGGGGACGCGGGGGGGCTCTCGCACGACAGGCGGAATTTTTCTCCTCTTTATTTTATTTTTAATGATTGCCCTTAATTTGGGAGGAGGGAGGGATATCGGAGCCGAAGCGCGGGGTTCGGGAGGGAACGGGAGGAGGATGCGCTGTCCCCTGACGAGCCCCGCGATCTCACCTAGATGCGCACGCCCCGGCGGA
>VZTB01000643.1:251980-275267 GCA_013397245.1 Thryothorus ludovicianus
CAGGGCCGGGGCAGCCCCCGGGAGCCAGGAGCGCACCTCAGCCCTTCTGACCCAGCGGGGAGCACCGTCATCACTTCTGCTGGTTGCGTGGCCACTTGAAGTGTAAGAAAGTTGATTTTTCCTTGGCGTCACGGCAGCATGCTTAACTTCGACACACAGAGACAAAAAGAACCCCACTGTAACCACTGGATTTTATTAGCACGTTTGAGATGTAATTATAAGTGTTGGAGATGGGAAAAGTAACCCTCTTTACACATGCCTGACACTAATTCCCTGCAGATTCTTCTCCAAGTTCATTGTTAAGATGCTCCTCGCTGCTGTTCGGCTTGCCAGCACACGTCTGAACCCTCGAGGGCTCGGGAGCTGTGGCACTCGTTAGCACTGCTGCGATCGTGATGCTGATGAGGGTGCAGGCGGCCGTGTCGAATCCCAGGGATGCTCGCCAGTGAAGATGTCCCCAGGCTCCGACTGTGCTCGTGGGACTCTGCTGTGCCCTGCTCGACCCACGTTTCATTATCGTTTCTGAAAACTGCCAGTCGCGTTCTTGACATCCTACCCGGAGGAGAGCTTTGTTTGGGAAGGTGCAGGAAAATGCAGATCCGTGTCATAGGGAGAGAAGAAAGAAATCTGCCTGGTCAGTGGGAATGTGTTCAACTGCTGCTCATGTCCACGGCCTCTCTGCCTTTCTCTGCAGTTCAGTCCCCACGACTTCACAGGTTTTGGATAAGAAGTCTAAAGATCATTCTTTTTGCAGAGACCAGTTGTTCTTGTAATAACACAGCATTAGTGCCAAATGAGGCAGAAAAGAAAACATAAATCAGAGAAAATGATTACATTATTCATTTCTTTAAAAATGGGGCATTTGTGGTAGAAAGTAAGTAAAATACAGAATTTCCAGCATGCTGAGACCTATTTTCCATAACAGAGAAACACATGATTTTTCTGGTTTTGCTTTTTGAAGCATTTGTTAGAAGGAAAATCACATTTCATCTTCATCGTTACAAGCACCGGAATGAAAAGGAATTTTAGCTGGGGGCTCATCTGTCCCTGAACGGATGGGAAGTAATTGGTTTAAAAAAATCTGTCTCATGTAGTTTTACAAATTATTGCAACACAGTATTCCAGACCGTATCCTCTCGGTCTCTGACAATGCTTTAAAGTACACACTGGCTTTCCAACCAAAAACACTAGCTCATAAATCCTATCTAGCTCTTGTGTTGGTCTAAATAAAAAGGATTTTTAAATTATTCCCTGTTTAGTTGTTTTTAATGGTACTTGGATGAAGTGCTGTCAGCTTTGTGGACAATTTACCCACCGTGATGGTCCCTGTGTTGCATGTCAGTGACTGAGGGTGATACCTCATCTCCTCCAGGCTGGCTGTGAGGAGATGATTGATGGAACAACCCTCTCTTGCAAAGATCCCTCTCCTGAGTCCCAGCTTTGCAGGGATCAGGGGTGTGAGAGGCACAAGCCTCAGCTGGGGCCAGCTGAAATGACCTGAGGTTGTCTTTGCACAGTGAGAGGAGGTACCCAGTGTCTTCTCAGTGATTTGCAGAGCTATTAACAGAACACAGAGTTCACCTCGGGTCACGGGTCAGGAAGTCATGGCTGCTGTATGGATGATTTTACTCGGAGGTTAATTAAAGTAACTTTTTAACACTAATTTAAGTTACAGTTACAAAAGACGGGGTCATTTCAGCTGCTTGAGGTGCACCCAGAGCTGCCTTCCTTTCTGGCAATCAGCAGTCCCAAGTGCCTGAGCCGTCAGGTCCCACCACTGCTGACAAACTGTGTGTCCACTTCTGGCCACTCCTGGGCAGTTAAGAGCTCAAACCCTGCAGGGTCTAGCTCATTTTCTCCCTCTCAAGTAAGGACTAACTAGACCTAAATCCTCTTAACTATTCATGGCCTTCTACTTGTGATTGTCATCACTGTCCATGCAAAAAACAGGTGTTGATGTCACCTTGCTGTCACTCCAAGAGGTTCTCAGGACATGATGTGGTTGGTTACTCACAGTGTACCCAGATCCCTGGTAAAAGACAGGCTCATGCTCTGGTATGGTCATATTGGAAAGTGTAAACCATAGCAAAATGACAGGGAATGTTACAAGTCAAAATAAATGGTATGAATTCTCTCTTCCTTCAAGATGTGTTTTTTGCTGTCCATAAACCTTTCAAGGCTCTGCTTTGCCAGCAATTTTACCCTTGCCAAAACTGGATTAACTTTAGAGGAAATATTGATTCCTATGCAAGATTCTCTAGCCTTTCTTCTTTCCTATGACTCTGTTAAGTCACTTCTAGCCCAGATTCCCAAAAGATGTTTCAGAGTTATTTCCAGAGAATACAGCAGTCATGGTCCCCACTTTGCCTGACTTGCACCTCTGGAAGGGAGACACACAACATTGGGAATGCATATTTTGTGCCTCTGATCCCAGGCTGCCAAAGTTCTGGCTAAATGCTTCCAAGCCCTTTGGACAGACCCTCCCCTCCCTGCTTTGCTGTGTGGGTGGGTGATTCTCATCAGGGATGTGGTGACTGGGAACTTATTCCAACTGAGGTTCCAAGCAGTCCTGGAACAGCAATTGCAGTCGAACTTTGTGTTGCCCAGATGAGGCCATTTGCACTGGTAACACTTCTAGAAATGCCCCACTGAGTATCCATTATCTCTAACAATTCTGAATAAAGATTTGTGCAATATTTTCAGGCACAGACAGAAATTGACTTTACTCACAGCTGAATATAGATGTTAAAGGGAATCACAAGTAAGTCCTATGTGTAAAAAGAAAAAAATGCATCTATATTAAATTAAAAGAGCTTTGAATTCAAATGCTCCAAAGAGAACAGGAAAGTTAGGAGCCTCCCTCATTCCTGGGCAACCTGATCTAGTGGGTGGCATCTCTGCCCATGGCAGGGAGTTGGAACTTGGTGATCTTTAAGATCCCTTCCAACCCAAATTTTGGGATTCAGCACCTGACAGTGTTTGCAGTGAGCAGGCAGCAGCAGCTGGGGATCAAACTGCCCAAACTACTGCCAGTTCTGAGTCCAAGAACCACAAAATCACTTTGGAAACAGACTTCATTTAACCTGATAATGAAAGAAGTACAGGGAGGTACTGTGACATCACTGTTAGGGAAATGTTAGAAATGTCAATTAATCCAACTTTCAGATCTGTACTCAAGAAAAAATATCCACAACAATTTCTGCAGTTGACTTTGCAAAGTTGGAAGAATACAATGAAAAATTAAATATGTGAAGGAACAAAAGATAAAATGTATTTATTGACATGTCAGTGACCAAGCATTTTTCTTGAAGGAAATCAATGTGATTTGTTGTGTAATACCTGACTGGAAAATTAAACTAAAGTCCATTTCCTTCCTAGCAATCTCTCTCTTGATCTCTCTCTCATTATTATTAGAACATGTGTAATAAGATTCGTGCTACCTACACACAGGTCCTTGAGGTGAGAATTGTTTTGCACCTGCGGATTTTTCCTCACTGAAGTCAAGTAGGACCATGGAGAGAGAGCCAGAGATGACCCCAGACAAGGAGCAGAAGAGCTCGGAGGTCTCCTGCTCTCCCTGCTTGTGGCAGAACAGTTCCTTCAGAGGAGATGTGACCGCTGATTTTTGTGGTCACTGTGGAGCGTGTGAGTCTCACCTCCTGGTGGCAGCAGAGCTTGAGAGGTACATGGCAGCGTTCTCTGGTGATTCAGGAATGAATGAGAAGTGTGCTATGCTCCCAAACACCTCTCAGGAACGGGAGCAAAGTCTGATTTTCAGCAGCTTTACAACTCACAGGCAGACGAGACGTCTAGCAAAATATTTGGTGGGTGAGATCCTCCTGAAGAAAAATTGATAATAATGTTCTTGCACCACTAGGCCCGAACACTGCTTTTGTTTTCCTGTATGATCCTGTATCAGCTGAAGTCATCTTGGTATTTACAGCACTTTGTTGTCGTGGCAAACTCATGTTGTGGGTCCCATTTCTGGCAGTGCACTCAGTAAAAGTTTCTGGGAAGATGATGTGTGCAACTAATTTATGAGCTGCTTGTTACAGGTTTGCTTTATCTCTTAGCTGGCATCTTTGCCATGTCCACAGGGGCTGTTCTGTGGTGGCTGTGATTTATGGAGCCTGTAGGAACACTCCCTCAGCTTTCTACTGTAGAGAGCAGTGCAGTGTACTGCTTAACAAACACTAAACTCCATTTCTCTTAGATTTCCCCTTCAAACACTGAAGGAGTTCCCCAGCTGTCTTCTTTCTCCAGCTGATCATTGCTTTTTCTGTGTTCTTTGTAATGCCGCAGGAAAAATGTAATTAAAAATGTGGCATTCCATGGAGCTTAGGCATGCTGCAACACTGCAGAGGGATTTTAGCAGTATTCAAGATCTGTGCTTTTTCCACTGAGCAGCCTCTGACAGACTGAAAACACTTTGGGTAATACCAGATCTATATACAAGATCAATACAAATAAAAGATTTTTCTCCTTTCTACACATGCTGATTTATTTTAGTAGCTTTGATCATAAACAATTGCTTTTGTTTAAAGAAAGACACCTTAAACATTCACTTTAGAAAAGCAAAGAGAATATATGAGATTACATCAACTTTGCAAAATGGGAAGAACCTTTGAAGATATCAGGTTTTGTATCTGTGGGTCTTTAAGAACCTGACACAACAAACTGAGAGTCAAGTGAGGTGGAACCTTGTCCTCTCAAGTGATGTCACTTCTGTGATGATGTCCCAAGGTCTGATACCTCCTGTGGTGTTTGTGGGTAGCAGCTGGACTGACAGATTTCCTTAGCACCCAGCCCCTGCCATGGAATGATCCTGCAAAGCACAAGCAACGGTGAAATTGAGATTTGCTGCATTTCACTGAAATTGCTCCAGAGGAGCAGCTGATGAATCCTAGAACAGTTTGGGTGGGAAAAGACCTTAATGATCATCTAGTTCCAGCCCCCCTGTCATGGGCAGGGAACTCTGATAGAAAGCTGAAGACAGCAAAGAATTAATTAAATTCTTTTCTAGTTTATTTGTCCCTTCTAAGGAACAGGAACTTGCTAGTCTAAAAGTAGGCAATTTCTGTCCTGGTCTTTCTGAAGAATCCTTTTTTTTTTTTTGCAGTATGCTTTCCAATCTCAAGGTGATTTTTGAAAACAATTATGATGAAAGAAATTGTCTTGAAACAATGGATTGAAAGAAAATTCCTTTGAGCTGAGATGTATCAAAAAAAACCTTTCATTTTTTGGAATTACCTAATATTCTAGAAAAATCTAAGGATCGTTTAAAGTCCTAACTGGGGAAGTGCAGGAAGTGCCAGCACATCATCCTGGGGTAATGACAAGTGACAGCTGATGCAAGAGGTCACCTTGCTGATCCTTCACCCCAGTGATGCCCAGTTAAAGCCTGACCTGCTGCATTATGTAACTTGCCCAGTGTCTGACCACAGCAGCCCTGAGGTCACAGCTGAGTGCTCACCATTTAGCAAGGTTGGCAATCCTGGTGGCAGCAATGTCAAACTCTGCAACAGCAGGGCCAGTGGGGATGTGTCATGCTGGAATTTTGAGAAGTTTCCCAGCTCCTGAGATAAAGCATATCCAGATGTTCAGTGCTCAATCCTGAGATTAACCAAATTGACAAGGTATTTATTCTTATTACCCAGTTAGAAGTATTTATGTTCGTTTTCTGTGTGCTCTCAGAGCTGCCATCTGGGTCAGATTTTCAAAGGCAGGGGAGCATGTAAAGGAGTTTTTACAGAAATCATTATCCTGATAAAAGCCAAGAATGAAGATTGGAAGTTAGGAAGCACCAGGTCCTCAGGATCCAAATCAAAATACATTCATTCAAGGAGGAAGCAAGGTCACAACCAAGGCAATTGAAAGCCTGAAATTTAAACCAAGCCTCACTCCAATTTTCTTTGGATTTTCTTTTAACATTTGTGAGGTTTATGCTGTAAAATGCCAGTTACGAAGCTCTTTTAGTATGTCTTGGGAAAAGGTTTTTTCCAAGCTCTCTCCAATTTGTGTCTTTTTTTTGCTAGTATGATATCCAAGGAATGTGATGTTCACCAGAAATCTGTGTAGAAATGCTCATTAAATTAACTACAAGTCCAAGAAATGAAAGAGCTTATAATTCACCTTTAGGTTTCCCACAGAAATAAAATGTCTCACCTCATTTGTGGAAGGCACTGGATGTAGGTATTGTTGAGCTGCAGAGGAAAATAACAGTGTGAGTTCAAACATGGGGAACAAAGCCTGAGAGAAGACAGCAATTTAAATTCCTTTGATTCTGTAATTCAGTTATCCACGCTGTCATCTATCAGAGTATCATGGAAATCTTTGTAAAATAAGCCAATATACAAATCAGGGAGGATAAGTATGAACTGTAGCTCAAGGTTGATATTGCAAAAGGAATATCAGCTCTAAGGGCTGTTTGTGGTGCTTTAAGCTGGGTTAACTAACACACATCCAATAAAAACAGCATTATTTTGAGGGAGCTGTGCTATGCTTTGCCCAACCATCTTGAAAGGATATGAACTAAAAGAGAAATCTCTAAGTGGACTTGAGAGGCAGATCTGCTTTACATGCATTACAATTTGTTGCTGCACTGTTCTGACACACTGCACTGTGAACTATTCTAGCTGTGCTGCAGGAAATAAGGTTTCATGTCCTGCAATATATGTCTTTAAATGTAGAGTTCTACTGGCAGTAAATAACCAGAATAACACAATCATAGGCCATGGGAAGCCATTTCTCCATATAAAGCTCTATGAACAATCCAATAATCCCACTGTGTGCCTGAGAGCATTGTCCAGATGCTGCTGGAGCTCTGCTGGGCTGGGGGCTCTGCCCACTGTCCCAAGGAGCCTGTTCAGGGCCTGGCCACCCTCTGGGGGAAGAAGCTTCTCCTGCTGCCCAGTGCAACCCCCCTGACACAGCCCCAGCTGCTCCTGTCCCTGGTTACAGAGAGCAGGGAGCAGTGCTGCTTGGCCTCTGCCCTCCTGAGGGAGCTGCAGGCTGCTGTGAGGGCTCCCCTCAGGCTCTTCTTCTCCAGACTGAACAAACCAAGGCACCTCAGCTGCCACTTGCACAGTTTCAGCTCCAGACCCTTCACCTTCACCTTTATCTTTGCAGCTTCCTATTTTCTCTTTCCAGTAGCTTTACATCCTTCACCGTCAGACTGGGACTGAAGGCTGAGTTCCCCAGGGCAATGTTAACTGTGAGCTTTGCCTTCAGACCTGCCTTTGGCACAGAAAAGTGCCTTTTTTTCATTTCTGCTGAGTGGCAGCAGAGCTTCAACAGGAGCAGAAGGGCTGAAGCCTATCCTTGTGGCTTTGCTACGGGTGGGAAGAGAGGTGGGGCTGTTTGTGCCAGCTCTGTAGATGTGTGCTGGTTTTAGGTAATGATGAACTTGCACCTTGAGCCTCCTGGCTTGGGTGAGCTCCAAAGGCAGCCTGTGCTCCGAGGTGAGGAACTGTCCCATGCCATTGGAGAATTGAACACTGGTGCCATGGGGCAAAGCACTCTTGAGGAACGCTGGATGTTTCCTGCACTCCCAAGATGGTGTTAAACTCCAGTGGGGCTCCTGCAATCCTGCCTTGGCCCCAGTGCTTGAGTGAATCCCTGGCACACGCTGAGCTTGGGCAGCCAAACTGACACACAATTCCCTGTTATTTACTCCACCTCCAAATAACCACAATAAGTGGGATGCAATTCCTCAGTCTCTCCACATGCCTAATTCCCAACGACTTCAATGAGCATTTCTGCCAGAGACAGAGCTGTGGAATTACTCCTAACAACTGGCATGACTTAACTTGTTCCTTCTTATAACTTTATGGCTTGCTTACATGTCATATTGTATTTTCTGGATTAGCAGAATGAATATAATAACTCTCTTCAAGTAGGTCAGAGTTTTCCTCTTTTCTGCAGGGCAAATTACTGTAAAATGTGAATATTTCATGGATTCCCTTTTCCATATTTTGGTTACTGTCATGTGGAGTCTTTTAGGTATCTACAGGTAACTGAATAGTACACATTAAGCTTCTGTTTTCCCTTTTTTATTCATATAAAATACTTCATCTAGCTGAGAGCAATTCCTCCAAGATCTACAGTAATAGCTGCTACTGTGCACCACGTGAATGGTTTAAAATTCCAACTTGATAGAGTTTAAAGAATAAAAGTGGATATTTTCTGTGTCTTGATAATAAATACCAAAACCAAAGGAGGAAAGAAAGTGAGCCATAACACTGATCCTACATAAAACTGATCAGGTTTAAATTAAACAGAGCTTCGAAGGTGCTTTCTCTCAGATCTTGATTACCAGATTCCAGTTTGAGAGTTATTTCATATTTATAATTTTTAATCTCAGAAACAGTTCGTATCAGCTTAAAAAAAATACATTTACATATAATACCTGGGCATTCCACATTATCTGTATTTATTCTTCTTTCAGACCTTATGGAATCCAAAAGCAAGCAAGCCTTTTCTTGCTTGAGGGTTGCTTGTTTGTTTATTTGCTTGTTTTTGAATCTCTGCCTTCCAGACAGGTTTCTGCTGTTTTTCTGCATGTCTGGCATCTGAAATCACCTCTCAGGGCAGTTTGTCTCCAGCTCCATGAGGCAGAGCTGAACCCAAGATTCAGCACTTCAATTGATCTTGGTTACCTTTGGTTTGCATTCTTTACATTTTCAGATGTGTATTTCCTTTATGTGATAGGTGCTACTTAATCCTTTGGACAAGTTTTATTCTTTCTATATTTTTTCTGCTTATTGTGAAAAGAACATGGTTGGATACCCTAAACTAATTTGGAGGTGAGTTTAAGAATAAGAGCCTTTAAAGGCAGGTAAGAGGCAGCTCTTGAGTTGAGTCTGTGAAAGATGAAAGGGATGTAGCTCCCAGCATGTTATTTTTGTGGTTAAATAGGCAGAAGGCATCATTAGCATGACCTGAGATAACAGACAATGATCTGCCATGCTAATGAAATGTCAAAGTAAAAAAACAATCTAACCTTAAACCAACATTTCTTACCTGGGAAAATCCCACTCATCTCATGGATTGCAAATCCTGTAAGGCAACTTAAGAAATGTGAGTGTGCAACAAACAAAATTATGTGATTTTTTCCTTACACCAGAGATTGTAGAATCATGGTTTGGGCTGGAAGGGACATTAAAGATTATCCAGTTCCAAACTCCCCTGCCATGGGCAGGGACACCTTCCATTGTCCCAGGCTGCTCCAAGCCCTGTCCAACCTGGCCCTGGGCACTTCCAGGGACCCAGGGGCAGCCACAGCTGCCAGGGCCAGGGCCTCAGCATCCCCATAGGGAGGAATTTCTTCCTAATATCCAATCTAGACCTATTCTCTGGCACTGGGAAGCCATTCCCTTGTCCTGTCATTCCAGGTCCTTGTCCAAAGTCTTTCTCCATCTTTCTTGTCAGCTCCCTTAATGTTCTGGAAGGTTTAGGTCATCCCAAAACTTCTCCAGGATGAACCATCCCAATTCTCCCAGCTTTTCCTCACAGCAGAGCTGCTCCATCCCTCTGATCAACTTGGTGGTCTCCTCTGGACTTGTTCCAGCAGGTTCTTGTCCTTCCCATGCTGGGGACCCCAAAGCTGGATGCAGAACTCCAGGTGGGATCTCACCAGAGTGGAGTAGAGGGGCAGAATGAACTGGGACAATGTGTAATACTCAAAGCTCAGAGCAGAGAGTATTATCATTGCTTATTCTCAGCCTTGAAATTTTAGGCTTTCCACTAAAAATCATAACTACAACTAAAAATAAAGGGGTTTCAATAGCTCCTAGATAATAACTGCCCCTGGACTTAAGAAACTGGGCACGGTACAACTGTGTATTCATTCAGCAGTCATGACTCTGAACTGCATTTTGCAATTTAGCACCTAAGGCACAACCTTTTGGTGCTTTGTGAACTCATCTCTGGCAGCAGATGCAGGGCACTGTTTGCTGGCAGAATTGAGCTTGTAGGAGACATAAACATATTAGCAAATTGAGCCTGACTCTCTGTGGGTTTATAAAGAGCTCAACATCATCTGTTCTCCTCCCAGCCCTCGCTGCATCAAGCTGACTGCACATGGGGAAAATTTTCTCTGAGGGCTTTGCTCTCCAAAGGCATAAGTGGTGCTGCTCCCTGACATCCAAGGTTTCAGCAATTTGGTAAGAAGATGTGGCAAGGTTCAGGAATATTTTCAAATGGCTTGCTTTAGTGTGGGAAGCTATGCAAATTCTCTGTTTGTCAACTATGTTTTCTTTGTGGAAGAAAGAAATTCTTTCCAGTATTGATAAATTTATTAGGGCCATTTATGGACAAAGAAGTTACCTCTGCTAAGACTGAGGGGTTTTTTTGGTTTTTTTTAATTCTTTTTTTTCTTTTTGTTTGTTTTTTTGTTTCTCTTCCTAGTGAGGTGGATGTGATAAAAAGTGAAATATTGTTTTTCTTCTGTACTCTGCCCTTGTGAGATCCCACCTGGAGTGCTGGAGCAAGCTCAGAGGAGGGCACAGCAATGATTACAATGATGGAATATCTCTCCTATGAATAAAGGCTGAAAGAACTCAAATTGTGCAGCCTGGAGAGGAGAAGGTTCCAGGGAGAGCTCAGAGCCCCTTCTAGTGCCTAAAGGTGCTCCAGGAGAGTTGGAGGGGGACTTGGGACAAGGATGGAGGGACAGGACACAGGGAATGGCTTCCACTGCCAGAGGGCAGGGATGGATGCAATATTGGGAAGGAATTCTCCTCTGGGAGGGTGGTGAGGGGCTGGGATGGAATTCCCAGAGAAGCTGTGGCTGCCCCTGGATCCCTGGCAGTGTCCAAATCCAGGTTGGACACTGGGGCTTGGAGTGACCTGGGACAGTGGACGGTGTCCCTGACCATGGCACAGGGTGGCACTGGATGGGCTTCAAGGTCCTTTCCAACCCAGACCAGTCTGATTATTTTTGAAAAATCTAGAATGCATTTATGAGACACACCTCACAGTTCCCCTTAAACGTCCAGATGCTGTGGTTACAAAACGCTCTCCAGGTGTAATTTAGCCCGGGGAAAGGTCAGGGTTGCGCTGGCTCGTTCCAGCCTGTCCCTGCTCACCTGCTGGTCCCAGCACGAAGCTCCTGCTCAGAGCACACCGAGCTCTCCTGCACCTCCTGCCCCCACATTCCCTCGCTGTCTCCCAAGGCAGCAGAGCCTGAAGCTCGGGGTTCCATCGGTGCCTTCCATGCGGAGAAAGCCAGGGCATGGATCCGCTGAACGGAGCCTGGCGGGCTGGGGAGGAGATTGGGGCGTGTGGGCAAAAACACCGGGCACAGGAGCTCCAGGAGGAATTCCTCAGTGAATCCCTGGCTGTTATTTCTATTTTCTGTTAGCCATATATGAAAAGATCGGGAAAAAGTTCATGCGCATCTTTTGGGAAATGTCAGGGCTGAGCACACACAGAACAATTTGTCATCACATCCCTGTGGAACCTGCAGCCTGCAGAGGAGTTACCGCCACCCTCCCACACAGTTCCCATTCCCAGGAATGTTTTCCCAATTCCTCTCAGGTTTTTTGTCAGTCCTCGCCCTTTTTTACAGTGACTTCCTCGAGGGCACAAGCGCGGCTGAGCGCTGACAGCGGCGGGAGGGCGCTGGGGCGGAGGGGCTCCTCCCGCCAGGGTGGGCGCGGGGGTCTGCGGCTACAGAGATCCCTCCAAGGCTAATTCGGCAGGGGAGAGACGAGCCCGCAGTCTGAGGGACGGGAGTGCCGGTGTGAGGGATGGGGGACGGCGGTGAGGGAAGGGGAACGGAGCCCTCGCTCTGAGGCCGGTGCCGGTGTGAGGGATAGGGAAAGGCGGTGATGGGAGCTCTCGCTCTGAGGCCAGTGCCGGTGTGAGGGATAGAGGAAGGCGGTGATGGGAGCTCTCGCTCTGAGGCCGGTGCCGGTGTGAGGGATAGGGGAAGGCGGTGATGGGAGCTCTCGCTCTGAGGCCGGTGCCGGTGTGAGGGATAGGGGAAGGCGGTGATGGGAGCTCTCGCTCTGAGGCCGGTGCCGGTGTGAGGGATAGGGGAAGGCGGTGATGGGAGCTCTCGCTCTGAGGCCGGTGCCGGTGTGAGGGATAGGGGAAGGCGGTGATGGGAGCTCTCGCTCTGAGGCCGGTGCCGGTGTGAGGGATAGGGGAAGGCGGTGATGGGAGCTCTCGCTCTGAGGCCGGTGCCGGTGTGAGGGATAGGGGAAGGCGGTGATGGGAGCTCTCGCTCTGAGNAGGCCGGGGGGGCCGCGGGCACCGCCCTGAGGGACGCGAGTGGGCGTGGCCCCGGCTCGCGCGCGCCCGCCAATGGGGAGCCCCTGCGCCAAGGGGAGGCGCCGCAACGCGGGGGCGGTGTTGCCAATCATCCCCGACAGCCAATAGGTGAGTGTTATTTATGTGACGTCACCCCGGAGGGGCGGGGCGAGGAGCGGTGACAGTGCCCCGCGGCCGCATCCGCCTCTTATCCGCGGGCCCCGGCACCGGCAACAGCTCCGGCACCGGCAGCAGCTCCGGCACCTGCGGCGCTCCGGCACCTCCAGCAGCACCAGGTACGGCCCGCCCGGCCCTCACGGACCCGTCCTGCCTCTCTCCAGGCCACAGTGCCCCGGTTCTGCCCCGCCGCAGCCGGGCCCGCCGGCAAGGCCCCGGGAGCGCTGTCGCTGTGGGGGAGCGGGGGAGGTGACAGCTCGTCCCCTCCTCTGTGCCTGTGTCAGCCCCGCTCGGCCATGCCACATCCTTCCCTCTGCAGTGTCTTTCACCGTGGCCTTGGCGAGGCGATGGCGAGCGGGGTCTGATATTTCTCTGCTGAGTTTATTGCTTTGCTTTTTTTTTTTTGTTTTGTGGGAGAAAAGAAGGCTCAGAGGAGACTTATCCTTTTCTACAGCTCTCTGAAAGGGGACTGTAGCCAGATAGGAATTGAGCTCTTATCCCAGGTAACAAGTGACAGGACCAGAGGAAATGGGCTCAAGCTGTGCCTGAGGAGGTTCAGGGTGGACATCAGGAGGAAATTCTTCCCTGAAAGGATGATTTGACACTGGAAGGGGCTGCCCAGAGTGGTGGTGGTCCCTTCCCCACCCCTGGAGGTGTCCAAGGAGGGGCTGGATGTGGCACTCAGTGGCTCTGGGCTGGGGACAAGGTGGGGATCGGGCACAGCTTGGACTCGGTGATCTCGGAGATCCTTTCCAGCCTCAGTGATTGTGTGATTCTGCAATTCTGCCAGCCTGGGTGCTGAGCTGTTCCTGCTGTGGTGCTGGTCTGCACAGGTAGCTTGCCATGTCCCCTCTGCCTGTTCCCCCTTGATTCAGCTGGTAGAAGCTGCAGTGTGGCACCGATTCCTCTCTGCTCTGTCAGCACGAACCTGAGTGTTTTCATGTGTTTGACAATGTCCCCCATTTACCTTGGGGTGTTTTTCAGTGTCAGGTACATACAACCATTCAATTTAGCTGTGCAGTCTGCAGGCTCCTGTCTGGATAATCTTGCTCAACAGCTGAGCAAAGCTGTTCAAGTGTTTTACAGCTGTGTTTTGAGTGGTTTTTCTGTTCTGATGCAAGACCTCTTCCAGTTGGTGTAATTCCCTGGATTCTGATTCATGTACTGCCTGCTGCAGTGTATGATCATATTTCTCACAGTTGGTAATGAGTTACTTTTTATTTCATTTTGTTTGCTTGGGGTTTTTTCCTTATTGTGCCCCTCCTCTTTCCTGAAATTTCTGTTTACCTTGTCTTGCTGATCATCAACCTCAAATTTTCTCCCTCCTTTTAACTCCAGATTCATCTGTAATTCTCAGCTTCACTCAGCTCTTCTCCATGTAATCTTCCACACCTTGGCTAAAGTGATGTGGCCTCACTAGCACAGTTTGCAGGGCAATTCCCTTCATGGAGGAAAAAAGCTCTTCTAAAAAAATCTGATGAATATTTTCCAATATGGAAGAAATAAAACAAGAACCTCAAACTGGGGATCTGTGATCCTTTATGCAGAGAACTACCTCTGAGGCAGATAAGAGTTTAACTTCTTTGTACCTTTCATTTCAGGAATGTCTGGAAAATCTCCAGAATAGATGTAGGATTAGCTGCTGTGCCATGGAGATGTGCCAGGGGCCAGGATGTCACAGACCAATTACATTTTAGGGGTTGAGCAGGTTGAAATTTTGAGTCAGCAAAATTTTTTCTTGCACAGAGAAGTATTTGTCTTTTTTTTTTTGTTTGCGAAATCCTTGAATATCAATACTGAAAAATATTAACACAAAAGGGCTAATCTTTAACAGCTGGAAACATGCCCAGAGTTGTGCAGCATTCATCTCCTGCTAGAATGGAGAATACTGACTCTTCCTAAACACTTGGATTTTGGTAGATGGAGAAAAAAGTCTTGGCTCTGGTTAGAAGTGAGGAGCAGCAAAGTAATACCTGAGGAGTCTGCTGAAAGAAATGCCTCTGTGTTCAAGGCAGCACATTCCAGGGTGTGGATTTCTTCCAAAATAAATTAGGGCTAAATCCATTACTTAATACTTCTGTCTTCTGCAAGCAGCCTGAAATAACAGCACCCTTGTGTAAGCCATCCTTGCATCCTCCTGCTGGTATTTAATACCTGTATTTTGGGTAGGTTTTGCAGTCTGCTTCTGTTAGGAGGTGCAGCAGTGTCCAGGCTGTCAGCTCCTCACAGGGAGGCTGCATTTGATAAGCAGAGTGCTTGTTGTGATCTGTGATCCTCCTCTGGGGATCAAACCTTTTGCCAATTTGTTATTGTGACACCAGAAACATGAGCTTTGGGAGCTCTTGGCTCTCTTGCAGCTCCCTGCCATGGGAGGAGCTTCCTCAAGCAGCTTTTCAAGTGCCAGCTCACTTCCTCTTCTCTGGGAAGTGTCTTTATATTGAGGTGCAGGCATGGAGAAGAAATCAGAATGCATTTCCCTCATGGATTCCCACCCTCATGTTATCCCTAGATGGTGTCAATACAAGGTTATCTATTCAGGGGAAATTGCTGGGAAAATACAGAGTGCTCTAATGATCATTAATATCTGACATATTCTTCATTTCTGTCTGTTTTTGATCACAGAATCCCAGAATGGTTTGGGCTGGAAGGGACCTTAAATCTCATCCAGTGCCACCCCTGCCATGGCAGTGACACCTCCCACTGTCCTAGGCTGCTCCAAGCCCATCCAGCCTGGCCTTGGACATTTCCAGGGATAGCCAATATCATGGAAGTTTGTGACATGATTTGTCTGATGACAATCTGGTCATTTCAATAAAACAAGAAATTTGATGAGCTTAACTTTCTTACTGTAGCCTATATTAGCAAATCAGAATTTAAGGCACAGTGAAAAAGGAACACTTACAGGAAAAATGATGTAACTAGTTCATAGACTCGCTGAGTCACCCAGTTTAATTTTGTTTCTGTTTCTGTAAGTGTAGAGAATAGAAAAAAAAGATTTGTTTGATGTTAATCCCTCGTTAATTTATATTTCATATAATTCTTGGCTGAATTGCAAAATAGTTGAGGAACCTGTAATCCTGGCAGTAAAACCACTTCAGTCGTGTCAGACATTTCTTCTGAGGTGTTCTTAGTGCTAATTATTAACTTTGTTTATTTTTTTCCCTCCAGATCTGTATCAGAATTCCTGAAGTCCATCATGCTTTCCAAGCTAACCCGCCCCCAGCACCTTGCTGTCCTCTGCCGAGGCCTTCATTCCTCACTGAGCTCTGCCACCTCAGTAGCTCCTAAAAAAACCCTTCAGGGGCCTCCCTCCTCTGATCTAATCTTTGAACGTGAGGCCAAATATGGTGCCCACAACTATCACCCACTGCCTGTTGCTCTGGAAAGAGGAAAAGGTATTTTATTTAGGTTTTTCCTGGAGTTGTGTGTCCGTAGGTGAATGAGGTTGTGGCAGAATGATTTTGACCTGATTGATTTCTGAATCTTTGTTGGGTTTTTTTTTTTTTTTTTTTGGGTGGGATTGAGATCATTGATGAAATAAAGTCAGCTATCTGTTGATTAGAGAGCTGGATCATTATGAATAATGGCACCTGAAAAAATTGTGGTGTCTCTAAAATGATTAAAAGTTTTGATAATTTCCAGAATATCTCAGCAAGAAAATTTTGAGCAACTTGATTTCTTCTTTTACCTTGTGTGGAGAGGTTTAATATTAATGTGAATATGAAAAGGAGCATTGGAATCCTGTATAATCCTTGTGGGCTGTTCGTGTAGTATCACTTAATTTAAATTTACCCATGTCTTTAATTATGTTTGAGGAGCCTTTTTTTGTCTTTTTTATTTTGTGTACTGACCACAGGTTTGTTTTCCCAGGTGTTTATGTGTGGGATGTTGAAGGTAGAAAATACTTTGACTTTCTGAGTGCTTACAGTGCAGTCAACCAAGGCCACTGTCACCCAAAGATTGTGGATGCTCTGAAAGCCCAGTCTGAAAAACTGACCCTGACATCCAGGGCATTCTACAACGATGTCCTAGGGGAATATGAAGAACTTGTCACCAAAATGTTCAATTATAACAAAGTTCTTCCAATGAACACAGGTGAAGAAATATTTTGTTTGCATTTTAGTTCTTGGGTTGTGTAACATTTCCTGCTGCACTGATGGCCTGTTTCATGTGCAAGACTGATAATGGTGCTGCTTTCTATTTTAGGAGTGGAAGCTGGAGAAACTGCCTGTAAACTGGCTCGGAAATGGGCCTACACTGTGAAAGGAATTCCAAAATACAAAGCTAAAATCATTTTTGCAGGTTTGTAAAGTGTGTGTTATGAGTTGAGGACTTGTGGATCTGGACACTGGGTTACAGAGAGCAGCCTGAACTCACAGGGAAAGAAAGAAAGAAAGAAAGAAAGAACACCCAGTCTTCCATGCTCTTTTAATCACTTAAAGTGCAGTACTTTTTATTCCTGAGTTATTGTTCCTGCATAACTTTTTTGTGGATGAATTCCTCAAAGTGGTGCCACAGCTCTCACAGATTGCACAGTAGGGTTAAGCTGCCCTCTTTGCCTCACCAATGCTTTTGTCCTGCATTCTCCAGGTCTCCCAGGAATTGGTATTAACCCAATAAAGCCATACTGGAGTCTTGTTCATATAATGAAAGTAAAAGCAACATTGCTAAAGTAAATAATGAACCCTGATTCTCTCTGGGGATATTTCCTCCCTTTACCTGCCCTGCTTGGCTCTGTAACAGGGCAAAGTTACCAGGCCCTGAAGAGACTTCTGATTATTTTACACAAAAAAAATATTTAAAAGCCCATATACAGTTTAAAAAATTCTTACATTTAGTATTCTTTGGTTACAGATAAAGCAATTTCGTCAATACTAATTTTGTTTAATTGTTCTGTATTTTAGAAAACTTTCCAGAACAAAGTTTACTATTTAAACACTGACCCTTTTTTTTTTTCCCTTTTTTGTAGCTGCAAATACTATCTTTAACTTTTGGTACATATAGTAGCCATAAATGTCATTAGGCAGCATTTATAAATTGCAATGCCTACTTGAATTTTGCTTTATGGTTTCTGTAAATGAATAGGAAATTTTTTTTCTTCTTGGAATTCTTTGAACAAATATTTCTCCTTTTTTCTCTTCTCTGTATATTTAATTTTGCTCTTCAGACAACTTTTAATAAGTGTTTTCTCATTTTCATGAAGGGGATGTGCTCCCCTTTTTGGTAGAAAAAAAAAGCTCTTTTGAGTAGCTATGAAATGACTTTGAACATCAGTTTAAAGAACTTGACACAGACTCTGTGCTGGACAGTGAGCTGTGAAGGCACTGAACCTTTACTCTTCCTTAGTCTTATTAGCACCTCATTATTGATTAGTGAAAGTCTCTTGTTTTAACTGAATATTAAAATGAGAATATGATTGTGTTGGTAACAGACATTTTGGCTCCTGGACATTTTAAAGTGCTGTTTCTAAATAAAATAATGCAAATCACAATATTTTTAGGTATGTAAATAAGTTCTTCTGGAACTTTGAAATGCACAGAATTATATTCCTTGATTTGGGCTTACCAACACCTTTAATTTTAGGACTAAAATTATAAATTATTATTTCCCCCCCTACATTTCATAAGTAATAATTGCATTAAAGCTGAACATTATCAATAAAAAAATGTTATTGGAGTTATTTTCAATTTTCCAGACTACTGACAAAACTTAAGGAAGTTGTTTTGTATAGCTGTCAGGTTTTAGAGTATAATTTTCTTTTGTATAGCTGTCAGGTCTTAGAGTATAATTTTCTTTTGTATAGCTGTCAGGTTTTAGAGTATAATTTTCTTTTTGGTCTTTGTTATGTGCTTTTGATATAGCAAGAATGTATTCATGGCATCAATACAAGATGCTAACAATTAGGAGGAGGCTGGTAATATCTTGTTAGATAACCCTTAAAATGCATCACCAAGTGGAAAGTGTGATGACTTTTAAACTGTTCTGGCTCTTGGTCAGTTTTGTAACAATTTTCCCCTTTTTTTTCTTTCTTCCAGCTGGCAACTTCTGGGGCAGGACAATGTCTGCCATCTCCAGTTCTACTGACCCATCCAGCTATGATGGCTTTGGACCCTTCATGCCAGGATTTGAACTGATCCCATACAATGATCTACCAGCTCTTGAGGTACTTGACAAGTTTTTATTCTCTTGTATGAAATAATTTTACAACATCTCTTTGGTAAATAGCAAGGGAAATCAGAAGTTTATACTTTGAAACAGGCTTTGACAATTAGTTATCTGTAAGAAGAGCTATATCAGGAATGTGTTACAATTATGTATAGGAAATGTGGGTAAAATCTGCTTTGATTTTGATTTTCAGTTATGCTTTAGGATGTGAAAGGAAAACTACATGATCTGTTTAATTTCCCAGCAACCTGGTCCAGTGGAAATGTCCCTGCCCATGGCAAGAAGTGGGATGGGATGAGCTTTTAAGATCCCTTCCCACCCAAACCATCCTGTAATTTTATGACTAGAATTCACTGCAGTTGCCAGTATTTATTTCCAGTGTCACAGCATCCTTAAAACCATGCCAGGCTGCTGTTTTACTTTCACAAGCTCCTGAAATGCCAGTGATTCCCAGTATTTCCCTGTGTTTTCTGAGATTAATCCTGTCTAGCTGTTGGGGAGGGGTGACCTTGGTTAGGTACCATTTCTGTGAGTAAAAAAACTCTGTACCTGCTTCATACAAGTGAGTGGGCTTTGGAGATTGAGGGATTACAGGGCAGAGCTGCTTTTCTCCTTGGAGCTGGGTTAGGGGACACAAAGGTCTCTCTCTCAGTGTGGAACAGCTTGTTCAGGTTTGAACCTACATCAGGCTGAAAGGCCTGCAAGTGTTTAATGCCTTCCTTAGAGCTGAATTCATTCTGCTCCTGGGGCAATGCTGAGAAAAGCCGTAGTAAATTCATGCTGGGAATCTTTAGATCTCTTGTGCCTCATGGACTTCTAAAGCTTTTTGAACTTGACAGTGCAGGAATGTACCCGTGGACTTTGCTTTAAGGTAAAATTGTTCTGGAGGGGCTCCATTTTTTTTTTTTTTTTTTTTTTTTTTTAAGGGAAGAGTTGAGCAATTGTTTGTACTGTATGGGGTAATATGAAACTCAGGGTATTTCTGAGGTGATTTCTGATAAACTGCTTGTCTGGGGTTGCAGTTTGCAAGGTTTGTTCCTTCCCAAGCAAGCACAGCAGCTGATTTTACACTGTCCAGGGTGACACAGCATTGGAAGTGGCACTCAGAGAGAGCTGCCTGACAGGAATGCTGTTCTCATCCCTTGAGGGAGAACACCAGGGCTAGAATCAGGTTCTGCTACATGTATTTTCTATATTTGACCTGAGTAAAAGCTTTTTCTTCTTGTCTCTGCTCTCCCTATGTCAATGTTGCAGCGGGCCCTTCAAGACCCCAACGTGGCAGCTTTCATGGTGGAGCCAATTCAAGGGGAAGCAGGTGTGATTGTTCCTGACAAGGGCTATCTCACAGGAGTGAGGGACCTCTGCACAAAGCACAATGTGAGAGCTCACTGTACCATCAAACATTAAACACTTGCACTGCACACTGTGTTTACTGCTGTAACTTGTAAGGTCATCCTTCTATGTAAGGTGTAGAATTTTATATGCTATTCAATAATTCCCTTTTCTTTCAGTGGAATAATGCAGGGATACCCCTTGTGTTTTCTGGTAGTATCTCACTAAAAAGTCCTTCTTAACAGTGCACATTTTTCACTATTTGATATTGTCACTGATTCAAGTTTCTAATTAATATTCTTCAACTGGATTTATTTTAGATTAGTTTAACTTCTGATTTCTTTTCCACATAAGTTTCCAATTACCATGGCTATCCAGGACCTTTGTTGCTGATGTGCATTACTGTCCCCAGGAATCAGTAACAATAATGGGTCACAGAATGAAACACTGAGGGAAGTGGTTGTCAGTGATCTCTGATTTAAAAATCAGTGATCTCTGTTCCAGTAGAATTCAGATTCCTGATTTGTAAATGCTACTCATGATTCTTTTCAGATCTTCAAAGGAAGACTGATGTATTATTAATAAAGTTGTCTTCATTATTGCTGTGATATCTCAAAAGAATTTATATTGTTGGAGCTGGATTAGGAATGGCAGTGAAAGTAATTCCCTGTTCTGTTTGGGTTTTCCTTCTCTTTAAAGGTTCTGTTTATTGCTGATGAAATACAGACTGGTTTAGCCAGAACAGGGAAAATGCTGGCTGTTGACCATGAAAATGTGAGACCTGATATAATTCTTCTTGGAAAGGCCCTTTCTGGTGGCTTATACCCTGTGAGTACCAAAGAAATACCAATAATTTAAAGTAATATCAAATTACTCAAACATTTTTTGAGTATTCTTTTTTTTTCTTTAGTCATCAACACTGAAAATCTGCCAGTTGGAAGAACAATAAATCTGAAGTTTGTTGTAGTTGGAAATTGCTGTTTGCAAGACTAACTATGATTTATGACCAGACAGTCCAACTTGAGAGAGACATAATAAAATAAAGGGATACCTAATGCTACCTTTATAGCTGAGCAACTGACATTATTTCATTTGTCTGGCACGCCTGCATGGCTGATTTTATCCTCTTGGAGTGACTTAAATTCCTGCTGATTAGGCTGGAAATTACAATGCCTTGAACTATTTTGGCCAACTGTCAGGATTTCTGGGTTGTTAAATCAAGTATTGAAGCTTAAACCCTTGAAATAATATTCAGCTTGGAGAAATTCCCCTCAGCTGGGATTGAAAGTTGTGTTACCACTATAGCTGAGTTTATTTAAGGGATTAATTATGGGCTTGTCAGATCTGCTGTTCTGTACACAGAGCTGGGAATGTAAATGTAATTTATCACCACAGGCTGAAGATTTCCTGAGCTCTGAGGGAAAGTTTGCTTCAGAGATATTAAAGTTTCCTGTTCTCAATATGTGAATTTGCTGCCCTTCTCATTTTAGGTCTCAGCAGTGCTGTGTGATGATGAAATTATGCTGACCATTAAACCTGGTGAACATGGATCCACATATGGAGGGAATCCCTTAGCTTGCCGTGTGGCAATGGCAGCACTGGAGGTTTGTGTGTGGGGATAGAGATCTGGAATCCAAAATAAAAAGGGTCTCATGATCTTTGCTTAAATTAATGGTATTATTTTTCATGCTATTAGTAGAAATCTAGCTTTAAATAAAAATGGAGAACTGGTTAAATAGTTATCTACAGATCATAAAACAAATTTCAGATTTTTTTAATTGAATATGTGTCCTAATTTCTATGTTCTTATAATCTTAATGTCTTAAATGTCAAAATAAGATTCATCTAGGAGAAGTTTCAAGGCAATGATGTAAATTTGGTCAAATACCTTCATTAATTTCATGAAGACATTTTGAAATTGGCTTATTTTACCTGCTCTATGAACAGGTGTGGATCTCAAACAGAAACTACAATGTCCTGTCCAGAAAATCACAAAATAATTGAATTGCACTGTTTGACTGTCTGCATTGATGCAGGTCACACAGAAAACCTCATCACTACCAACTCAGACTCGTCAGAGCTTCAGAGGTTTCCTGTTTACTTGCAAATAACAGCAAAGAAAGAGCATTTTAAGAGCAAATTAAGAGCAGTTAATTTAGAATTTAGCAGTTAATTTAGAATAACATTTCAAAGACATTATTATTGTTGAGTGAGTAAAGGCTCAATACCAACCTGCTGGGACTTGCAGCCTGTGCAGGGACACTGTGGCTGCAGCAGCTTTTGTGTCTCAGCAGGTTCAGTGTCATTATCCATCCTTCCCCATGGTGCAAAAAACAAATGCAGTGCCCTTCAGATGACTGTTGGTCTGTCTTCTCTTTAGGTAATTGAAGAGGAAAATCTGGCAAAAAATGCAGAAATCATGGGTAATCTGCTAAGAAGTGAGCTCATGAAGACTCCATCAAATATTGTAACTGCTGTAAGAGGAAAAGGGCTCTTAAATGCAATTGTAATCCGGGAAACCAAAGGTGAGGAAATAAAATCAGCTCACAAACACAGCGAGAAGTATTTTTCAGGTTAAATTGTAGGTAGGGGATGGCATGCAGGCTTGATGTTTGTGTTCAGAACATGGTTATAGTACTGTGGTACCCACTGAAAATTGATTTAAGTTGCTGTGTGCCATTAAAAGTAGGGCTTTTTAACTGAAAAAGGCCAAACAATTGTTTTTAAGTTATTTGAACTCTTTTATGGTGTGATAATGTTCAAACCTGATGGTGAATCTGCCTCCAAAAAAATACCTTTATCTCTCCTCTTTGGAAGAAAAACACAAGTTTCTGCCAGATTATGGGAGCACTGGCTGGGATTAGTTGTTTTCAGAAGAGTTAGAAGAGTACAATGAATACAGGAGGGTGCAAAGGAGAAAAAGGTTAATGATGGAGAACAAGTTTCTAGAAAGTAACATCTTGAATTATATCAGAAATCTGAATATCAAGGGATAAAGTGCTGCAGGAAGGTGGTGTCACTTTCCACGATGATGCAAAATCCAGGTTAGATAAACATAACCTTGCCTGAAGTCCTGGCCACGTGTTCCCTTATCTCCTCTTCCATGATTCCCCTTTTAAAATTTATTTTAAAGTCAGAGTTGCCAGACAAGCAGTGAGCTGTGAAGGAGCAGAACTCTGTGTGCTGAGGCAAACCTGTGAGGCCAAGGGCTGTCACTGTAGAGTTAGGAGTGGCAAAAAACAACAACACAACTGTCTTTCAGAAGGTGATGGCAAAAAGCAACTTTATTAGAAGGAAGCACCTGTTTTCTAGTGTGCTTTGCAGTCTAGAAGCAGATAGGTTAATCTGAGAATACAGC
>VZTB01000644.1:0-21042 GCA_013397245.1 Thryothorus ludovicianus
ATCCTGCCCCATTCCCAATTTCCACCATCCAGCCCCATTTCTGGGATTTCCTCCATCCTGCCCGTGCCAAGCCCAGCCCAAGGAGAGTTGCCAGCTCTGCTCTCTCCCTGCTGCTTCTCTCTCTCCAGAGCTGGGACTGACACTTCCGTCCTTGCAGGAAAACTCTTCCCGTTGGTTTGCACGAGCCCTTCCTTGGTATTGGTCTCCATGGGCAAAGTCCAAATCCTCTGACAATGCCCCAAGTCTCTTCCCCTCACTAATCATCAAATTTTCCTTTACCCAGAAACTTTAGCAGATATTTTTTCTCAGCAGGTTCAGCTTTCCCTGGCAGTGCTTTGACTCCCTCAGTTTTGTAGCTGAATTTGAAATGCTGTTTTTCATCCCTCTCTGTACAGTTGTGGTTCCTGTATGTTGTTCAGCTACTCAGTGTTCTTGTTTATTAAAATAAACGTTCGCTCTGTTTTTTGCCCATGGTGAACTTTGTGGAGAATTTATTGCATCCATTACCAACAACCATTTCCCAAATTACAGAGGACTGTGGTGGAGCAGGGGCTGAGTCCAGAGGTAAAAATCCAATGCCTGGGATACAAAAGTTGTATCCCAAAATGTGGTCTCGTATACTGGAATTTACCCTCAATCTGCTGCTTTTTTTGCTTTAAATGAGACAAATCTGGTAAAATGTAAGACTGTAGAAGTCTGGTAAATCCTGTCAGTTAAATGTGATCATTAATTAATCTTTTGACATGACAAATTTCAGACCCTAATGAAATTGATGTGCTGCTCTCACATCCTTATCTTCACTGTTAACCTAATTTGAGTCTTTTACTCAATGCTTGGTCATGAGAATCTATTTTCCCAGAATTAAGATTGTGAATGGCTGCCCTTTTTGGGCTTCTAGGAGGAAAATTTCAGAACAGCTGGACACAGAATAAATCCAGGCCTATCCTGAATTCTCTTTATCTGGAAACCAGGTCCCAGGAATGAAAGTGAGGAAGGCAATAGAAAAATTCCTCACAGCTCAGAGGCTTCAGTCTGAGGAAGTTCCTGGCACAGATCACCTTGACTGAAAAAGATAAAAACGAGAGAGCAAAGATCAAATTGAGAAAACAAACTGAGGTTTCCTCATGTCAGAAAATCCTGTTTGGGGCTATTTGCTGCCTCCCAGCCTCAGTGGATATTCCCACCCTTTGCTGGGTTTGTTGGGATATTTAATGGGATGTGTTGGTAGCCCAGACCTAAGACACCAAATTTTTCATGCAGCCCTGGGAGTGATTCAAGAACCTGCAGCTCAGAGTTCTAAACTCCATCCCTGCAATTCCCCCGGGGCTCCCGTTTGTCCCTGATGGTTTCTGTCCTGGAATTGCTGAGCTGGGAGCAGCTGGAGAGCAGGGCTGTCCCACACGGCCGCTTTTCCTCCAGAGCTGGCAGATGTGAGGGAGGCAGCTCCTGCCACGTACCTGAGCAGAGAACATCACCTGCAAACCTGCAGGTGACACCTGGGGAAATGCTGGGGTGGCCGGACAGGCCGGACAGTCCAGTCCGTGGAATGGAGCAACGCCATGGAAATATGGGGAAGGGAAAATGAGAGAGCTGATGGAACGTGCTCGGGGTCTGCAGGACAGAAAATAAAATATCGGTGTGGAACAGGAAAACAGAACAGATCGTGGACTCAGGGAAGATCAGAGTGCAGAACTCTGTGCTGGAAAGGTGCTTAAATACCAGTGGTGTATCTTTATATCTGATATATTCACATGTGAAAGACAAGGAAGGGCTTTCCTGAGGGCTCACAAAACATTTTCTTCATTCTAAGACAAGAAACCCAGGCCTGGAAATCAGCTTCTCTTACGGACTCTGCTAAGCACTGAGAGTTTGTGGGGTGCAAAAGTTTTGTTTTTTAAAGGACAGCATTAATTCCCCAAGCCTTTTATTTTTTATTCAGTAATACCTGTGTTAGAGAATCAAGATTATAAAACCTCCCATAAATATAAACCGTGTATGTCCAAAGAGCTTCCACCAGCTGTAAATGACAAACAAGAAATGCTCTTTTATTTTGCAGCTGATCAGGACCAGAAAAGATGTTTTATTGATGACTGCTCAGCATCTCTGATTTCTGTTTTTTTTCCTTTGGGTTTTAGTTCAGATATCCTTGGGTGCCTCAAGGTCTGAATTTTCCCACATAGAGCAGTGGAGGGAGAAAGAAATGGAGCAATCCAAAAACCTTCAAAGGTTGACACACAACTCATCTATGGGATAAACCACAGCGTTTCTGTTAAGGAAAAAATGGGGCGGTTTTGGTTTCTGTTGTCGGTCTCGCAGCCACTTCACCATTCACATTCTCTGACTGTTTCAATGACAGTTCAACCCCAGGGCCCTGCCCAAATTCCTCAATTCCATTTGGTGTCTCCTGTGTCCTTTGGGCAACCTTCGACTGAATCTCATCTCTCCTGCTGTGTGCGAGCGAGCCCAGCCCGTGAACCGCTGCCCTCAGAATCCCCTCCGAGCCTCAGAAACCCTTCAGAACCCTCAGAGTCCCCTTGGAGCTCTCAGAGTCCCTTCAGAACCCTCAGAGTCCCCTTGGAACTCTCAGAGTCCCTTCAGAACCCTCAGAGTCCCCTTGGAACTCTCAGAGTCCCTTCAGAACCCTCAGGGCTCCCTAAGAGCCCTCAGAGTCCCCTTGGAGATCTCAGAGTCACCTTGGAACTCTGAGAGCTCCCTCAGAGCCCTCGAGGGACCCTTGGAGCCTCTCAGAGCTCCCTCAGAGACCCCTCGGAGCCTCTGGAGTCCCTTCAGAACCCTCAGGGCTCCCTAAGAGCCCTCAGAGTTGCCTCAGCGCTTTCAGAGGATCTTCGGAGCCCTCAGTGCCCCCTAAGAGGCCTCAGAGCCTTCGGAGTCTCCTCAGAACTCTTAACAGCTCCGTCAGTGCCCTCTCAGAGCCCCCAGAGTCCCCTCGGAGAGCCCTCAGCNGCCTCAAGGTCTGAATTTTCCCACATAGAGCAGTGGAGGGAGAAAGAAATGGAGCAATCCAAAAACCTTCAAAGGTTGACACACAACTCATCTATGGGATAAACCACAGCGTTTCTGTTAAGGAAAAAATGGGGCGGTTTTGGTTTCTGTTGTCGGTCTCGCAGCCACTTCACCATTCACATTCTCTGACTGTTTCAATGACAGTTCAACCCCAGGGCCCTGCCCAAATTCCTCAATTCCATTTGGTGTCTCCTGTGGCCTTTGGGCAACCTTCGACTGAATCTCATCTCTCCTGCTGTGTGCGAGCGAGCCCAGCCCGTGAACCGCTGCCCTCAGAATCCCCTCCGAGCCTCAGAAACCCTTCAGAACCCTCAGAGTCCCCTTGGAGCTCTCAGAGTCCCTTCAGAACCCTCAGAGTCCCCTTGGAACTCTCAGAGTCCCTTCAGAACCCTCAGAGTCCCCTTGGAACTCTCAGAGTCCCTTCAGAACCCTCAGGGCTCCCTAAGAGCCCTCAGAGTTGCCTCAGAGCTCTCAGAGGATCTTCGGAGCCCTCAGTGCCCCCTAAGAGGCCTCAGAGCCTTCGGAGTCTCCTCAGAACTCTTAACAGCTCCGTCAGTGCCCTCTCAGAGCCCCCAGAGTCCCCTCGGAGAGCCCTCAGCGCCCTCAGAGTCGCCTTAGAGTGCCCTCAGCGCACTCCCACAGCTCTCAGGGCTCTGCCCTCAGCGCACTCTCACAGCTCTCAGGGCTCTTGGAGCCCCCAAAGTCCCCTCAGCCCCCTCGCAGTCCCCTCAGAGCCCGGAGCCCTCAGCGCCCGCCGGGCGGGGCGGGGCCGGGGCAGCTCCGCCCCCGATGNGCGACGGGCAGGGGACGGGGACGCGGCTGGCTCGGTCCCCGGGGCGGCGGGGCGGGGACGCGGAGGCTGCCGCTCCCTCCCGGCCCCGCGGGCTCGGGCCGGCCCCGCTGTCACAGGCCCCGAGGGCCCCCCCGTGAGCGAACGGCGGTGATGGGGCTGCGAGGAAATCTCTTTTTCCTTCGCTTATCTCGGCACAAATCACCGCGTCCTCGCGTTTTCCTCTCCGCTTCGGGAGCGCCCCTCTGTACCCGGCGCTTGCCAGGCCGGCCCTGCCTGCTCTCGACGCGTTTTTCCTCTTTTTTTGTTTCTGCGGAGCCTCCCCATGACTTTTGAAGCTTTTTAAGGTCCGTGAGGTGTTTACTCATCAAGAATCAAGCACCTCGACGTGTTGTTATATGCGACGTTCATTGCCGGGAATTATTTGAGGTGGGGGCCGCAAGATCCCGTTTGTTTATTGAATAGATCAAGCTCCTTCTGCTGCGGAGCTTTGTTTTTTATTCTGAAATGGGGTCAGCTCGCTAATGTAGAATGACGTGTTAAAGCTGTGCTCATTAGCTCAAAATAACCCCAGGAGGAGCTTTTATTGTGCAGAAACTGCAGACTCATAGGGACAAATCCATCTTTTCCCCCTTCATGGCAGGGGCGGGTCGTGCTCGTGTCATTTGTGTCTTTCAGGATTTTTCCTGCTTTGGTTGTTAATGTTTTTATTTCTCTTGCCTTTTGCTTTTCTTTTTCCTGTTAGGTTGTACCCAGCACGTGGCTGTGACAATCTGGAAGTTTTTAGGTTGTGTTGCATCCTCTGCTCAAATTGAGTTATCCCAGAATTGATGTTTTCCTTGGAATTCAGTCTGTAAATAGTTAATTTTGGGCTTTATGAGCTCGGTCACCCCAAACTGAGCCCTTCCAGCCTGCCCCAAAAAAAAGCAACAAACACAGGGTCTTCACTCCTGGCTGGAGAATTCCCTCAAATCCAGAGGAGTAGAGATTCATTCAACCATAAATCTGAGTGGGGATTTATTGTTTGACTATTCCCCCTTTAAAATCAAATCAGGCAACACACAGTTAGTAACTTAAAATGCACCCAAAATGTGTGAAACCACGATTTTTGCAATAATTGAATCCCAGTGTCAGTGTTTCAATGTTGGCGTCACAGGGAGGCCCTGCTGAAAGTTTTTCCAAAATCCACCCTTTTTTTACCAGTTGCTTTTCCTGAATCCACTGAATTTTGGCATCCAGCCTCTTAAACTCAGCCTCACTGAGCTGGTGATGCTTTCCCCTCCTCATTCATATTCTTGTGTTAGAGTAAAATAAATCTTCACCAGATCCCTGACAGGGTCTCTCAGCATCCCTAGGTGGTGATTTTCTGTTAGAATTGAGTTTATCTTTATTTTAAGTGGTTATTTGTTGCTTCTGCTGACAGCTGTGGGTGTTTTCCCTGAAGCAGTGTGATCCCATTGCTGTGTGTGCTGCAGAGTTCAGGGAGGAGAGGGGATCCTGCACGCTGCTTTCAGCTTTTCTGTGGCGTGGGTCTGTAACTCAGCAGCCTGAATATTGTACTTGGTGTTCTCACCTGGAGGAGGAGCTGGTTTTGGGGGCTTTGAACGGGGCATTTTTGGAGAGTGATCAGCGGGAGCCCATTTTTTTCAAAGAAGAAAAAGAAATCATTTCTCTGCTGGGCAGACTTTGGACTTTCATTTTGTGCTGGAACGCTGTAGTTGGTGCTGAGCTGGTGATCTCTGCACAGCTTCCCTGTGACTGTCTTGATCTCAGGAGTGGGATCTCTGCAGGTTTTTTATTCATAAAAAGATCTGATCTCTGGTTAAACCTGTGGTGATTTTCCTTCCTCACTCCCTCAGCTGAGAAGGCTCTGTCCGGTTTGTGAGAAGATTTCATTTGAGCCCTTCTGTCTAATCAAACCAAACCACAACTTGTTTTTTTGCAGCTTGACATCTGTTCCCTCCCCTGCTGTGTCCCTCTGGTGTTTGAGTTGCCCTGAATTTCCTAACTCTGTGCCTGTTTCCTCCCAGCACAGCTCGGGGCAGAGATGGGGCCCCGGCGGAAAACTGTGAAGGCGAGCACAGTGAGCAGGGAAGGGGCAGAGTCTACCAAAGCTGAGGAGCCAAAAGATTACATGAACCAGCTCTCCCATGAAGTGCTTTGCCACATCTTTAGGTGAGCAGCCTGGCAGAAATCAATTCAGTGCTTATTATTCCATTATTCTGCTCTTTATTTTTCCTCCGACTTCACCTGTTTGTGACACAGTAAATGGTGGATGTACCACGAGTGGGCTGGTGGATAAAAAGGGGTGAGAAATGGTTTTTTTTCAGTCTCCAAAATTCCTTTGGAAACTGAAAGTTAATTCAAGTGAGTGTCATTAGTATTAGAATAAAGAAGAAATAAGTAAGTGATTTAATTCTGTTGTAAATACTGGTTTTAGAGCAGAAATACATTTTGTGTAGGGCCCAGCTGAGGTGATTGGGAATTGTTGCATCTGCAGAAGGGATCTGGGATGAGGATGTGACCTCCCCTACAGCAAAGTCCTTCTCCCAGATGTTCACTCAGGCCTGTTATCCAAAACATAATGCCTCACCCACCAGTTCTTAATAAACAGCAGCTCTCCAAAATATTTGGAAATTGAGCTTGCAGTATGTGCTAGAAAATAAATGTAGCTTCATTAAACCTGTTGAGGCAAATGGCTTGGTCAGCAGGGTTTGGGTTGGCTTAAAGTAACTTTAAGGAAGGAATCCTTCCCTGGCAGGGTGGGATGCCCTGGCCCAGGGGGCCCAGAGCAGCTGTGGCTGCCCCTGGATTCCTGGCAGTGCCCAAGGCCAGGCTGGACATTGGGGCTGGGAGCAGCCTGGGACAGTGGGAAGGGTCCCTGCCATGGCAGAGGTGGCACTGGAGGGGCTTTAAGGTCCCTTCTGACCCAAACCATTCTATGATTGTATAATTTACTAGAGACACAAATCATCTGTGCATTTAATATCACAGATATTAAATTATATAATGTTTGCCTGAATATTCCAGGTTCAGGGTCAGAAGCTGCTGAGTCACTGTGCCAAGCAAAACTCTCCATTTAGCCAGAGCAGGGCCTGTCCTCTCCCTGCTCAGAAACAGCCCTGCTGCTGCAGCCAGGCTGAGCTCTGGGACAGCTGCAGCTCTGGGACAGCTGCAGGCTGAGCTCTGGGACAGCTGCAGGCTGAGCTCTGGGACAGCTGCAGGCTGAGCTCTGGGACAGCTGCAGGCTGAGCTCTGGGACAGCTGCAGGCTGAGCTCTGGGACAGCCGCAGGCTGTGTTTTGTGACAGCTGCAGGCTGAGCTCTGGGACAGCTGCAGGCTGAGCTCGGTGACTGCTGCAGGCTGAGCTCTGGGACAGCTGCAGGATGAGCTCTGGGACAGCTGCAGGATGAGCTCTGGGACAGCTGCAGGCTGAGCTCTGGGACAGCCCCAGGCTGCAGCTGTGCTGGAGCAGGGCTGCCTTGGCTCTCCCCAGGTACCTGCCCCTGCAGGACATCATGTGCATGGAGTGCCTGTCGCGGAAGCTGAAGGAGGCGGTGACGCTCTACCTGCGCGTGGTCAAGGTGGTGGATCTGTGTGCGGGGCGCTGGTGGGAGTACATGCCCACAGGTGAGCTGCTCCCTGCCCCTCCCTGTGCCCACCAACCTGCTGGCAGCTTCCCTTCCCTGTGCGTGGCTTGCCAAGCTTCTGTCTGCGTGGGAATGCAAATCCAGGGTGATGCTGTGTTAGCTCCTAGGTTGGGGATCTCAAAGGTCTTTTCCAGCCCGGATCATTCTGTGGTTCTGTGACTGGGAGTGCTCTGTAGCTCCTGTCAGTGCAGTCTGTGTCTGATTGTTGGAAGGGAGTTTATCCAGGGGTTGTGCCATGAAGAGGCAGCAAAAAATACAGTGGAATGAGAGAGCAACTCATCTGCCAGCACTTAACAATGTAAGCAGAAGTTTGGATGTCACACCTCGAGTCACCTGCAGATCAGTAGATAAATCTGTCAGTCTGGGTGAGCCCTGTGAACCAGGATCTCTGTTGGGTTTAAGTTGCACTGCTGGGATTTGGTGGGGGACACAGCTAAAATGAGGGAATTCCCAAAATGAGAGGATTTACAAATTGAGATTGACTATGGCTGGTATTAAGCAGATGTTTAGACCTATCCTAAAATTGGTGTAAATACAAGTAACTTACCCAGTTAAAATCCTTTTTATGTGCTGTCTTTCACTAGAAGAAAATAAACCTTTGCTTTAAGAAACCATCCTGTTTCTGTGAGAAATGTGAGCTGTGGTGAATAGTGGACAGAAATAAGGGATCCAGCTGGGATTTTTTTGACCCATGGAGTTGATAAATGGAATTCCAGGAAAAACAGACCCACAGAGCTTCATGTGAGGAGGGAGAGAGCACAGTGACTCCTGCAGCCATGCAGCTCCTGTGAAGGAAACCTGTAGCAAACCTGCAAAATTAAAGGCAGAGGAGTATTTAGGTTATTATTTCTAGAATGTGGAAGTAAAAGGAGAGCTATTGCTTCACCAAGTGCATCTTTTCCACATCACAGAACTTGTGCTGCCACATAAAGAGAGAACTGTGCTTGGCTTTCCCTTCTCAGCTGAGTGTCTACTGCCACACCAATACCAAATGTGTTGTTGTTGTCTTAGGTTTCACTGATTCCAGCTTCCTAACACTGCTGAGGAAGATGCCAGACATTGAACAACTTTATGGTCTTCATCCCAGGTATCTGGAAAGGCGCCGAGTCCGTGGCCACGAAGCTTTCAGCATTCCTGGAGTTTTAGAGGCTTTGCAGGCCTGTCCAAATTTGCTGGTGAGTGGCTGGACTTGGGAGAGAACCTCCTTCAGCACTGCTAAACATTGTGGCAGGGACTTGGTGCTTCCAGGGCTTTGGTTTAGGCCTGGCTGCACAGGGAGGAGTTAATTGTGACCCTGTTTGCTAATGACAACTATTTTTAGTTGCACCCCTGGGAATCCCAGGTGCTCTTAAGGCCAGCAAGGAATTAAAGCTCTGATCCCTCTGCTTTTAAAAAGACAAATCCTGCTAGAAACAAAAAAGTGAAATAACGTTGCATTCTGTAGTTTACATGGTTAAGAGGATGTTGTTGTTGAACTGGTGTTAGAGCATTTGCTTTGCTTCCTTTTATCCAGGGTGTTGAGACCTCTCATTTAGAGCTGGTGGAAGCTATTTGGACATACATGCCCCAAGTCCACATTTTAGGGAAGTTTCGTAATCGTAATGGTGCTTTTCCAATTCCTCCTGAGAACAAGCTGAAAATTCCTATAGGAGCTAAAATTCAGACTTTGCACTTAGTAGGTGAGTGTGGTCGTGGTGAAGTAGTTGGCTTCAACACAGGTGGATTTAAAGGCTTTGAAACTCTGCAGATTTGTAATTCTTTGGAGGAGAGGGCGTTTGGGCTGTGGCATCTTGGAGTTCTTAGTTGGATATTTGATAGCAGAGGTGCAGAGGGCAAGTTCTAAAGAATTATTGACAAGCCAAGGTGAAGAACTTGTGTTTCAAGTGTTCACAGCTTTTCTCACTTGCCACAAAGCACAGAAAAGCTTCCTTTTGAAAGCCAGGAATTTGACATGCAGTGGATTAGTTTGAAGCTTGTTTAAAATGTTTGTTTGTTTTGTTTATGTATTATTAGGGGTGAATGTCCCTGAGATTCCTTGTATCCCAATGCTGAGGCACCTTTATTTGAAGTGGGTGAGACTCACCAAACCACAGCCTTTTAAAGATTTCCTTTGTATCAGCTTACGAGCTTTTGTCATGAGGAACTGTGCTGGTAAGAGGGATTCTTCTGTCTGAAGGGGATGGTAGAGCATGGAGGAAATCTGGTTCTGTTAAAGTCTTGGAATTCCACACTCTGAGAGCAGCCCTTGTTTGATTTGTGGTGTTGGGCAGAAATCTCTGCCTGTCCTGTCCCTTCCTTGGTGCTGTGTGGTTCTGTTGACTTCCTGCTCTAGAGGGGTGTGTGTGGATTTGTTTTAGTTCTTCCATGGGATGATTCAGGGAGAAGTGAACAATCTGCTCTGTCTTTCTGGCCTTCTTGTGTGCAGGACCCACAAACTCTCTGAAGTACGTTCCCCTGGTGACAGGCCTGGCTTCTGCCAGGAATCTGGAGCACTTGGAACTGGTCCGTGTTCCATTTCTTGGAGGACTTATCCAGCACGTGGTAGAAGACAGCTGGAGATCAGGTGGGAGACTCCTAATCCCTCATAACTAAATAAAAATAAATAAAGCTTTAGCAAATTCTGGGGTTTTTTGGGGTTTTTTTTGGGTTGTGTTGATTTTTTTTTTTTTGTCTACAGCATATTCTTTTTTGAGTGTTTGGAACTATGGTCATAGTGCTAAATATGCTCTGTATTGGGTAGGAATTTGATATTCTAACTGCAGTTAACTCTTAATGAGCTGCATTTGTTGATGAGCAGAACCAAAACTGGAGGAGTTGGGTGCAAATATTTGTTTCTTTGATTTGCTAAAAAAGGCCCAGACAGTACTGGTGAAAATGTATAGAGCTGAGTGCTGTGAGGCTGAAGTGTAAGAAGAGTGTTCTTTATTTGCCAGGTGGTTTTAGGAATTTGCACACTATAGTTCTGGGAGCTTGCAAGAATGCACTTGAAGTGGATCTTGGCTACCTCATCATAACTGCTGCACGAAGGTACCTCCTTCAGATCTCTCTTTGCTTCTCCTTTTCCCAAATAAATGTCTTAAAAATGGCATCCAAGAGACAGAGCAACATCCAAGTTTAAGGAGCACATGTTGGAAACTGGGATAGCTGCTGGTGTGGTGATGGCAAAGAGGCAGGAAGGGCCTTGTGTGGGTTCCACAGAGATGTTTATTCAGATTGTCCAGGGGCAAAGGCAAAGCTCATGGGAAGGGTCCAGGTTCAAGGATGGGGGTGGGAGGGGCTGGGAGAGCATCAGGGACCAATTGTCATTTATATCATTGATCAATTATCAAATATTAATTATCAGGGGCAGCACAAAGGTGGAGTTGGGGTGTGGGAGCCAATGGGGAAATGGAGAGGGAGTGACTGAGGGACAGAGGGACAGGGATGGGGTTAACAGGGCTGAGGGAGGGAGCAGAGCAGGGAACAGAAACAGGATCCTGTGAGAGAAACCCCTTGGGATAGAACAGGGATGAACTGGGATAACAGAAACAGGGGATCCTGTGAGAGAAACCCCTTGGGATAGAACAGGGGAGCACTGGGATAACAGAAACAGGGGATCCTGTGAGAGAAACCTCTTCTGTCTCCCCAGCCCAGGGAATGCCTCTCAGGGTCCACCCACCTCCACAAACACACAGAGCAACTTTGCATAACAAAAGTGTTCTGTGGTGGAAATAACTGCAAATACCTTCTGAGTCCTGCCAGATTCTCTGTTTTATTAGAACAGGGCACATTCTTGAGTGTTTCCTGTGTTTTTTGGCCTGAATTTTGATGGGAGCAATTCTGAATTCCCTGCAGGTTGCACGAAGTGCGGATCCAGCCTTCCTTGACCAAAGATGGTGTTTTTTCTGCTCTGAAGATGGCTGAACTGGAATTCCCACAGTTTGAAACTCTTCACCTAGGCTACGTTGATGAGTTTTTACTACAGTGTATGACACTTTTTATACCCATAAAAATCATAAGGATTACTGAAATTGCCATGTTATTCTCAGTGATTAATAAGAATATTAATGTTGTGTGTATTGAGGCTGCTGATCTCATACAGCCAAATCTGGTTTTCCTCACTCCCTGAAACTGGGAAAGCTGAGCTTTATTAAAGGAATGATCTGATCAATAAGGTGTTAGAAAATCTTGCTATAAAAGACAAATTTACTGCTGTGTCTGCTCCTCTCTTTTAAAGGTAAAATGACGAGTACGGACTTGGTGAGGTACGGCTTGGCTGATGTGGTTGAAAACCCAGGAATTATTACAGATATTGGTATGAAAGCTGTAAATGAAGTTTTTTCTTTCATCAAGTATCTGGTCATTTACAACTGCCCACATCTACATAACCCAAATAATTGGATCACAGGTATTGCACACCTTTGAAATTTCAGAGCTATTCTATGAATTTCTGTGCTAAACCAGAATTTCTCTGCTCTAGTACTGCTTGTTCTGTTGTTAGTAAGTACAGTAGATGATGCTTGCTTTGGGGCCATGGTGATGCTGGGAGCAGGATGGAGATCCAGAGGATGCTGCTGTCAGATCTGAAAAGGGGGGAGTAAACAAGGAGGGAGGTGGGAATCCCTGAGGAAAGGCCTCTCTTGTGTCCCCAGACCACTCGAGGTGGACCCGCCTGGTTGACCTGACCCTGGTGAGATGCCATGCCATCAAGCTGGACTCTTTCAGTCAGTTCATCGAGTTACTGCCAAGCTTGGAGTTCATTTCTCTGGACCAGATGTTTAGAGAGCCTCCAAAGGTAAATTCCAGGGAATGGTTTGGCTTTTTCTCCTTGCTAGGATTTTTACTTGTTTCCATTTCATTGGCAATCCAGCGTGTTCCAGCTGCTGTGTATTCTTCTCAAAGTTGTCATTAATTGAAGAGATTGGTAATAAATTACTTTGCTTTGCAGTTGCTTTTAGCATGATGTGCTGGGGAGAGTGGTGCTGCTCCTGCAGATGGGAGCAGTGGCAAGGAATGAACACTTGACCAGAAAATAAAACTCATTGGTTCTATCAAAAGTAAAACTCACTGATTCTCTCAAGGTCTCTGCTGATACTTCACTGTGCTACTGCTTTTTATATTGTTTTTCCTCTTAGGCCTCTCTTTACAATACTAAGAGGTTTTTCTGATTTTTTGCTGAATGAAATGGGGGTAGTGCTTTCAAAGCTTAGGAATTTTATTTCTTCACGTTGTCCCTTCTCACACTGTAACACAAATCCTTAGTAAGCTGCTGGCAGGCAATGAAAAGTGTGAAACCTGCTTCCTTTGGTCATTAATGGCACCTCGAGGCTGCTGTGTGCTGGGAAGACTGATCTACTGTTTGTATTCATGCCATGATCCCACAGCAAATTAATAGATTAACACAATTAATAGATTAAAATTAAGTGCTTTGAGGGCTTTCCCTTTCATTAGGAGTTTTACAGTGTAAGTTCTGGGTTGCCAGCCTGAGGATGGAGCTCTGCAATCAAGAAATCTGAGGGAGTTTCCCTGGTAGTGTTGTGCTACCCCAGACAGTTCCAGCAGAGTTCCAGGTTTTCCTGTTGCCTTCAGGGAATGTTGAGATCACGAGTCCAGGTTTTTCAAAGCTGAATTTCTGCTCCTTGTTCCCAGGGTTGTGCTCGTGTGGGTCTAAGTGCAGGCACAGGAATTGGAGTCTCCTCTGCTCTGGTGAGCAATCAGAACTCCAACAATGACAATGACAACAACAACAACCACCAGAACAACAACAACAACCCCAACATCCACCACAACAACCACCAGCACCCCAACGAGCAGAATGAGGAGAATGAGCTGCACCAGGAGGGCCCTGCTGAGGAGCAGCAGATTGGGGCTGAGGGTAATCCTGGGGGATCTTTTTGGGGGGATTTGGGGATGAGGGTAATTCTGGGGGATCTTTTCTGAGGGGGATTTGGGGCTGAGGGTAATCCTGGGGGATCTTTTTGGGGGGGATTTTATCTGCATTCCCACTCACATAGGCTCCTGGTGAAGATAGGAATATGTACATTTGAAAGCTTATTGCTCATTTAATTCCTGGTGTGGAGCTTTAATCTTTTCTGAATGAAGTAAACCCCAAAAGTTAGGCTGAGCTTTGGCTACAGGGATGTGGAACAAGTCTCTGAGAGCCCTTGTGCAACCCAGAGGCTCACCAAGGGAATCGAGGCAGTTATTTCTTGTGAGTGTTTGAGGGCTCTGTTCATTCTGTTCCCACTCCTGACCTCGTGTTGCCCTTTGCAGCCCTGAATGAGATGGAGGAGGTGGCACAGGAGGAAGGGGAGGCTGCTGGGCAGGGCCAGGACGAGCTGCCAGCTCCCAGCCAGGCTGTGGTTCCCATGGAGGTGGATGAGGAGCAAGCAGGTAACTGGGTTTGGCAAGAAATCACCTCGTGGTATCTCCCTGAGGGATTAATTTTCCACTGTAAGTCTGGTTTTGGATGTTTTGCTTCAGCTGGGTTGGCTGACTTTGAGCTTAGTGCTGTGAAGGAATTTATTCTGTGTCACAGCCCAGGGCTTTCTTTGCATGTGCAGGGAAATACCTTCACCTTAAAGGCTGATTTTTGTGCCCAGTATAATAAAAGTCAGAAGGCCTGAAATGAACTTGTGCTGTTGCTCTGTTGGTGTTCATGGCCTTAGTTCTTTCACTGCAGCACTTGGGTTGTTTTTGCTTTTTTTCTCAAGCTAGCACAACTTGTTCCAGTGTTAATTTAATTTGTTTTAGTGACACAGGGCTGTCTTGATTTCTTTTATTGCCACTTTTTACTGGAGAATACAGTTTTCTACTGAATACCCCAACAACATGAAGTGACACTCCTTTGTGACACTCTTCCCCTTCCAAGCCAGAATGCTTTAATGCTGAAATGCAATGTTTTGCTCTTCTCCCATTTAGATTTTAATGAAGGACCCACAGAATGGGTGGCTAAATTGACTCTTATTAATTACTTACAGTTTTTCAAGCAGTGCTATAAGTTTTTCAGCCCTTTAATCCATGTTAATTTTTACATGAAATATTGATATTCTCCTCCTCAGGACCGAGTGGAATTCAACCTGTTGTAAAAGCAATTCCTATTACCATTCATGATTCAGACAGTGAGGATGAGGAGGAAAACATGGGCCCTTCCAGAGCCTGCATCTCCAACAGCATTGCACAGAGTTACTCAGATGGGGAGGAGAAGAGCAGGGATCCAGTGGAAACCAGAGAACCTTCAGGTGTGCAACATTCATTCTTGAGCTTCAGTCTTTCCCTGTGGCTCAGGTTCATCTCTAGCTTAGTTTGGAATGTAGGATGAAGGTGTAAGGATGTATTTTGTGCTCCAATCACAGGTCTTGTACAGAAACACAAATAGTGGTGCTGCACTGGTCGGAAACCTGCAGCTCCTCTTTGGGATTCCCAGGTGGACAGAATTTATCAATCCTGTGAGCCCACAGTGTGCATGTCAGCTCTGGTTTCATGGGGGGAGAGAATCTGTGTTTGGGGAGAATTAGCATCAACTTTTGTACTGCCAATATTGGGGCTTGGGGTGGTGTAATGAGCTGAGGGGATTCAGACATTCCGGAGGAATTCCTGCTTGGAAAGGCTGCTCAGGCTGTAACTGCCCAGGGAGGTTTGCATCCCCATCCCTGGAGGGGCAGAAGGTGACACTCACTGCTCTGGGCTGGGGACAAGGTGGGGATGGGGCACAGCTGGGACTGGATGGGCTGGGAGGGCTTTTCCCACCTCAGTGATGCTGGGATTAAGCTCTGTTATGGTTTGTGAGGGTTTTTATTCACCTGTGAGCTCAGACTGCTGTTACTGCTGGCAGCACTGCCCAGACCCAGGAGGGGGAGCTGAGGGCTGCTGCTGCAACCTGAACTTCAGATTCTTGTTTGATTCCTCAGTTGCATTCCTCAGATTTGAGGAAACAAAAGCCTCACTAGGTTAAAGATTAGAAAAAATCCCTTCCAGCTGTGGCTGCCCCTGGATCCCTGGCAGTGCCCAAGGCCAGGCTGGACACTGGGGCTGGAGCAGCCTGGGACAGTGGGAGCTGTCCCTGCCATGGCAGGGGTGGCACTGGATGAGGTTTAAGGTCCCTTCTGACCCAAACTATTCTGTATTCTTTGATTCTGTTATCACTGTGTGTTTCATGTTGTGCTTGTGTGCACAGTGAGCTGCTCTGGGACAGTTCGGTAGATTTGTGTGGCAAACCCTCCAGCACCTCACTCCAAAACAGCTGCAAGATGTTACAAAGATGCAGCAACAGCTACAGATATGAATAATCCCCATTCCTGGGGAGATTGGCCTCTGGGCTGCCCTGTTTTCAGCAGCCAGCAGCAGAGGAGCCCTCAGGTTTGTTGGAGGTTTCTCATCGTTGTCCCTCCTCTCCCGCAGTGAGCGGCAAAGGCAAGACCCCGCTGCGGAAGAGGTGCAGCAGCAGCCACGGGGGCCAGGCCAAGCAGTTCCCCGTGGAGGAGAGCAGCTGTGAGAAGGGCTGCCAGGTGACCAGCGAGCAGATCAAAGCTGACATGAAAGCAGCCAGCGACATGCCCGAGAGGAGCAAGAACAAGGATTCCTACGGCAGCTGCGGCAGCGCGCCGGCACCCGCGGCCACGCCCGGCTCCTGCAGCGCTGCTTCTCCCAGTCCTGACTGTGCCCAGGCAGCCCAGAGCCACTCTGCTGGCACCAGCCCGGCCGCTGGAGAGGAGTCCGGGCACTGCGGCTGCTCTCCTTGCGGGAGGGATGGATCCAGCGAGGGGGAGCCCGAGGACAGCTCCCTTTGTTCCCGCTGCTCCTCCTCCAAGGCGGCGCAGCGCAGGACGAGCGGGGGGTGTGATGGGGAGAGCCCCTCCACGAGCGGAGCCTGCAGGGACGGGCCAGACTTTGCACTCAGGACACTGCCAGACTGTGGGGCTGCAGGAGAGCCCGGCTATGACAGGACTAGTGGGAGTGCCTGTGGGGCTGGCAGCCAGGAGCAGAGCACGCAGCCCCCGGGCTGGGAGCTGGACTGCAAGGAGGAGTATCCCCGGAGACCCCTGACCAGGGCCAGGAGCAGGCTGTCCCACGTGCCTCTGGTGTCAGAGCCAGGTAGGACTCACACCTGGAGTAACGCCTGAGTAGCTGCAGTGCAGCCACGAGACAGCTCTGAGCAGCTGCAGCTCCCCTGGGAGCTCTGATGTGTTTGTTAGTCAGGGATTTAAACCTGAGTGGTGTGAAAAGGGCAGAGCTTGGTGGAACAGAGGTGCCATGACCAGGTGAAACCAGGCTTCTCTGAAAGTGCCTCTGACTTTTTCCTCCATGCAGCTCCTTCTGTTTGTGTTCTCCCTACATTCTAACCTCTATTTGCTTTACTCCTTTGCAAAGCAAATGCAGTTTTTTTGGGTAGCTCTGCCTGCCTGTGATTCATTGAAACAGAAGTTGTCTCTCCATTAAAATCCTCCCTGCAAAGGCAGCAGCCACACTCAGATCTGAACAAGAAGGCAAAGGTTATAACTGGTGCTTTATCAACCAGTGAAGTCATAATTACAATAGAGCCAGGCTTTTGGACCTGCACTGGGTTCTGCTTGCAAGTATTTAAGGCAGGATGTTCAAACTTACTGAAAATTGTCCTTTTATTAAACACTTCATGTTTCACATTATTGTTTTGCTCATCTGACATAAAATAAAACCCCTGAAGGGCTGGAATGAAGGGAGAAAACAACAGATGTGAGAGGGGAACTTGCTGTTTGTTTCAAATAACCTTGGTTTCCAAAATAATCATCTTAGACTGCCACAAACTCATATATCCAGGATTCTTTGCTGGGAATCTCTGGCAGGTAAAATGAAAGATGAAATGTGCTGCTTACACAACTGGGAGTGTTGGAGGTAGGGAAGATTGGAGGCAAATTCCTGCCTCTGTTAACATGGAATGATTCAAACACTTCATATCCTGGTGTTTTTCCAGTTTATTTAATGCTCCCAAGAGCTGACAAAACCTAAAGCACCTCAGATGTTCTGCAGGTAGCTGCAGCTCAGTTTTCAAGGGGAGCTCTTGTTATTAAATTGAAAATGTCTGGTTTCTACCTTAGGACCAGTAATTAATTTGGGATCTTTCTGCACTTGCCATATGTTTTAATAAAGAAAGCTCTGTTTTAGTAAAATAATTTCTTATTTTGATCTGTTAATGACAGAAAATTAATTCTAGGGCATTTTTTTTCCCTCTTCCCGTTAGAAATAATACTTGTGGTGATTTCTTTTCAAAGACTCCTCTGTTAAATCAAGCAGGAATTTGAGGTTTCCTAGCTTGGGAACATTGAAGGATTTTATACCTGGGCATCCTTTGCAACATTAGGAAAAACTTAGTGACAGTTACAAAGAGCAGATTTTCCAGAAGTTTGAGGTAATTTCTACTCTTTAAACATTAAAGCTATTCTGGGTCTTGTATTTGTCAAGGATGTTCTGTTTCCTGCAGAGATTCAAGTGTCACCTAAGCATGAATCTTTTCTTTTCCTGGCTCCACATCTTTCTGTGGTGGAGGTTCAGCAATCCTGGGGTTTCACCTATAAAGTTGTTTTTTGGGAATAATTCTGAGCACAAATCTTTCTGTGGGGAATGATTAAGGAGAGATTTGTTTTGAAGCCAGAGGAAAGATTTTTTTTACCTGTGTGGGAAAAGTTATCCTGGGCTGTTCTCAGCTCTACTGACATGGAGCAGAGGAAAGATTTTTTTTTTTTTTCCATGTTTTTGTTTCCAGAAGTAGCAAAGCCAAAGCCAAGGCAAACCACCAAGAGGAAAAGGACAGCTGACAAATCCACCAGTACCAGTGACCCTGTGATTGAGGATGATCATGTTCAGGTAAGGGCTTTTCCTTCACTCCCTGCAGCTTTGGCACCATGAACACCTGTTGGAGCTGAAGCTGTATTATAGTGATTATATATATAGAATTATATTATATATATATGGATTATAGATTATATATATATAATTAGTTATATTAATATCCTCCTGTAGCTTGTAAAATTCAATGTATTTTTCTTTCATTTTTATCCTTTCATACATTTTTTTTTTTCTCTTCTTTTTAAATTTTCCCCAGGTACTGACTTTGAAATCCAAAAACCTTGTAGGAATCACGTTGACCAACTGTGGAATAACAGATTTGGTGCTGAAAGACTGCCCCAAAATGATGTTCATCCATGGTATGTGCTTCATGTCAGAGCTGCCTCCTCCCTCTGGCATTATTGGAAATTCCTGAAAGAATTCAAGTCAGGCCACTGCTCATTTTGTACTCATCAGCTGCATTGCTGATGAATTAGAGCTCCAAATATTGCTGCTTCCCACTCTGAATGGCTCTTAGAACAGCTTTAATAAAGATTAATATCTGAGAATCAACAGCTGAAATGATCTGACAATTAGGGAGATGAGATGTTTATTGAAGAGTGGTAATGCAGTAATTAGAAGTTGATGAAATGAGTTGGAGTACCTTGTTTTTCTCTCATTTCTTCATTCCCCCATAGGTTTTTTTAGCTGACAGGATGATACTTCAGCTCCTTGACATGATAAAAATCTGATTTCAGTGCTGGCACTTTTGGGTTGCATAAGTTTCATGTGCCAGGGTGTGACTGCTCCTGGATTGGGTCATTTATTGTTTTCTGCACCATCTAAAGGAAGGATTTTTCTTCTGACATGAGGTCTGTCTACTTAGCAGAAATAAAGGAATTATTTCTTTATTCCAGAATTTTTAGAACACACATTGATTTTGAAGGAAATTTTGTTTACTTGAGCAGTGTGCTAGAAAGGAAACAATTTATTTTCCATTGTGTGGCTTCTCAATCCTCTTTGTTTGAGCTGATTTTGGAAGTCGTGGCAGTGCCCAGACCATTTCAGTGAAAGGAAACAGAGGGAGGAAAAGGTTATTAGATGAAATTTGTCATGGCCTTTTAAAAGGCCACTTCTGGCAAGGTCACAGCTGAAAAATTTGATGATAATATGAAAAAATCTGATATATTTATATAATCTTTTGGTGCTTTTATTGCTTGTTTGCCTTCTTTTGAAGCTGCCAGCCTGGAAATTCTCTGACAGGGGGCTCCTGAGGGCTTTGATTTCTTTTTCCAGCTACAAGGTGCCGTGTGCTGAAACACCTGAAGGTGGAAAATGCCCCCGTTGTGAATCGCTTTGACTACGCCCAGTGCAAGAAGCTGAACATGGATCAGGTCCTGGATCAGATCCTCAGGATGCCCCCAGAGAGGAACAGGATCATCTACCTTCGACCCATGCAGCAGGTACAGGGCCAGCCTGGGATCACACCTGGAGCCCTGCCTGGGGGTGCTACAGCAGCACAACTCTGAAATTTGGGTGTTCACAGCCCAGCAAGGCTTTTATTGCACAATCTGCTGCTTGGATTTTAGGATACTGTGGGAGATGGAATATTCAAATTCACTGTCTCCAGTGTTCATTGCTTTAGGGGATGTTGTAAACTGCACTCTTCAAGGTTTAACCAGAACATCACTGGGGATCCAACATCATAAAGTCACTCTGGGCCAGATGCATTGAATTAATTTCAAACTGAATAACTCAGACTGGAAGAACCTGGGTGCTCCTTGTGGCTGTGTGTGAGCAGAGCATGGCACAGGGATCTGAAATCCTGTTGGCTTGAGGAGCAGCAGAGTTTGGGATGCTGGAGGCTCCATCCCCTCCTGGTGCTGAGGTGTTGCAGGACACTGGTGGCACTGGGAGCTGCCCTCTCCTCCCCTGGGCTGAGTAGGGGCTGGAAGCAGGGACATTTAGGGGGTTGTTTAAATCATCTGGTGAGGATTTATGAGGGCTCCTTTTAAGATCTGCCAGGTTGGGAATGTTGGACTTTGTCCCTCTGTGGTGCTGCTCCCCTCCTGCTTTCCTGTCTTGGTTTGCCAGCAAGGGAAGGTTGGTTGGACCTAAAATCCATAAAATCAGTTTTGCTTTGAGACCACATCTCTTAAAGGACAGTGGTAAAAATATTAGATGGGAATAAAACCCCAAGTCACTGATCCCCTCCTCACAACAAATATTCTGAGGAATGAATGTAGGTTTAGATCATTCTGTAATTCTATGGAGTTTATTTCCACATGGGAGTTGGGAAAAACATCAGAAATCAGACATTTCCCATCCAATTCCAGTACTTGAGAAGATAAATTGGCAAAGCTGCTCTGGGGAGGTTTCACTCCCCTCAGTCCTGTATTTATTTATTTGTGGTGTTAAAATTCCCAGAGCTGTGTTTCCTGGGGATGTGCTCGGTGTCTCTTTGGGATATCTGGTGGCACTCTGCAGCCCCAGCCAATGTTTCTGGTGCTCACAAGTGCTTGTCCCCAGGTGGACACCCTGACTCTGGAGCAGAAGATCTTCAGTGGCCCCTACCCCTACCACATCTGCATCATCCACGAGTTCAGCAACCCCCCCAACGTCCGCAACAAGGTGCGGGTGAGGAGCTGGATGGACACCATAGCCAACATCAACCAGTGAGTACTGGGACAGACTGGGGGCACTGGGCAGGGACTGGGGGCACTGGGCACGGACTGGGAGCACTGGGCACGGACTGGGAGCACTGGGCAGGGACTGGGAGCACTGGGCACGGACTGGGGG
>VZTB01000644.1:21386-55084 GCA_013397245.1 Thryothorus ludovicianus
AGCCCTAGTGAGCACTGGGCATGGACTGGGGACACTGGGCACGGACTGGGGGCACTGGGCACGGACTGGGGGCACTGGGCAGCCCCAGTGAGCACTGGGCACAACCAGTGAGTGCTGGCCCCAAATGGGGAGTAGAGGCCACGCCCCCTCGGCCCCAGGCCACGCCCCCAGGGAATATTTGCTGCAGCTCCGGCCTCGCTCCTTTCTGTCACCCAAATTCAAAATCAAAATCCCTTAGGTGGCTGCTGCGGTTGAGTTCTGGGTGGTGCAGTGTAAATTCAGTGTCGGGGTGCATTTAGTGTGAAACAGGCTGCAAACCTGTGTGGAAAATCCTATAAACTCTGCAGGATAACCATCACCTTCATCCAGCAATAGTGCAGCTGTGCACTGAAGTTGTTGGAATAGTTGGGAATCATCTTCAAAGCTGAAAACTATTTTTCAAAGAGTGATTTGCTTCAGAAATAGAGTTGTTTTCTGTGGAAGGTGGTGTTCCATCAGTGTCAGCTCCTGAAAACTGCCAGCAGCAGGGAGTTGTGTCCAGTGGAGCCCATCCAGCAGCTCTGGAGCTGTCCCTGCTGCCTGTGCTTGCTCTCCAGAGTGAAGGGTTGAGTTGGTGGGAGGCTCTTGGGGCAGTTTTTCCATGGATTCAGGCTCATTAAAAGGAAGGTTGTGTATTAGGATTTCTCATTTGGTGTTCCTCCCTCCTCCCCATTTCCTGGCTGTAACATCTCCCCCCTCCTCCCCAGAGAGCTGATTAAATACGAGTTCTTCCCTGAGGCCACCAGGACTGAAGAGGACCTGAAGAAATACCCCAAGTACCCGTGGGGCAGAGACATTTACACCCTGGAAGGTGAGGGTGAGAGCTGAGGGAAGGGAGGAAGCTGTGAACATTCCCTGTGAGGGCAGCCCAGCTCGGGGGGCAGTGAAGCCAGGACATGCCGGGGTGTGGTGGGAATGCAGGGCTGGGGTTTTCCTCTCTGGCTCCTCACCCTCTCCCTCTCCCAGGCATTGTGGATGGGGCTCCTTATTCCATGATCACTGACTTCCCCTGGCTGAGGTCCCTGAGGACAGCAGAGCCCAACAGCTACGCCAGATACGACTTTGAGGATGATGAGAGGAGTGAGTAACCTGCTTGGCTGCCTCACACCACCCTGGCAGGGCCTCCCCTTCTCTGACAGGTTTCTGCTCCTTAGGCTGCTTTTGGTAGGTCTGTTGTTAAGGTAGGCTGGAGAGAAGTGAGAAAACTCACTTAACTTGATGTAAAAGTTAAAAACTGGACTTGGAAACTCTGGAAATGGTGTGGGTTAGAATTTATTGTCGATAAATCGATAAATTTATTGTAGGTTTTTCTATTTAAGAGCTTGTCTGCTAAGATAGAATGGGGCTCAGAAATCTTGCTTGGTAGCAGAGAAGAATATGTTCTGCCATTACTTAATTAGGAACATCCTGGAATCCTCGTTAGAGGTATTTTTAATTGATCCTGGTTTGGATATTCTTATCCAGCTCCAGTTTAGGAATCTCAAGAGGTTAAGAGTTTTTTNATGGGTTAGAATTTATTGTCAATAAATTGATAAATTTATTGTAGGTCTTTCTATTTAAGAGCTTGTCTTCTAAGACAGGATGGGGTTCAGTTAGAAATCTTGCTTGGTAGCAGAGAAGAATATGTTCTGCCATTACTTAATTAGGAACATCCTGGAATCCTCATTAGAGGTATTTTTAATTGATCCTGGTTTGGATATTCTTATCCAGCTCCAGTTTAGGAATCTCAAGAGGTTAAGAGTTTTTTTGTTTTGCTCTACCTTTCTCTGCTCTTATTTTTTAATTTCTTTTTAAGATTTTATTTTGGACTGATGTAATTTAATTTCATTTTAGCTTGACTTGGTGCTTGTAGTTCACTATGAAGGCTGAATTACCAAAAAACGGATGAGTATTTAAGAGTCAGGATGTTAAAAGAGTCTTGGTGTTAAAGCCATGAAAACAAGGAGAGCGCTGCTGCTTTATCCTTAATTGCTGTTGCTTCTAAAGCATTTAAGTTATGGATTTATGGAATTATGTCAGAGAGGGTTTCTGCTGCTTTCTGCTGGGATTCATTTCCCCCCCAGACAGCTGGAGATGAGCACTGGGGCTGAGGGCAGCTGTGAGGAAGGCAGGAGACAACACCCTTAAACCAACCAGGGGAGCCTTTTGCCCTTTACCTCTTTCACCAAACCTGAATGCAAAAGCAGCCTGCTTGGGTGATATTTTTGGGACAAACATGTCCTTTTCCTTGCTGTCTTTGCCCAGCCACCATCTACGCCCCGAGGAGGAAGGGGCAGCTCTCAGCTGACATCTGCATGGAGACCATCGGCGAGGAGATCTCGGAGCTGCGCCAGGTCAGGAGGGGCGTGTTCCAGAGGGTCGTGGCCATCTTCATCCACTACTGCGATGTCAACGGGGAGCCTGTGGAGGATGACTACATCTGAGGGCTGCCCCCAGCCTGCCCTCCCTCCCCCTGGCACTGCTGGCCAAGAAAAAGCAGGATTTATTTTATTTTTTTTTTTTCCCCACCCCCCCGAATGCAAAGCATTTGCCACCCGGGCGCCCTCGGCTCTCCCCGTGGCCAGGAGGATGTAGTTAAATGTAAAATGGAAAGTACAAATTGTATACTAAGAGTTGTACATAGAGGAAACAAAAAAAAAAATCAAAACTTCCTAATACTGAGACTTTATTTCATATGTTTATACAATTTAATTTAATTCCATTTTAATGAAGGCCAATAATTAGGAATGGGGAAGAAGATTTGAACTTTTCAACCCATACAATTCATAGCAGTATTTTTTTTCCCCTTATAATCAACAATTCCATTTGCTGTGTTCAAAAGAGTAATCAGAGTCTCTTTTAATCTGTGCCTTTTTCTTGAGCATTTAAGAGTCCAATCTGAGTAAACCTATTGAGCACAATCTTGGTGTCTTGTGTGCATTTTTGGAAGGGTCAGAATATTCTCCAGCTGTTGCAAAGAAGGCCAGAAGCAGAAAAAAACAAAATAAAGTAGAGAATGTGGTGATCTGTGGTAGTTTCTAGAGGTATTCAACCCATTTTGGGGGAAAGGAAGCCCCCACATTTAGCACCTTGGAAACAGAATGTTCTCAAGCATTTTGTACTGTTAGATTTCATTTTCATGGTGTGTTTGACTCTGTGCTATGGAAATCGAGTTGCTGATTGTTGGTTCCACCCTCTTGAACACAAATCTGCCCATTCCAGCTGCCCAGCAGCTGAACTTCCCTCCAGGCAGGCAGGAAGGGGATGTGGAGGTGGCACAGCCAGGGAGCTCTGGGGCTGGGCTGTGCTCACCCCTGAATGCACATTTTCCACATGCTCAGTAAAAACTGCTGCTATTTGCCCCAAAATGTGTGTGTGTTGTGCATTGAAAGGTGCTCCCAGTGCCCCCAGGTGCTGAGTGGGGATTTGCTGCCAGTGCAGCTCTAAAATGCACTTTTTGCTCTTGTACTCCCAGGGCTGGCAGACCTTGCAAAGGCCAGTCCCAGCTCTGGCTTGTTTAAAATTGGTGTTACCACCCTAGAAAATGACACTTCCTGAGGTAAAAACTGTACAGTTGAGACCATTTTATCCAATTTTTCTCATCATCCTGGTGGTGATTCTCTGAATTTGGGGTAAGTGTGGCTAATGGGGATTTCTGTGATGTGTTGCTCTGGAAAATTGAGGTGAAGCTGCTCCATGCAGCAAAGCCAGGGTTGGTTTTTCTCAGCCTCTCTGTGGGAATTGTTGGGATGATGTGGAACTAGAAATCCATGGGGTAAGAGGAAGAGAATGGTGCTTAATGGGAGCATTTCCTCAGCCCTGCTCTGTGCTGACTGGAGGTGGAGCACTGAACACCAGAGAATGTGAATGTTACTAAATTTGCTTTAATGCAGGATCACAGTCAGTGGTTTATTATAACTCTTCTTATTTAATTAACCATAGATGATGTATTCAATGATATTCAGCCAAAACAATTGTGACCCTTTCTAGAAGTGTTTCAAGTCCTCTGAGTCATTGATTCTGTCAGATTTACCATGTAAATGTTACTGAGTTTCTGGAGTATTGCACCACATCTCCAGCTGGAATCTCCTCCCTCCAGCCTTTTGCAGAAGTATTTACACAAATAAAGTGTTTGTTTATATTCAGCATTTCTGGAAGTGATTGAACCTTGCAGTAATTTGGGCCTCTGACCTGTGCCACCCATTTTACACCAATGCCTGAACCCATCTCCTGAGGCTGGGGGGGAGGGAGGAGCTGGGACCTGCCTGGGGTTTGATCTTTTGGCTCTGAGCTTCCTCCTCTCTCTGTTTTGTGTCTGTTTTGGGCACTTTTATTCAGGGCCAGGGAGGCTTTCCCTGGCTCTGCCCAGCTCAGCTTTCCCTGCAGCATCCCAGGTGTTCCTGTGCCAGGCTGCTCTTCCCTCCTGTCCCTGCTGTGTGGCAGGAGGGGCAGCTGCTGTCCCTGCAGCTGAGGGGACAGTGCCCCTGCTCTTCCCACATTCCTGCACCACAGGGAATTCCAGCTGGGCCTCTCAGCTCTGCTCCTGGGGGGACAACCTGGGATCCATTCACAGCCCCCAAAAAACGGGGATCTTTGCAGCTGGGTCCCAAAGGAAGCTTTGCTGGAGTGCAGGGGCAGCCTGGCGCACATTTAACCTGCCAGCTCAGCAAATGGCCAAGGAAACTGTGATTGCATCCCCTCTGTGCCCTGATTCCCTCCTGGAAGTGGCTTTGGGGGAAACCTGGAGCAGGAATTTCTGCCCTGGGGCAGCTCTGGCTCAGCAGTGCTGGGTAAGTGGAACCTTGCCTGGGTTTCTGTCTCTCTGTCCCCTGAGGGGGCTCCTCTCCCAGTCCCTGAGGAGAAATGAGCACTTCCAGGTCCAGTTCAGCTGGAAAAGGCAGGGGGTGATTGCACTGGCGGGGAGTGGGTCTGAGATGAATTTGGCACTGTTCTTCCCACAGCTCCTCCTGAAGAGGACACAGAGATCCCAGCTGGGAGAGGCTCAGGTGCCTGGGAAATGGCATTGAAAGTACAGAAGGTGAGCAGGGAAAGGCCAGGGTGTGTCTGGGCCCACAGAGGGGCACAGCTCTCTGTGCTCTCTGTGCTCTCTCTGCTCTCTGTGCTCAGGGTTGCTTTTCCCTCTCATTTAGGAGGAAGGCAAAATCAGTGCTTGGGTTTCAAAAAGGAAAGGATTTTGGGGGTGGTTCTGTTTGAGGAGAAGCTGTGGGGAGTTGCTGGAGACAGAAATGCTGCCCCTGCTCTCACTCAGGGTTGAGGAGCAGCTGCAGCCTCCCCTTGCCCAGGATTTGCACTTTTAGCTCCCAGCTCAGCAATTGCAGCTTGAGCCCCTGCCAGGGACACCTTGGCCCTGCATTCCCTGTGACAACAGGACAGCCCAAACCTGTGCCCCTCACCTGGAGAGCTCCCTCAGCTCCTCAGCACTCACAGGACCAAAACTGGGGATTTATTCAGGAAGGTTTGTACAAAAACTGAAAGAACTAAAAGCTTTGGCATATTTTCATTGAGTTTGTATAAGAAGCCAACAGTTTCTTGCCTTTTGGCCTGGGAGTTCTCAGAGAAGGCTCAGGAGCTCAAATGTGGGATCCTAAGCTGGGGAAGGGTTCCCAGCTGCCAGGTACAGAGTGGAAATGCTCTCCTTGGCTTCAGCACTCCCAAAGTTGGGTGGCAGTGACTCAGTGTGCCTGTGTGGGCTGCCTGCCCCCAAAGCAGCACTTGGCTTCTCATCTGTGCTGGGAATGAGATGGCCACGATCTGGGCCCCATTGGTTGGTTCTGTGCACGTTATTAAGTCAGGCTGACACAAATAAATGCCTTAAATACCTTCTGATTCTGCCTCCTCCTCTGAGCAGAGCCAGCTGGGAGTGAATTCCATCCTGAAAGCCACAGTCTTGGGCTGAGAGGAGCTTTAGGCTGAAGTTATCTGTTAATAATCCCTGACTGGAGAGGTGTTTGAAAATGCAAAATTAGCATTTATGCAGCTAATACAGTACTGCTGATGATCTCTGGGTCCCAGGAGGGAACAGGAGGAGCAGATGAGGTAAAATCAAAGCCATTTGGAGTCAGAGGCAAGGTGAGCATCATTCACCTCTCAGCTCTGCCTCGTGTGTGTTTTTCAGTGACACATCCCCAGTGTCTGTCCTCCCTGAAGTGTCCTTTGGTAGGACAGACACCCCTGGAGGAGCAGAGTTTGCCAGAAAGTGTCTCTGGAGCAAGGGATCCCCAGTGCTCAACAGCCCTTGGTTTTCATTTCCCACATGGATCTGTTTGGGTGGCTCTGACCCATCAGCAGCTCCACGAGGAATCCTCCAGGTGAGGGGCCAGGACAGGCTGGGGCTCCTGGACTGGGAATAAACCACAGCTGGGAATGAATGGAGCAGGATTTCTGGGAGCAGGGGGACAGGAGCAGGGCAGGGACTGTCCCCTGTGCTGGCACTGCTGAGGGACCTCGAGGGGTGCCCAGTTCTGGGTCCAGTTCTGGGTCCAGTTCTGAATCCAGTTCTGGGTCCAGTTCTGGGTCCAGTTCTGGGTCCAGTTCTGTCCCTCTGGTGCAGGAGGGACCTGGAGGGGCTGGAGGTGTCCAGGGCAGGGAATGGAACTGGGAAGGGGCTGGAGCCCCAGGAGGGGCTGAGAGAGCAGGAAAGGGCTCAGGCTGGAGAAAAGGAGGCTCAGGGGGAACCTTCTGGCTCTGCACAACTCCCTGGGCAGTTCCAATTCCTGATCCCCTTTCCATGGGGAAATTCCTGCTGCTGTCCCCCCTGAGCCTGCCCTGGCTCAGCCTGGGAGCAGAGCCTGACCTGGGGCTGTCTCCTCCTGTCAGGAATTTAGGAAAAACAGAGAGGGGCAGATTCCCCCTCCATGTTACACTCCTGGAGTCTCCTGTGGGGCAGCTGGGGGGTGGAAGCTGCTCCCACCTGGGATTTGAGTGCAAACAGCACCAGAAATGAGCCCAAGCTGGAGTTCACTGCTGCGAGAGAGAGGAGTTTTTATTTTTTAGGAACAGCCACTGCACCACACACCACTGAGCACAGGCAAGGACTGGAAGGCAAAAGCTGAACGAGGAGCAGCCACAGAGATCAGAGTGGGGCCTGTCCATGGGAATGGGATGAATTTCCTCCTCTTGCAGGGAAATTCTGCTGCTGTTGATGGCACAGTGGCAGTGCTGGGATTATTGACTGGCCAAGCAGGAGCTGCCAGGTGGGTCCTGACAGGTCCAGGAGGGATTAGAGGTGACACAGGCCGTGGATATTTCATGTTTGGAATCCCATCCAGTTGGAGGGGAGCCTTTCCCAGGGAGAGCTGTTGACCATTTTGGCTGGTGAGCCTCTGCTCCCATTGACAGAGCCTTGGGAATGTTTCTCCTGGGGAAACTGGGAGTTTATTTCAAATTAAAAAGAGATCTTTTCCCAATGCACATACAAATAAAGGAGAAAGCAAGGCCTGAAGGACAAAGCAGAACCAGAGAACCCCTCCCTGTGGCTTCCCTGTGCTGCTGGTTCCATTTCACTGCAGGAAATTTCACACCAAGATTTTGATGCCCTTCAACGGGGTCAGAGGAAAGCTCTTTGTTAGGAATTCTTTAAGAAATTTGACACTTGAGGTGAAACCAAGCCAAGCTGATCTGCAGCCTGATGTGCCCAAACCCCAAAAAACCCCACGGAGGGGGAGGATCACAAGACTGCAGCAGCCCTGGGTGGATTTTTTTCCAAACTTTCAATAATGGCTTTTTTCACTCACTTTTCTGATGTCAAGAGCAAAGTGAAATGAATTTTTTTGGAAATAAAACCCCCTAAAACCAGGAAATTGCCAGCCAGGTCCCAGTGATGAACCAGGAGCACCTTCCACCACAAACATCAATATTTTTTGTTTTTCCAGCAGCCAGCAATTTTCTGCTTTGGTCTTCCAGCTGGGGCTGTTTCTGCCCCATGTCCTTCTGAATCCTAAAGGAAAAGGATGTGAAGCTTTACCAGTGACTTTGCTGTGGAAGAAGTATTTAAAGAAGTCAGACACCGTGGCCAGGAAGCCACTTGTTCTTCTCATGCACAATATTTCTCCAACTGAGCAACATTTTTGTTTGTTCCGAGCAGGATTTGTCTGTTTACAGTAAATACCTGTCACATAGCAACAGAAATATTACTAAATAATAATACATAGCATGTTAAGCTCCTTGGTCTAGAAGCTTTTAATGAAAAAACCACATGTTCCTGATAAAAAATAATAAATAATGTCAGCTTTTCTTTGTACATTAAAAATATCTGTACATGGTTACACGATATGACAAAGTACAATTTCATTTTCTAGGCTCAGGGTGGCATCTCTGGGGTAGATCTTCACCTAAAAAGGGTCGAGGCTCGTGGCATTGATCCTTCATGGAAATCCTTCTCCCAGATTTGTGGAGTTTTGAGCCTTGCCCGCCCTTTCCATGCAAAGGGGGAAGCAGCTCACGAGGAACGTGGCAACATCGACATGCAGGAAGCAGCTGAGGGCTGAGATCTTTGCAAAAGGTGAGACTGGGAAGTCTGGAAAACTTCTTGCCTCAACTGGAAGAGACCAGCAACAAATAGAAAAATAAAGGTGGCAAAGGTAAGTAGAAGTGTCTCTTCCCAACGTAGCTAGAAAAGGGTTTAGGTGGTTCCTTTTCCAAGGTGGCACTTGGTGATCCATTACAGGCTGGCCCTGGCTCCTGGCAGCCTCAGAATGCCCAAAGTTTGCTCAGGGGAGGGATGGGGACAGCTCTGGGCTCCAGGGCCATGTCCCATCCACTGGGAATGGCAGAGCAGGGCCGTGGCTGGAGCTGGGGTGTCCCTGCTGGTCCCTGCACGCCCTGGGGATCCTCCTGGGCCAGCAAACACAACCAGGGCAGTCCCGGGGCTCAGCGGGGTGGGTGAAGCAGCAGGGGCTGGAAAAATTTCCTCTGGGTTTCCTGGAGCAAACGTGGGGCTGCTCCTCCCCTGGCAGCATCCAGACCCCAGGCAGGAGACAGCAGGGATGGATGGATGGATGGATGGATGGATGGATGGATGGATGGATGGATGGATGGATGGATGGATGGATGGATGGATGGATGAGTTCAGGGCTTCAGCCACACCTTGTGACCTCCAGGACAGAGGGATGAGCTGAGCAGGGTGAGCTGGGAAGGAAAGGAGCAGCTGGAAAGGAAAGGTTTTAGGTTTCATACTGCACGGGGAGGTTTGGAGCTGTTTTGTGTCCTGGCTTTGCCAGGAATCCCTCCTTGCTCCTGGAGCAGGGCTCTGCAGGGACAGGGACAGCAGTCCTGGCCCTCCCCATGCTCCCAGCCAGCTCCCACAGCTGGGCATTCCTGGGAATTCACTGCAGGAGGCACCATGAGAATGCAGATGGAGGAATTTCCAAGTCCTGCTGTCTGTGAATCCTTGGAATCTCCTAAAGGGCCTCTGCTCTTCCTCCTCTGGGCCCAGCACTAGAAACAGGATTCTTGGGATTCAGGGTCGGTGTGGATGGGAAGCTTCTCTTGCTCCTGGTGGTGCCCATTGTGTAAAACCGTGTACCTGGGAGGGGGAACACAAAGCTTTGTCAGGGCCAAACTCATGGAAAACAAGATCCTGCAAATCCCACAGTCATTTAGGAGAGCGAGTCTTCCAAGTATCCAGATCCCAGCTTAAAAAGTGTGAATCCCTGCTTTGCTGAGTGACAGGGAATGAAATCTCCAGTTTGGAGCAGTCAAAGCAAGCCCTGAAAACCAAGAACGTGTCTGAGGTGACCTGCACTGCCTGAGTGTGCTGGGGCTGCTGGATGCTCCTGCAGGAATTCTCCAGGCTGGATGCTGCCTCCAGCACGGCCAGGGCACTGAACTGCAGAAATTTCCCTCAAACACCCCTTGGAACCCCAGCACTTTAAACAGGGATGGGGAATTTTAACAATGTCCTCCCAACGAGTCACAGATGGGATGTCAGAAACAAGGAGAGACATTTTCACCTCACACTGAACAGACTCCAAGGAGACAGCCACGGAGTGACAGCAGAGCTGGGACTGATGGAGCAGCTCAGACAGGGACACCGTGGGACACAATCCACCCGGGACACCTCGGGAGTGCCAGAGGCTCTGCCCCGGATGGACACAGCGAGGAGAGCCCTGCCCCATGGCAGGGCAGCTCAGGACGATGGACAGGGACATCGAAGGATCCAAACCTTCCTCGGTGTTCCGCGGCCGTCCCAGAGTGGAGCAAGAGCAGCAAGAGCAGGCGGCGCCGATTGTTTGAGGTTCGTTAAAGCTAAAGAGGAGTCAGGGAGTGTCCCGGGATGTGGAGTGGCACAAAGTGTCTGTCTGAAGCCTCTGGCAGTGAGTTCAACACTTCCAGCTGTTTACCCTGTGGGGAAAGAGGATGGGTAGGACGGGAGGAAAGAGCACTCCTGGCACGGGGGGTGCCAGCTCACGGCTTGCACATCGTTCCTAAAACATTCCCAACACCTCCAGGAATCTGGTAAGGGCGTCCTCTGCTGCCAGGCTTTTGTGTTTCAAGGGGTTTTTCCATTCCCTGCAGCTTTTCCCTTCCAATGGAACTTCAGAGTGATGCTTTAGGTTTGAGCTTCTATATTTTTAAAATTCTGGGCTGGTTTGGTGGGCAGTTTTAGGTTTCATAGTCAGTGCTACTGAGCTCTCCTCACAGAGCAGGGACACAAAACAATTCCTGCTCCAGCTTGGGAACAAGGACAACTTTCAGCCCAAGAACAAAACCAACGGTGAAGGGAGAAGGAAAACCAAAGAGGATGGAGCTGCATAACCTGGAGCTGGAATTGGACAATGAACTGCAATGTGCTAATGAACCAGAGCTGATCAAAGTGTGAGCCCTCGTGACCAGGTGTCCATTCTGGGCCCATTTTGGGCTCACCTTGGCTGTGCCCAGCCGGGCTCTGGTGCTGCCCAGGTGTGCCCAGTGAGGCCTTTGAATAAATCCCCAATTTATCCTTTGGCTCTGGCTGGGCTCTGCTCCAGCTCAGCCTCCAGAGGCACCAAGAGCCTCACCAGGTGCAGGGCAGGGATTTAGAGTTGGATAAAAGCTGGGATTTACAGCCCTGCTTTGGGTCTCACCCTCTGTGCCTTCACTGATCTCTGAAAATGCCTCATTTCTCAAGTGCTGGCACCTGTGGGGAGCAAATTTCAGAGAAAAGTTTCACCTGCACCCCAAATTCAATTTCTTCCCCTGCAGGAACACACCTGGGCTGCCTCAGCTCCCACGCCATGGACTTACCAAGGGTTTATCCTACAGTGTGAGGAGGGAACAGCACTGGAACCCTCCCTGGGTGGGCTGAGGGCTTCCAGAGAAAGCAGCCAGGTAGGTGTGAGAAATGAATCCAGGATAAAATTAAAGTATTCCAGGGTTCAATTAAAAGGGTTAAATGCATGAAGTAAATTATCTGCAGCAAATTAATTGTATCTCTGATGGTGTATAAATGACAACATAGTATTGGCTTTTGCATTTATGTCTTAGCCTTTGTAAGTTATTATTAACCACAAGGATTTTGATAGAGTACAATTTGTCATTCCTTTTAATTGCTTTTTGGTAGAGTGTAATCTGTCAGTTTCCCCTTTTCCAGTTGCTGAATGAAACCCTTCAAAAGACTTTTCATCCTACCAGAAATTCCCCCAGGAACCAGCCACCATCCCACTGGAACAGATTTCCAAGGAAAAGGCAAGTAGGGGATGATGGCTCCCATTGCATCACAAAATCTTTTTTAATGTGCAGGAGCACCCAGGGAAGATTTCTTGGGACCAGAGGAAAAAAAAAGATGAAACTACGTAAAATGGGATAAACTGGGAAGGTTTGCATTTGGCTTGAGCAGAATCTCGTTTTCAATAATGTATTTTAATATAATTTTTCTCCTCAGCCACTTAAAATAGTGGAATGTCAAAGAGGTTTTGAGGTAAAAGTTGGCTGGAGCCACATTTTAAATGGAACTGAGCTTCCAAATTGGATGGAGGATTGAAACTTTTCAAAGATTTGACAATTGTGTTGCTCCACAATTTCTCTTTCCCTGCATTTCCCTTTCTCTCCCAGAGTGATTCCCCTCTGGAATATTTGCAGCACCACTGCTGGAGCTTCACCCTCGAGATCGTGGCCACCCCTCCAAGCTCTGCTGCCTTCACAGGGACTTCCAAGAGCAAGGACAAAGAATTGCTCTGAAGTGGGGGTTGTGGTGAACAATCACTTGGCAGAGGTTATTTTAATGAACACAGCACTGAAATCAGCCTTGCACCATCTGCTCAGTTCCAGAATTATTAATTCTGAATTAGAAAACAACAGAATTCATGAACCACTCTACGAGTGTGGGGAAGAGAGAGCAGCTGCAGAGGATTTTTGTGATTTCTCCCAGCCTGTGCTGGATCTGCTCTTTTCCATTCCTGTGTCAGGAAGGAGTGGGAAAAAAGTCTCTTTTTATTATTTCTGTGTTTTATGGCAGCCACAAACCCCAGGACCAAGCCCTGGAAGTGCAGGATGGGTCTGGGTGGCACCATGAATTGCCCAGGTCAGAAGCACCAGGGAAGATCCCAAAGATGGAATTCCAGTGGGCCAGGAATAAAATCTATCCCAAAGATGGAATTCCAGTGGGCCAGGAATAAAATCTGAGCGTGTTCTCCAGGACAGCAGGAAGGTCCCCTCCTGTTGTCTCCCTGGAAAGATACTTCTGATATTTCTGGAAAACTGGGAGATGCTGGGAAACAGAGAACTGAGGAGAGTGTGAACTCAGGAACCTCTGGAATTCCCTGTTTTAACCTGTGATATTTTTCCTCTTTGAAAGAACAAAATCCTCAAAATGCATTGTTCCATTTCCACCTCCTGCTGAAAAAATGAATGCACAGAGGCCAAACTAAATGGAATTTCACCAAACATTTGCTTTTAATGCAGCTGCATGTGCAACTTCCACAAATGAGAGCAGAATTATCCCTCTCTCAGCATTCCCCAGGTTCACAGACTGTAGAAAATTAAAATCTTCCCAGTAACTCTGGGCTGAATTTGTCCTGTCCCCATCACTGCAGTGAAGTTCTGCACTTGGCCATCAACATAAAATCATCAGAGCAGGGTAAGAATAAATTGAATTATCCCATTACAGCCCAATAGTGAAAACTCTTGGGAAAATGTTGGGATTGCTGAATTATTTACATGGTTCTGACAGCAATGTTGATTTTAGAGTTCTTTGTAGTCAAATCTAAACACAAATCTCTCTCAGGCTCATGACAAGTGTTTATTTTCCCACTCCTGAGCAGTTAAGCTGAATCTCTTAATTATCTTTAAATCAAATAATGCTGTTCTGACCTTGGGAGCTGCACTCAGCCCTCCTCAGTCTTTGCTAAATATCAGGCAGAAGTTTGATGAAACATCTGTCTCCAACCCACATCACCCAGCTTTCACTGCATTCTGTAGGATTTCTGCAGAAATACAGATTTAAAATTAGCAGTTCTCAAGTAAGCAAAGCCCATGAATAAGAGAAACATAAAAAAAAAAAAGATTTTTTTTTTTTTTTTGTCTCTGACAAGTCTCAGGAAACAAAGAAAGCATCTCCCAAAACGTTTGTGTCTCTCCTTCTTTCCCCCATTGTTCCATCATTCCTCTTTTTTTCTGGCAAACCAGGACTAAACCCCCTCCAGTCCCTTTATTTTTGTGTTTGCAGGAGCTGTGGATTTTTTTCAAGGAGGATGTTTAGAAGTGCAGACAAATAATAACCCAAAATAGGATCTCGAAATGAGATGTCCAAACCCTTCAGCATCTTCTTTCCTTTTGGTTTTCTCCTGCTGAATTTGGCCCAAATTTTGTTTCCCTGGGACTGCAGGTGCTCATTTCCATCTTCCTTTTTTATCCTCTTTATTGCCAGGCTCTATTAATGAATTTCTCCTTTCCAATCCCCCTCACCCCAATTGCTGAATTTGATAATTTTCTCCTTTTCCCACTCTCCTGCTTTCAGCTGCTCCACCTGGACCATGTTTCTAATTTTCCCCATTTTCCACTGCAGGATATTTTGCTCAACTTCAGAAAAAAAACTTGAAATTTGGGTATTCTGAACACGAATTGGTGATGGAAATCAACAGATCCACACAGAAAACAGAGCTGCTGAGTTCTTCTCCTACAGATTTGTGACATTTCAATGTTGCAGAAGTCGATGTTTCCACAACAGAAACAGCAACTGGGGCACCAGGGGACAGAAATCTCAAAATCAACGAGGAGCTCCTTGTTTGCAGTGAGTGAAAAGCATTTGCTAATTATAAACAAATAAACAAATGAGAGAGGCCACTGGGGGGATGTGGGGAGGAGGAGCCCTTTCCCCTTTTTCTCCCATTAACTCCCTACTCCCATTTCTCTCTCGTTAATGGTAAGCTTGGCACTCCATTATAGGCACTAATTAGCTCCAGATTTTGGCCTCCAGTTGGTTTTTGCACCATAATTAATGCAACAGTCATAAAAGCCCCAAACCTGATAATGAGGAGAGCACTTGGAAGTGCTCAGCCACATCAGAAACACAGAGCAGCACATTAAGAGCAGCTCACAGCCACCCCCAGATGGGCTGCTGGGTTTAAGTGTTTCAATTAATGAAACACAAGCAGGATCAATTAATAATATCCAAATGGAAGATAACGATGATTTTTAAGTTTATTTTTTTTTTTAATGGAGGTCTTACTGCTGGCATAATTAAATCTTTTATCTACTAGGGAATTGTTATAAATGCATGTTATAAAGTTGGCTTTTTGCAAATATTAAAATGAATGCTGTGTGTATAATGTTGGAAAACTTTCCTGTATGAATATTGTCTCTCTTATTTCTGCTATTCACGAAACTTAGAATATGGATGTTAGAAATGTTAGAAATAAATTTGCTGGGATAAATATATTTTTTGTGGGCTATAACATAGAAATGTAATAAGGCTTTTGTAACTAATTTCAGAAAGGTGAAAAAGATAATCAGGAGATTCTTCACAATCTTGGATTGTCCAATTTGGGTGAAGAAGATGTGACAGACACCAGAGCCCCAGGGAAGGAATTTATTGATCCTCTGTTATCAGAGAATCTGTGACAGACTGGAACCACCAAGAGAAATAAACTGGAATGAGGAGGGACAGGGTGGGGGAATGCTGAAGAATATTTTTGAATAATTCATGAGGGGCTATGAATTTGCAACACGTTGATGCATTTAAAGAAGAGTGTTCTGAGTGAGGGGTGCTCTTGGCTGAGTGCTCTATGGCCATATTCACTTTTTGCTTTATTGTTTTGTCTCTTATTGACTTTTATTAAACTTGTTAAATTTTACCAGGAAAGGGAACCTTGTTTTTCACAGGAGAAAAACCCTACACTTCTTGAAGCTGTGGAGTGAAACAGTGGCAAAATTTGGAGGAGTTCAGGGGAGTTTGTGAGGTCTCAAATGTGGGAGAGTCCCAGAATCTCAGGTGGGAAAATCCCTCCCAGCCCACAGAATCCCAGAGCTCTGAGTGCCTCCTCCTTGGGCACCCCAGGGCTTCCCAAACTCCCTTCCACCATTTCCCAGCCCTCTCCCTCTGGGAATTCTCCACTGCCATACCCAGTGGAAAATGGAATTACAGCTCCTTGAAATCTGGCAAAAAACCTCCCCCTCCTTCCCTACTTCGTGTGTGAACAGCAGAGCTTTTTTTTTTTTTTATTTTTTAGGTGTTAAAACCAGATTTTCTCCCAAGCCTCGTGTGTTTGATAACAAAAGTCTGGCATGTGCACATTGTTCCTGTCACTGCTTTGGGTTCTTTTCTCAGGAGCCAGTGCCACCAACGCCCCCACAGCAGCTGGGGCTCCCTCCCACCCTCCAGGCTGAGGGAGCAGTTCTGCTCATCCAGCCCTTCCTGCCTCTCGTGCAAAATCCACAGCTCTGCGTCCTGGGAACTTCTGTGCAGCCCCAAGGTGGTGTTGGGAATCTGTGCTTACTTTAAGGTATTTAATTTAAGGGCTGAAAATTAGATTTTCTTGTAATGGAGTAATGATATAAAAATTAAATGACAAAATACTGGTTAAATAATGGTCAATTCAAAAACTGCTAAATTTAATACCAAAGAAAACTATTTAAAATTAATAATAAATATCCTGGTGATGCCTTTAATATCTCAACTAGGATCTGTTGTAGGTTAAGCTGAGTAAATCTTGTCAACTTTAATTTTATTTGGCTGCTTTTCTTCAGGCCTCCATCCTGCTGAGAGAGCAAACACCAGGTTCCCCCGTGTTGTGTTCAGTGTGAGTTTCTTCTCCCCTTCCCTTTATCCAGATTTTCTAATTAATTTTTCTATGATGTGATTAAAGTGGCACATTCCTGGCTTTGGACTTTCTCCCTTCCAACCCACTGGGTGTGAATCTGTAAAGCTTCATCCGTGATAATGTGAACAATATTAATTAATTGCGAGCTGTGCTCCCCACTCCTCATCTTTTGTGAGCCTTTTATCAGGATTAAATGTCACACCACAGATGGGGACATTGGCAGTGGGTGCCTCATTTGAATAAAACCCCCAGATTCTCCCTGCAGAGCCTTTGCTCAGTGCAGGATGGGATTTCAGAGCCCCTGGGCTCCCCCTCCAGCACCGTGAATTCCCTGCCTCACGTCTGAGAGCAGTGAGGGATTTGTCTTTACAAATAAGTTGTGGGTCTGGTGGATAAAACCAGCGCTGGGAAATAAAGGAAAGCATGGGAAGGATTCCATTGATTGATGAATAGAAAAAAGGATATTTGCCTTTACAAACAAACTGTAGGTTTGCTGATAAAATTGGATATTGAAAGATGAAAGAAACAATGGGGAAAAACATAAATTCCATAAGAATTAAAAATAAAAAGGGAGAGTTATACATTAGAGGGGAATCTTAGGGAAGTCTGGACCTCTCAAGTGCCTCAGCCAGTGGGGAAAGAGAGAGGGAAATGTGGCTGGGAAATTGGGATAAAAAGGAGGCTGCATCCTCCAGAAATTGGAGAGAGCCCAGGGGAATGGCCCATGGCCTGTGCCTTTATTGGAATAAAGAAAAAGGGCTCCTGTGTCTCCTTTTGGACACAAACCTGTGGGGTTTGGGGATGAATTTCCTGACACTTTGCTGGGCAGTTTCTCCCCGTTTGGAGCTTGCTGAGGGTTCCCAGCCAAGGAGCACAGATTGCCTGTGGCTCTGTTCCTTCCCCTGTTCCTCAGGAAGGATGATGCTCCCCTTGCTCATCCCCTTCCCTGCCAGGAGCCCTCCCCAGCAGGGTCAGATCCTCTTCAGCAGGGGGGCAGGAGCTGCTGCTTCGTTTTGTGCTGTGATTCAGAGGCTGCTCAGTCCCCAATTCCTGTCCCTCTGTCCCCACAGCTCCCGTGCTGGTGCTCTTCTCCCACCCAGCCCCTCCAGGAGCTGTTCCTGGGCAGAGGATCCGTGCAGGGAATGCCAGGCCCTGCTCCCTCTGGGATTTCAGGGACCCTCTGAACTCTTCTGGGAATAAAGACCTGAGGAAAAACTTTAAGCTTTTTTTTTCTTTTTTTTTTTTCTCCTCTGAGCCTCAAATCTCCTGAAGGTGCCCAAAAGAAAAATGTCAAGCTCAACATTTGAATGTGCCACGTTCAGGGTAAGGAGAGGCAGAGATCTGAATATAAGGCACAGATTATTTTGTGGGGAGGATGAGGGGAACCCAAAAAACAAGGGAAAAATAATCAAGCACATGTTTATTCATTCTCTTATGGGTTTGGGGTTTTTTATTAACACAGAGTAAAATCAGCTCTCAGCAAATCCTTCTGAGATCATTCCTTAGAGAAATTCCCTGTGAACTGGGACATGTCATGGAGAGTTCCACTGATCAATGAATTGATTTTGAGCACAGGAGGAGGCAACCAAGGCCATCGAAATACCTGTGTGGGTAAACCCTTGATTTCCATATCCCTGCTGTTTACATGAGGTTATTTCTGTTATTTTGTGCTTTCTTCTGGTCTTCCTGCAGATCTGAGTGGCTTTCAGGGCCACCTGTGAGCCTCTACCTGTCCTTTATACATTGCCACCAAATTTGCTGTGCAGAACAAACAAGTTCAAACTTCTGAAGGTTGTGCCAGCCCTTGGTTGCCCCTGGGCCTGTCTATTTTCTGCTCCAGAGGAGATGACACAGTCCATAAATCTCTCCTCTAGTCCCTGCTCTGGTAAATAAAATCTGCTCAGATTTATATTTGTTCCTTCCTGAGGAAAAGCAAAGCAGAGATACATGTGACAAATGGAACAGAAAATTGCTTTTCCCCCATCAAGTTTCCAATGTAACTGGCTAAAATTTGGGCTCTGCTACAGCAGTAACTGGTCTCACAAAATGAACCAAATTTTGTGCAAGTCTTTGTGTTATGTTGAGCCAACCAAAGATGTGATTTGCCCAATAATTTAGCAAATGGCTTCAAACTGAGAGTAGGTTGAGGTTGGATAGTGGGGAGGAATTGTTCCCTGGCAGGGTGGGCAGGCCCTGGCACAGAGCAGCTGTGGCTGAACCCTGGATCCCTGGCAGTGCCCAAGGCCAGGCTGGACAGGGCTGGGAGCACCTGGGACAGTGGGAGGTGATTTGGAGTTAGAATTGGGTGAGGTTTAAGGTCCCTTTCAACCCAAACCATTCTGGGATTCTCTGATTTTAAACAATGAAGATCACACTGCTGCCTCAGAGAGGAAGAGAAGGAAATCTTGTGTTTATTTTGGCAGAGCTTTATCTGTGCTGCACAGCTTCCAGAAATCCAGGCCTTCCCTTGTCCCTGGTGCACAGGATCCCTGGGTTTGGCCGGGAGAATGGGGCTGTTCTAAACCCAACCCCTTTAAATAAACTTGGCTGGGGATGCTGCCTCTGAAAAACAATTTATGAACCCAGCATCCCACCCCTTTGCTGAGCCAGTTCTGAACTGCTCCCTTTCATCCTCTCCAGCTGTAATTCAGGCTGCTTAATTAATCTTAATTAAGTGTTGTGGGCATCTCTAGAGCTCAGTTGTCTCTTTATTTAATTACACTAACACACCATATAATGGTCTCTGTTTGATGGGATGTTTTGCACAAGAGTTTAATCCAGGAGCTGAAGGAATTAATTAGTTCTTAGAAGGTCTCCAGAGGGTTGGCCAGGTAAACTGTGGGTTTGTCACAAATGCCTGGACTCTTCAGTGACCAGAATCTATCCTGGACATTGCACACCTTGAGCCAGAGACACATTTCCCTTTCAGCCCAAGAACAAAACCAAGGGTGAAGGGAGAAGGAAAACCAAGGAGGATGGAGCTGCATAACCTGGAGCTGGAATTGCACAATTAACTGCAATGTGTTAATGAACCAGAACTGATCAAAGTGTGAGCCCTCGTGACCAGGTGTCCATTCTGGGCCCATTTTGGGCTCACCTTGGCTGTGCCCAGCCGGGCTCTGGTGCTGCCCAGGTGTGCCCAGTGAGGCCTTTGAATAAATCCCCAATTTATCCTTTGGCTCTGGCTGGGCTCTGCTCCAGCTCAGCCTCAAGCAGGGCCAGCTTTCATCCATCCATCCCTCAGGAACCAGCTTCATCCCAATGGAGGGCAGCTCCAGGTGGGCCAGGCCCTGCAGGCCCTGCTGGCAGTGCAGTGCTTATGGCAGAACCATTCCAAGAGCTATGACCACGAGCTGTTGATAGCTCTGGAAATGGCGCTGCCATCGGCACCGCGGCGGCGGCTCCGGCCCCTCCCTGCTCCTCCTCGTGCTCCAGCGGCCTTGGGCGGAAGGAATGAGGATGGGGGAGCAGCTTCGGCTCCGAAATCCCTGAAATCTTAAGGAAAAGGTCCCAGTGAGGGTGTCTGGAGAGGCCTTCAGAGGTGCTGCTGCTGCAGGAATGTGCCCGTGGAATCCCAAACACACACACACACACACACACGTGTTCCTCTTTCCCCTTCCACCCCGGGGTTTAACTGGAAAAAAATGGAAAGCTTCCCTCTCTTTCCTGATTTCCCCATGGCAGGTTTTGTCTCCTTCCCTTTGGATCCAAGCCAGAAATGCTGCAGAGCCCTGGAGCTCCTTTCTGGAATTCTCGGGGCAGGAGCTGCACCTGCCGAGCAAACTGCCACAAATCCACCTCACAATTAACCCTGGAGTCACGCTGCTAACGAAGCACTGATCATTCCTATGGCCTTTCCAGCTGGAGGCCTGTCCCAGGCTGGCCATTCCCATTGGTTCTTTGACAGCATTCCTCAAAACTGAAGGATTTATGCTTTGGAAAATTGGGCAGCCCCTGGTTTGTGCTGCTGAAACCTCTCTCCAAGACATCCCTTGTACCACTACAGCCCTAACTCCCACCAGGGATCATCCTTACCACACCAAGGTGTTGTTAATGTAGGAAAAAGGACAAAAAATGAGCTTTTCTTCTCCTTCCATGCACATCCTGCAGCTTTCAAGGATGATTGAGGGGAAAGGTTTGAGTTACAAGCTGAAAACAGTTTTTCTGATGCCTGAGGTATTTCAGTCAGCTGTGTTCCTATGCCAGGCACCGACAACTTCTCTCTCAGAGCTTCTAAGCCTCAAAAAGACCTCAGCACACTCTCCAATAACTTTTCTGCAGCCTCACGGAGGGACTCATCAATAACAACTGTGACAAGATCAACTAGGGGACATTAACAAGGACAAAGAGAGAAGCACAAGAACAAGAAGCAGTTTCATCACCCCAGTTCTGTCTCTAGATCAGGGAAAATTGGCCCAGAGCACAGAAGGGGCTGCCCAGGACAGCTTTTTCCAGTGTATTTTGATTTTTTTTTTGTCCTTGCTCTTTGTTGCTTTCTGAATCTGAGCTACTTTGGCTGCTGTCCTGACCTTGAGGGAGGTATTTGTCACTTTGACCAGGGAAGGGTAAAATCCTACCAGACCAGATGGGTAAGGTTTTGTAGCTATTTTGCATAGATATGATGGAAAATCAGGATTTTCTTCTCTGTGCCCAGCAGAACGAGGGGAGAGGTGTTATGTCCAAGGGTCACAGGGTTTGGCAGCAGCTCAGCTTGGATTGTTCCAGGCAGAGACAACTCCAGTGGAGAGCAGAGACAGCAGCACACCCAGCAGATCACCTCTGCAGCCTCTCTCCAGGGGAGCTTTTTGGGAAAATTGCAGCCCAGATGGATCACAACAAAGGGATGGACACAGGGATGTTTCCAGAGGGACGAGAGCAGACAGAAACACTCACATGGGGACACCTCACAGACACCTGACACACAGGACAGGAACAACAGCCAGGTACAGCTCAAACTGAGACCTTTGAGTGCTCAGATCCCAAAGCCTCAGATCCCGAAATGTGAAGAATCCTTCAGTGTCCCAGGCGAGGTTGGACAGGGCTGGGAACAGCCTGGGATGGTGGAAGGTGCCCACGGCAGGGGTGGGACAGGAGAGCTGTAAGGTCCCTCCCAACCCAAACCATCAGTGACTGTGTTCCCTCCAGGCCTGGCACAGGCGGTGCCAGCTCCCCCTCCGTGGCTGGGTGCTCTGCAGAGCAGCTCCAGGGAGCAGATTGCAGCCTCAGCTCTGCCTCCCTGTTCCCTCCCAGGGAACCTGGCTGTGGAAACTTCCAGATGGAGGGAGCAGAAACCGCCCCGAACTCTGCTGGCGTAAAGCAACTGCTGAAATCTGCTGCCTGCCCAGAACCTGTGTGCCTAATGAGGAGCAAACAGAAGCACTGCAGGGAAAAAGGGAAGTCCCTGCCTGCCCCAAATCTGTTGGGATAATTGCAGGTTTGGTGGGAGCTGTGCTGTCTGCCCAGGATTTGGGGCTGCAGGTGAAGGGATGATGTCCTGGGCTGCAGTGCAGGCTGTCCCAGCAGTGAGGGTTCATTCTGTCCCAGCCCTTGGAACTGGGCTGGGGTAACCTCTGTCCATGGAGCTGTTAAAATCCAGCTGGGGCAGTTTCTGTATCTCTGCCAGGACCCAGCCTCCCTCCAGGCACAGATCTTCTGCTCATGGCCCACTCAGTGTCCCGGAGAAAATTCCAGCATCCCCCTGGCAGCTGCTGCAGCCAGCCCAGGAGCCAAGCATTCCTACCTGCATCCAACCTGGGCTTGGGCACAGCCAGCAGCCTTTGGCATTCCCAGAGGGACACCAGGCCCAGCCATCCCCACGGCACCTTCCCAGGGAAACTCCACCTTTGTGCAGGATCCCTGCTCCAGCAGAGCCACCTGTGCCACTGCAGGAGGGCTGCAGCCACCATGGGATGGCACTGCCACCAACCCCTGAGCCACAGGGCTCAGCTGGGATCCTGACTCTGCCACTGCAGGAGGGCTGCAGCCACCATGGGATGGCACTGCCACCAACCCTGAGCCACAGGGCCCAGCTGGGATCCTGACTCTGGCACTGGGGTTGGTTTTTTTCCTAATACTGCATTTTTATTTTAGTTCTTCTAATGCAGAACTGTGATTCCTATCCCCATATCTTTGCCTGAGAGCCTCTTAATTTCAAAATGATAATAATTGGGAGGGAGGCTCCTGCCTTCCTCAGCAGACACCTCTCCTTCAAACCAGGACAGATGGGTTCCTGGGGATGCTGGAGCTGCTGTGGGGGGTGGCACTGAAGGCACTGATGCATTCCCTGTGTCCTGTCAGGCCTTGTGGCTTGTCCTCCCAATTCCCTGGCAGGGAGGCTGTCACTGAGACCAGCAGGATTTTCTCAGTCCTGGGATGAGCCCTGCTCCTTTCCCCTGCCCTCATTCCAAAAACATTTTGAGGAGGAAGCCAATTCCACACTTATTGCACTTTTCTGGAGCTGCAGGTCTGGAAGTGCCTGGCCCTGGAGCATTCCCATGGATCCTGGCAGGAGCCCACCTGGAACCTCTGAGGGAAGGGGAAGCCTCCTCTGTCAGGTCAAACCAATTTAAGAAAGGTCCAACCTGGCCTTGCACACTTTCAGGACCTCCCCAGCCTCACAGGGAAGAATTTTTCCTAATATCCAAACCCACTCTCCGTATCCTGCTTTTCTCTGCTGCCCACTGAGGAGAGCCTGCAGCACTGCACCCTCATCCTTGGAGTGAGAACAACCATCCCAACGGGGAAAATCCCTGCAATCCACAGCATCCTGCAGCCAGGAGCCCACTCCCCATGTCCTGTCAGACCTCCCCGTTCCCCTGCGGCTGCTGCCTCCCCCCACAAACGTTCAGCTATAAATAAAGGAGGGTTTCAGGTGGGTTGCAATAAACAGTGAACAGACAGAGCTGCAGTAATAAAAGAAGGGACTTACAGAGCATGGTCATGGCTAGACAGGAGCTGGTCTGCTGCAGAAGAGCAGGAGGAGCTTGGAGACAGAGGAACAGCCACTTTTAGTGCAGGAAGGAGCAAAGACAGACACAGTGAGGGAGTTAAAGGGGAAAAAGGAAAAAACACAGCGCTGGTTAATTGGGAAACAGCCCCACATCAAACACTGAGCAGTCAATGGCATCAGAGTCAGAGCTACATCCCAAACCTCCCACTAAAAGTGACTTTTAGTGTTAGAACCATCTGAGCCATCAGGTGGAGTCCTTTCCATAAACCATTCTGGCAATCATTCTGCTTTTCAAGAAAACCCTTTTCCTGTCTCCCCAGAGGGTTTTGGGCAGGAATTCTCTGCTGAGCCTGTTTGCCAAAACCTCTTCAGTACTGCTCTGGAAGGGATTTGGGAGCTGGGTATTGCCTTCCTCCCAATCACCCCACGAGCACCAACCACCCCTTTGGTCTGACTGAGGAGCCTCTCTGGAGGAAGCCACATCTGGCTCCTAAACCAAAGTCCAGGGAGATGAAACTTGGCCACTTGATTTGTCCCCATGCTCACTGCTAAAAAATCTGATTTATGGAGGCCATGCAGAGCTGCTGGAGATCCCTGGCTGGTGATCCTGGAGTCTTCTGACAGCCCCTGGAAGATCTCCTGGCACTTGGGGAAGTGTCACTCCTAATTACTTCCCTGCCCGTGGAGCAGTTGCTTTGTGCAGCTCTTGTCTCAAACGTTGGATCCAAGTGTTATGAAGTGCTCTCAGTGCCAATAAATACCAACTTTGGTGCTGTAAAAGCCTGTCACAAAAGCAGCACGGGGCATGAATCTCCCTGCATGCATTAATGTGCTTTAATATATCAGTGGAAACTGGGACTGCTCCTGTGCACTGACAGATCAATCAGTGATAAAGTCACCCATAGATAACATTAATGTGAGACATGACTGGTTTCTTGATTTTTCTTTTCTTTTGTATTTGAGTTTGCCCGTTTGGCTCTGCTCTGTTTGATGTAGCTTTGCAAAGGGATAAATCCATATTGTTTCCTTCAATTTTTAAATAAATCTCCACAACACGTTGTTGTGCATTGCACTTAAAACTGTTGTTCATGCATTTTTCCAGAAGTGGCTTCACTTCAGTGGTAGAAAAAACACTACCAGGACTCAGAGCCTGGAAAACATGGAAGTTAAAGGAATTTTTAGACTTCATTTTGAGAGAGAAAAGGATTTCAGAGCAGGAAAATGCTCCTGTGTGGATGTCACATCGTTTGGGCTGAGACATCATATCAAGGCAAAGTATAAAAATAAAAATGGAAGGGGTTGCCCAGGGAGGTTTGGATCCCCATCCCAGGAGGTGTCCAAGGAATTCCTGGAGGTGACACTCAGTGCTCTGGGCTGGGGACTGGGCAGAGCTTGGGCTCAGTCCTGGAGGGCTTTTCCAACCTCAGCAATTCCCTGAGAACACAAACACTTCACAGATAAAGCAAAAAGCTCTTCAGTGCCACTTCCCTGAAGTGCTTTGATGGCTCGGTGGAATGACACAAATTAACAGCCTCATTAAGAACCCTTCTGCCAAACCTCGAGGAACATCTCTGAAAACCTGTCAGCCACAGTGTCAGACACAATCCACACTCCAGGGACGTGATTGACTTTGAAACCACTGCCAAGGAAGGCTGAATGAAGCACGATGGGAATTCTGACTTCTCTGAGGGGAAACAGCACCAGAGGGAGGGAGGAATTCCAGAGGAATTCCTCAGCAATGCTCCCATTCCCAGCACTGGGCAGCAAGGCAAAGTCACAGAGCCCAGCCCAGCCCGAGGACTGCTGGGCAAAAAACTCATTTCAAACCAAGCCTGGAATGTGTCTGTGCCCTCTGGAATCCAATTTTAGGGCAGCCCAGGGTAGAAGTCCCTGGGGAGTTCCCAAATTGCCTCCTAAATCTGGTTAGCTGCATCTGAAAATGATCCTTGCTGGGTGGCTGCAATGGTCTGCCATGGGCACAGAATAAGATTAATGCAGAAGCGAGGGCTGGAAATCATCAGCTCATGCAGGAACAGCCTCAATCAGCTGGATTTAATAGGGATGGGATATCTGCAGGGCAGGATGCAATTCCAACATTTCCATAGCAAAAGTGCAGCTTTGCTGGTGGCAAGCCCAGCCAAGCCTGGCTCTGGGTCAATTCCCAGGCCAGGTCACCCATTCAAGATGCAGTGAGAGCAGCAGATGGTGGCAAGGATGGCCTCTGCTATGCCAAATAAATCAAACCAAACCCTCAAAATGCCATTTTCCTGTTTTGAAATGGAAACTTGAAGGTGGAGAGAAGCTCAGAGCTGCCCAAGGGCTGGGATCACAGGTGGGTGAGCACCACAGGCAATGGGCAGGATTCCAAAAATGGCAAATTGTTAAAAAACAAATCAAATCACAACAGATGTGCTGAAAGTTCTTGACACCTTCCTGGAAATACCAAATTTCTGGCCAAAATATCTTGGGAATAACAAGGTTTTCTATCCCACAGATACTCCAAAAAGCCTTAAAAGCAATTTTAAAACAGCAGCAGGGAAGCCTTTCCACACTGGGAGTTTACAATGGGGTGCTGCATACAAAGCTTAAATAAATTCTCCTCTAGCAATCAGAAAGGAAGAGAATTATTGAAAAGAAGAACAAAGAAGCGAACCTTAAATTAAAATGCACTTACACAATTAGCTCTGAGTTGGAGATACTGCTGCCCCGAGGAAGAACAGAACCTGACAATAATTGCTGAGGTTTCTATAGAATTTCTAACCCCAAGGCATGTGGAGCTCTTTGCACATGCTGATTTGCATTGTCTGAAAATGCTTTGCTGATAAACCAAATTAATCTCTGGAGAGGAGAGAACCAGCCCAACACATTCAAAGGTCACTTGAAACAGAAGGCAAGTGGGTGGAGAGCAAATTTCTATCCATAATAGAGCTTATTCAGGTACCAAAATTAGTTTTAAATCCTGTTTTGGACCTCTGGAATGAGTGGAGAGATTGGCAAAGGACTGGGAGTTGGATTCAGTACGTGCTGTATTACGAGGGATGTCTGTGTTTTAGCTAGATGCAGTTATTTAAGTTGAATTCTACTATTTAATTAATGTTTACCACTTAAATGGGAAGTTTCCAGCAGGTCTGGGCTTTGTCAGCCATTCCAGCTGCAGGTATCCCTAATTCCAGCTGGAAGGCAGATCCTGCCTGAGAGGAATGGGGAATTTCACTTTCCAAATAAGATCTGATAGATAAAATTGGCACTGAGAGATAAAAGAAAACCATGGGAAGGATTCCACTGATTGATGAATGGGAAAAAAAAAGGTATTTGCCTTTACAAACAAGCTGTAGGTTTGCTGAGAAATAAAATTAGATATTGAAAGATGCAAGAAACAATGGGAAAAAAATCATAAATTCCATAAGAATTAAAAATTCAAAGGGAGGGTTCTACATTAGAGGGGACTCTTAGGGAAGTCTGGACCTCTCAAGTGCCTCAGCCAGTGGGGAGAGAGGGAAATGTGGCTGGGAAATTGGGATAAAAAGGAGGCTGCATCCTCCAGAAATTGGAGAGAGCCCAGGGGAATGGCCATGGCCTGTGCCTTTATTGGAATAAAGTAAAAGGGCTCCTGTGTCTCCTTTTGGGACATAAACCTGTGGGGTTTGGGGATGAATTTTCCTGACACTGCCCCACCAAAACTCAACTGCCTTCAGTACCCAGAGCAGAATCCAGCAATAAAAGCAGACAAAGATGAGCTCCATTTCAGCCATTCCAAAGCTCAAGGTGCCCTGCAGGGCCTCGGCTTCTCCAGCAGACACAAACTGAAGCAGAACTTCTGATCCTGGATCTTGTGTTAGGCCAAACAACAAAAAGGGGTTTAGCTTCACTCTAATCTCTTCTTCCAACATCCAGGCATATTAAAAGAGATTATCTTTCAAAAATTGAAGGAAACTGTGGTATTTGAAAACTCTAATCCCCTCTCTCCTTTGTAGGAAATAAGATAAATATCTTGATTTCACTCAGCACAATTACAGGAAGATTTTCTCTTATCAGAAGCTCCCTGCTCCCTCTGGGAGGCATTTTTGGACCTGGGACAAGGTTTCAGCAGTGTCCTGCAGGGTTTGCCACAGGGTGACAGCCTGGGCTTTGTGCAACACCCCTGTTATAAATACATATTATAATATTGGCTTTTTGAAAATATTCAGATTAGTGTTATATGCATAAGGTTGTTATAAATACATATTATGGTTTTTCTCAAATATTAGGATAGGCACTATATGTGTGGTGAAGAAATGGTTTTAAAGACAGAGTTTTCTTTAGGAGTAAAGTTTTAGTGTCTTTGTAGTGAGTGAACACTGCCTGGTCAGGATAACACCCAGTGCAGACCCTGCTGCTGATATAAAAACATCTGCTGCTGAGATCCCAGCACCAACCATCTGAGAAATTATAGACCGAGGCCCAAATTAAGATTGATAAGAAGAATTCATTAAAACCACAGCCAAGAAATGCTCTAAAAAGGCAGGACCAAGGAGTGGCCATGCAAAACAGTTCCAAGAAACATGGAAATAAGTTCTTAGAAAAGTTTGAATATGCAAGTAAATCTGTGAATATGCAACAGGCTGGGGTATTTAAGGGGGTGTATTTAAGGGGATGTATTTAAGGGGTTGGCTCTAAAATAGCAGAGGTGCTCTTGGCTGAATGCCAAGCACCCGTAAAAAAACTTTGCTTTATTGTCTCTTATTGTCTTTTACTAAATTCTTCAAATTTGACCAGGAAAGTGAATGGTGTTTTCACAACCCCCATTCCCAGCCTTAAGGGTTTCTCTCCTCCCAGGTCCTGCAGCAGATCCCCAATCTCCCCTGCACTCCCTGGCACAGCCCAATGCTCCCTGCTGGGCACAGCCCCTGTGCTCTGCTCGGGACCCTGCCAGCCCCCAGTCACACGAGTGTCACAGAAAAGCTGCCACTGATGCCAAGCTGGAAAACCACGCCAGGGAAGTTGGAAGAGAATTTTGGCTGTAAGCATTGGCAAAGCTTCATTAAAAAATTAAGAAAGCTCCTTCAAGAAATGACAAAACTCTTTTTTTTTTTAGTCATTGAGTCTAATCATCCTCTGTATTTTTAGAGAATCCCTTTCCAGGTTGGCAGCTAATGAAATTTTGGTGAAAACCAAATTGCCTCTTGACTATTTAACAATATTAGCATTTCCAGGCAGCAATGAGATCCCCTCAGCTTGGGTTTGGTCTGGAGCCAGTTCTGCTGGCACAGGGAGCTGAGCCCTGAACTCAAACCTCTGAGGTGGAAAACACATCTTGAGCAACCTCTGGCTGCCCTGCCCTGGGCAAAACAAATGAAATATCACTGAAATCACCATTTTTAAATCCTCATCGTTTGCTGTGTTTCTCAAGCTTTTGCTCAGGAATTTAAAAAAAAAAAAAGGAATTAAATTCAGCACCTTGGCAAGGAGGAAAAATCTCTCTTGGTGCCACGAAGAAAGGAACTGCTGGAGAAGGGGCAACACAGGCACCAAAGCTCAGTGGGTGCCACCAGCACAAAAACTCCACATTTGCCTCCAAAATGCCTCCAAAAATGTCCAAAAGTGCAAATCTAGAAACGGAGTGCTGGGGAATGGAGGGAATGCCCAAATTAACCAGCTGGGGTTGATGAACTTTTGAAGAAGCCAGAGCCTGTCAGAGCTCTGCTTCACCTCCAAGGAGAATTACAATTCCCAGGCAGGCAGGAATTTTAACCCTTTCCAACCCCCAGCACTGAGTGTGCTGCTCTGCCTCAGGGAGCTCCTGAGTGCCCAGGGAAGGAAAAGGGACAGGAGGAGAAACAGGAGGGGATTTCACCTGGAAGCCCAGATCCAGGAGAGACGTGACCAGCTCTGGGGAACAACCTCTGCCCTTCCCGAGCTGAGCCACAGCTGCAGCCCATGAAATCCCACCCTCACAGGTGGGATGGGATCACTGCTCCACCCCCAGGAACTCCCTGTGCTGTGGGGGAGTCCTGCCTGAGAGCCACACAAAACAAACTAGTCAAAAAACATTCAAAAACTATTCAAAACCCATCAGAAGCCATTCAAAACCCATCAGAAACCATTCAAAACTCATAAGAGACCATTCAAAAACATTCAAAAACCATTCAAAACCCATCAGAAACCATTCAAAACTCATAAGAGACCATTCAAAAACATTCAAAAATCATCACACACCATCCAAAAACATCAAAAACCACCACAAACCATTCAAAAACGTTCTAAAACCCACCATAAACTACTTTAAAAAAAAAATCCCAAACCGTTCAAAAATCAATGCAAACTATTCAAAAACCCACCCAAAACCATTCAAAAGCATTCAAAAATCACCAGAAACTAAATATTCAAAAAACATCCCAAACCATTAAAAACCAACACAAACCATTCAAAAAACCATCACAAACCATTCAAAACCACCCCAAACCATTCAAAACCATTCAAAAAACCACCACAAACCATTCAAAAAACATCCCAAACCATTCAAAAACTGACACAAGCCATTCAAAAACATTAAAAAAACCACCACAAACCATTCAAAAAACATCCCAAACCATTCAAACACCCACACAAACCATTCAAAAACCCATCACAAACCATTCAAAAACCCATCACAAACCATTCAAAAAACCACCACAAACCATTCAAAAAGCCACCACAATCCATTCAGACACCCACACAAACCATTCCATGGTTCCAGGGTTCTGTGATCACTCATCCTTTTGCTCCACAGCAGCTCTGACCTCTTTCCCACAGCCAGCAGGGATTTATTTTTATTCCAATGGATCCGTGGAGTTGTTAAACCTCTAAAATCTGGAGCCCTGGGCTGCTGCACTCCTGTTCCAGTGGCAGCAGGGAACACTGGGGCTCACTGCAGTTCCAAACCCCAAAAGTGCTCGTTCCTGGGTTTTTCCCCCACTTTATTTCTGTTGGCTCTTTCAAGAGAAAAATCAGGATGTGTTTTCCTTTGGAGAAATCCCATTGACATTTGGAGAAGACCTCTCAGCCCTGGAAAATGAGTGGTAAATAAACCTCTCACTAGAGCTTTCCCTGAAGGGAGCAATGCAGTGCTCTGAGCACTTCTGAGAGGAAATGGGAACACACCAGAGTGACCTCCCTGACCCAAATGTTCCAGAGTTTGTGTGCTCTGATCATTGCTCAAATAGATTTCTCCCAAAGTCATCTTCTTTGCTGTGGTAAAATTTCACGACTTGTGACTTGTTTTATCCAGGAATTCCAGCAATGCTGACCTGGCTCCCCATCCACTTGTGTTCCACAAGAGTTCAGTGATTCATGGAGGCAGGAGTTTGTTGGTTTGTGTTGAATAAATATCTACTCAGGACAGAAGAAATGCAAACAATCTGTCTCAAGGGGAACACAGCATTTTTTAGATGATTTTGGCTTTGCTCTGTCTGAACACCCAGAAATCCCCATTTATAGTTCATTGTTGTGCTAATTTTTGTCATGGCTGAGTTCTGCACAAGGTCTGTCCCTCTCACTGCTCTCCCTGCCAGGGGACAAAAAGCAGCTGTAAAATCCCACTGGCACAACTTCCCCACTTGCAGAAACTTTTGATAAGGAAGAAACTACTTTGAGGTTAGAAATATTTGAGGTTTGAGGTTGGAAAAGTGTCTGATGCTGCTGCAGCCCCGGTGGAGCTCCTGTGGGGTTGGAAGGAGTCAGCCCTGACAGTAAGGTTTCAATATTTCACTGCTGGGCACAACCAAATACAAATACAGCCAAAAACTGTATTTTTATCTTGGCAGAACCTAAGTAACTGAATTTCTCTTCCATCCCTGCTGGATCCAACCTTTCTGGCATGTAAGAGCAAAGCACTAAAGAAATAAAAAACTCTCACCTGAGATTAACTATCCACAAGTTACAATTAGTTGGGTTTGCTTTAATTCCCACCCCTCTGTCACCACCACCAATGCACAATCTGCACCAGGGACAGAAGTCCCACTTTTTATCAGCTCCAAAGCTGAGGAAAACACACAATAATTGTCCTGTGAGGGGCTGGAGTGCAGGGCTGCATCCCCCAGCACATGGAGAGAGGAGGGGAGGCAGCAGTGGGAACTGGAGAGACTGGGAAGGCAGGGGATGATGTGAACAGAGCAAAGCAGGGCTTACAAAAACCAGGGCTGGACAAGGGCTGCTCTCTCCCTCCTCCTACCACAGCATGGGAGCATCAGGCTTGTCCCTGAGAGAGACAGGCTGAGCCTGGCACGGTGCCACACATCCATCACACACCCAGGGCTCTGGGACAGGGCACCGTGGCCACCAAACAGATTTTAATCAGCAGAAGATAAATGTGGTGTGATGTCCTTGGTGGCTTAGAAAGCCTGAGGGGTCTGACTCAAGGCTGGGACAAGCCCTGCCCCATCTCCCATCCATTACAGGCTCAGGACTTGGCAAACCTTAGAGGTCACTGCAGAAAGGAGCCTGGGGCAAGGTCAGGGCCGGCTGGGAAGGGCTTTGTGTCTGGTTCAGCTCTGAACACTGACACAGTCACCAGATCCTTATCTGTGTGTGGAGAGCCATCTACCAAAGAAACCAAATCCAGACAAAATCTCTGGACAGCTGCACGGAAACGCCTCTGGTTCTGTCCATACCCTGCAGTTTGTTCTGATATTTGGGGAATTAATTGTACTTCCCTCCCTTCCTCCTGCTGTGCCTCCCTTCTCTGGCTCAGTGTCCCATCCCCTGTGCCCCCTGAGTCCCTCTGTCCCCCACACTGCTCCTGCAGGGAACACACCCAGGTGGGCACTGAAGGCTTGGGGCAAGGTTCCAATTCCCTGGAAGCCCAAAGTGCCAACCCCAGGAATGTGGGCTGTGGCACACTCGGCTGCCTGCAGGGCTGGGGGGAAAAAAGACAAAAATCTGGAATTTTCCAAGCTGCTGAGGCTTCTTCCTCTCAAAGAGCCACAGAAGTGCAGGGTCAGGGTGTTGGGGATGTTCATGCTTTGCTTTTCAGCAGCTCAGAGCACCAGCAGGTGCTGCTTTCAGCAGGGGCTGGTGGCCCCACAAAGGCAGAGCTCACAAGGGGCAGTGGGGATATCATAGTTCCTTTCCTAAAGAAGATGCAGCAGGGAGCATCCACAGGATTAAGCAGTTCCCTTCAGACCAAACGATGCCAAAATTCACACCCAGCTTCTGCATTCTCCCAGCTGCTTCCTGGGCACACCTCTGGAGAAACTGCACGGACCTGTTCCCTACAAACCCAGGCTGCCCGAGCATCCTCAGGATTGCTTCTGCCCCATCCCTTTCTAAGTATTGATACACCAAGATATTGCAAAATGGGAGCAATCCTCTACAAACTCCTCTGGCTGGTGGCTGCAAGCTCTGGGCAGCCCTGAGCAGGTGCCTTAAGTTTTAGCTTTCATATTTTCCAGGCTCTGGCCTGCACGGGTGTGTGACTCTGAACCCCACACAAAGTGTGAGCCAGTTCCCCTCACAGCTCAGGCACACAGAACAATCCTTTGGCAGCCCCAGAACCAAGGGCAGCGCTGCAGCCTCAGCCCAAAAAGTGCAAACAGCAGAGAACTGAGGAGAGCAACCTGGAGGGTGGGACTGCAGAACCTGGGGCTGCAATGGGACAGTGACCCCAATGTGGGAATGGCCCAAAACTCAGAAAAGGGTGAAACTCCTGACCAGGATCCATCCTGGGTGCAGCCTCAGCTCTTGTACTGCTCAAGGTGCATCCTTTGAAGGTCTTTAATAAATCCCCACTTTATTCCTTTCACTCTGCCCACCCTCTGCCCCAGGCAGCCCCCCAGCCCCGGCAGCACTCACCTCAGCACGTGCGTGGAGCCGTTGATGGTGGTGGTGGAGCAGGGCACGGTCTGGCCCAGGATGGACGGGCGCCGGTAGCGCTCGTCGCCGCAGCACAGGATGATGAGGAAGGCACGTCGGAAAGCCTTGTTGAGGAAGGCGTAGAGGAAAGGGTTCAAGCCCGAGTTGATGTAGCCCAGCCACAGGAAGGCCGTCCACAGCTTGCCGGGCACTGTGTAGTTTATGAAGGGATCCACGATGTTGGTGACAAAGAAGGGGGCCCAGCAGAGGCAGAAGCAGCCCATGATGATGCACAGGGTCTTGGCAGCTTTGGTCTCGGTTTTCATGCGGTGGCTGCTGTGCTGGTCGGGGGGGTGCTGCCGTGGCTCCTGAGGGTGCTGGGGGTGCTGCTGGGGCTCCTGCAGGTGCTTCTGTGGCTCCTGTTGATGCTGGGGGTGTTGCCAGGGTTCCTGGGGGTGCTGCCGTGGCTCCTGCAGGTGCTGCCGTGGCTCCTGTTGGTTCTGCTGTGGCTCCTGCAGGTGCTGCCGTGGCTCCTGGGTGTTCTTCTGGATGTGCTGCCGGGGCTCCTGTTGGTTCTGCCGTGGCTCCTGCAGGTGCTGCCGTGGCTCCTGCAGGTGCTGCCGGGGCTCCTCTTGGTTCTGCCGTGGCTCCTGCAGGTGCTGCCGTGG
>VZTB01000644.1:55166-77548 GCA_013397245.1 Thryothorus ludovicianus
CTGCTGCAGGTGCTGCCGTGGCTCCTGGGTGTGCTGCTGGAGGTGCTGCCGTGGCTCCTGCGGGTGCTGCCGTGGCTCCTGCGGGTGCTGCCGGGGCTCCTGCGGGTGCTGCCGGGGCTCGGCCGGGTTGCCCGCGCGCTGCAGCAGCCGGATCTGCCGCGCGTGTGCCCGCGCCGTCACGTAGATGCGGTGGTAGGCCAGCACCATCAGCAGGAAGGGGATGTAGAAGGCCACCACAGAGCAGGTGATGGCGTAGGGCTTGTTCACCATGAAGATGCAGTAGGTGGAGTTGGAGGCCTTGTTGAACTGTCTCTGCTGGATCTGGGGCGCGGAGGGAAGAAGTGGGAATCAGAGGATGGGTTGGCTTGGGAGGGACATTAAAGATCATCTTGACCCCTTCCACTAGACCAGGTTGCTCCAAGCCCTGTCCAGCCATCCTGGGACACTTGGGCACATCCACAACCTCCCTGGGCACCCTGTGCCAGGGCCTCACCACCCTCACAAGGAAGGATTTTTCCCTAATATCCCATCTAATGCTGCCCTCTGGCAGTGTGCAGCCATCCCCTTGTCCTGGCACTACAAGCTCTTGTTTATTCTACCAAGAGAATAATCCTGCCTCTTATTTAAATTGCAAAAGCCAGGGGGCCAAGGACTCCTGAGGTGTTGTCAGGGGCCAGCTGGGGCTTGGCATTTTTTCCACCAGTGTCCCTGTGTCAGTCCTTCCAGGACAGAGACACTTCAACCCCCCTTAAAGACCCCAGAAACTCAGCAGCCCCATTGCACTGGGAACAGGAAATTTCTCCTTTTCCCCTTCCCCTGAAAACTGCTTTGTAAAGAACATCCAGCACCCAACACATTGGCTCAGTGTCCCTCCTTGGGCTACTCACCAGATCAATGATGCCAATGCTATTCCAGCCTTGCATGATAGGGAGGAAAGAAATAAAGGTTGGGATTACCCAGCAGCCTCCCAGCATCACCGCGATGCGCAGCGGGGTCATCTTGTTCCTGTACACCAGGGGCTGGCAGCAGATGGCATAGTACCTGCAGGGCAACAACGGGCCAGAAACAGGCAGGGGAGACTTTAGAAACCAAACTGTAAAGCCCTTTCTCCTGCCTGTCGAAACAGAGGGAAAACAGGAGTGTGCAGCCTGCTTCCACTGGGCCTCTCACACGGGAACTTGGGATATTTCCTCAGGGTTCACGGTGGCTTGCAAGGAAAAGCCAGAGTTTGCTGCTTTCCAGCAGGGAGAGTGGGGCAAGGTGAATGCTGTGGGCTGTCTGAGGTCCCAGGGCAATGGAGAGATTCCATATTCGGCCCTGCTGCCCCTCTGCACTGAGGATGTCCTCACCCTCCAAGGAATATCCATCCCTTCCTTCCAGCCTTGGCTGAATTTCCTACCTGCACTTGACATTTATTTTGACAAGGCTGCAAAAGCTGTTAGCACAAATTAACAAAGTCTCCCAAAGCTGTGAAAATGTTGGTAAAATGAAATGTGCTTTTCCATTTCCCAGGAATCCACCTCTTTTCCAGCTGGGCTTTAACCTTCCCAAGGCCAGGGCAAAATTGTCTTTGCACCCTCAAGGGGATGTGCCCTGAACTCTCCTCCCTCCTCTTGATCCATTCAAAATATCCCAAGTACAAACAACAGGCCCCTGCTCCTAAAATAGTTATGACCTAAAAATGTCTTCTAAAAGAGAGAAGAAATCAAATTTTCTGTATGTTTGAACCCTGTGCCACCCCCTGCAGGTGGATCTCTCCATCAGGAAGGGGTAGCAAACCTAAAACTCTAAATCTCTGGCTCTGAAATTATTTATTCCTAAGAAGACCAGATCAGCAAATATCCAATTGCAGACTTTCAGTGGTCCTGACCTGACAATCAGTCTCAGGTTCCCAATACAATATTTTTTGCTCTTTAGATTTTTGGATTTCAGCACACTCTGTAAAAAAATTTATGAGGTCAGCAGAACTGTGAACTAAAGGAATTAAATCAGCAAGCACACGTGTGTACATCAAAGAGCTGCTCTTTAATTTTAAGAGATGTGCATTTATCTCATCAAGATTTGAGTTGAAACCAAGAGCTTTGTCCTAAACGGGCACAAAAAACATAAGAATTTCCTTTTTTTCCTAAGGCTTTTTTTTTTTTTAAAGTCATGTGGAGTCAACTGAATTGCTTTATTTTGATAAAATCAGATGATATATTCCACACAGAGGCTTGAAATAATATCAAAGTGTCAAAAGAAAACATTTCTTAAAAGTCTCTCTGAAACAAGATTCAAAATGTCACAGGGGAAAATCGCTGAAACAGGCATTCAACTCCTGCAATTTGATAATTCCTCCGTTCTCCTCTGGTTTCCTGTGTGCATGAAAAATCAGCCTGCTCCTCTGGAAAGCTGCACTCCCAAAGAAATAGGATTTGCCAGGAGCTGCTCTTTTAGACCCGCGGGTGAAAAGTTCCTCCAGTGGAGCTCCAGCTCCCCTGGGGCCGATCCCTGTCCCAGGAAATGAAGTGACCTTTGAATTCCAGCAGGAATTTTGGGATGTTTATTGGGACAGAGGCATCAGGGCTGCTCCCCTGACTCTCAGCACAAAAGATCTATATTAAAAAAAATATATATATATTTAAACTATTTAATGGTTTCTTATCTCAAAGTCACCCACTGAAAGTGCTGGACATCAAAGGCATCAAAGCAAATCTCAAGAGACTCCATTTCTTTGCAGAAAGGGCAAAAGAAGAAATCCAATAAATAAAAGGCTAAAACCAGCCAAGACAGCAGCTACCCTTTGACAAGTTGGATAAGCAAACAGGAAGGGAAAATCACTGTACACTGCTAATTAACTACAGCAGGAAAACAATTCTTGCCAGCAGTTTTGAGTGATCACATTTCTCTGCTCCTCTCTCTGCTGCGGCTGAAAGAATTACACTGAATTGTTCCTGCTATTAAAGGCCATTAGAGTAAAAATTATGCCTGTAAAAATGACACCTTAAGCTCTCATATTTCTTCCCTCCTAGTGATTCAGCAGCAATTTTCCTCCAGTTTCACGTCAAAAGATTTTATTTTATTTCATTTTCGCTGCTGCTGCTAGCAGAACTTCCCCCCTCGTGCTCAGGGCTCCTGCTGTCACTGTTTTGGGTGACAAAGTGCCCTGAGCAGGGTGTGGGTGACAATTGTGTGATGGGGAGGGAGGCAGAGGAGCCCAGCAGGGTTTCCACCCAAGGAATCAGGAAACAGACAGCTCTGAGTGCCACCACAAGGCTTGGAAGTCACAGTCTTTGCAGGAGCTGGTGATCTATGTGGTGGCCTGAGTATTTAAGTAGCTATTTATTCACGGGGAGAAAAGTAATTATATCTGAGAGATTATCAATAGTTTTAGTCAGAGGCTGGAATAAAGACATGCTCTGTATTTCTGCTTCATTTCAAGCCAGAGCTGTTTTCCTGGGCTCACAAGGAATATCTGTTATGTGGCAGTGTGATGGATGAACAGAAAATGCAATACATACACATGATTAATACCATGTCCAGGCCAAATTAAATATTAATTCTCTCTATTATCAGTCAAGTTCCTTGCAAATGTTCACTTCCCTGTTACCTACAGCAGAGCAGCTCATGTGAAACCTCCCCTGCTCTGCAATGACATTCTCCAGTGAAGGGGAAACACAGGAATCCCTTCCTGGAGCTGCAATAAAGCAAAGGTTATTCTAATACTTCTCCTTTCCCTTATCAGACATTTGCCACAGGAATGAATCAAGTGCTGACATTTCACAGGTGGCTGAAAAGAAGAAATCCATCATTTCTCTGGCCTTATGGCTCTTCTGGCCACTGCAGAAATCACAGAATCACAGGGAAGGGACTTGGAAGGGACCTTAAAGATCATTTCATCCCACCCCATGCCATGGGCAGGGTCACCTCCCACTGTCCCAGGCTGCTGCAGCCTGGCCTTGGGCACTGCCAGGGATCCAGGGGCAGCCACAGCTGCTCTGGGCACCCTGTGCCAGGGCCTGCCCACCCTGCCAGGGAACAATTCCTGCCCAAACCCCAAATCTGGCACTGGGAAGCCATTCCCTTGAGGCACTGGGAGGTGCCAGTAGGAATCCCTGCAGTGGCACCCCTGGATCTGACTGACAGCAGCACAATCCAGCTGTGGGCCACAGCAGGGAATTATTGATTTACCCAAACACCTCCTCAACCCCGTGGTTGTGCAAAAACTGCCCTGGAGTGCCCAGCTCCTGCCTCAGGCCTGGCGAGGCTCTGACCACACCACTGCTCCTTCCTCGGTGAGGAGAACCCCCTGGCTTTATCTGGTTCTTCTTCTCAGGGTCAGGATTAAAAGGGTGAGAGACAGAATTCTTGTTGGGATGTGGATGTTTATTATTTCTTATCTCAATTTCTTATCAGTTACAGCCTCACTGACAATGAGTGCTTCTGCAGGCTGAGTTAGCAAGGCAAAAATGGAGTAGTTTAGGTCTTTTTAAGCCTAATCTACCTAATTATGAGATGTCAACTAATTTATTTTAACTTCTAACCCAATTACTAATCACCCATGTCCAGCACTGTGGATTTTTCCAACCAATCACCCAAACTTGAAGGAGAAGGAGAAGGAGAAGGAGAAGGAGAAGGAGAAGGAGAAGGAGAAGGAGAAGGAGAAGGAGAAGGAGAAGGAGAAGGAGAAGGAGAAGGAGAAGGAGAAGGAGAAGGAGAAGGAGAAGGAGAAGGAGAAGGAGAAGGAGAAGGAGAAGGAGAAGGAGAAGGAGAAGGAGAAGGAGAAGGAGAAGGAGAAGGAACCTACGCCCTAAACTGTCCATCTTGTTGCATATTTTTTACTATATCCCAAAAACTTTAAATTCTAAATTTTTCACCCTGTGAGATCACACACTTCTATTCAAATCCACACTCACAATCTCAGTGCTATCACTCAGTTTTGGAAGCCTTTCCCATAGCGTCAGGTCAAATGCATTGTATCTCTGAGGATCATTCCTTTTCAGCACAGAAAATCTGAAATTCTCTGTGCCCAGGGCTCCAACAACTGGGCACTACAGAAACAGAATTCCTGAGCTGCAGGAGATCAGGCTTTGCCTTTGGAGAGGAATGAAAGCATCTCCCTGGTCTGCAGAGCAATTTGGAGCTGGGAGCCTGGAGGCACCACCCTGCAAGGAGCTCTGGAGCTCTCACAGACAGACAAATCCACCCCCAGCCTTATGAACAGCCTGGCTCTGGGGGTGGCCCACGCTTCAGAGCCTTTGGTGTCATGTGCATGTGGAAAATGATGTACACAGCATATGCTGGATCATCACTGGGGCCAGGAGGAGGCACGGAACACTCACTGAGCACTCACACTGAGTAATATTTCACCCCCTCCTTAAATCAGCTAGGAGAAAAGAAGCCAAAAAGATGGGAAAACTGGAAAAAAAAAAAGAAGACAAAATGTGGGAAAACTGGAAAAAATCAGAATCATGGAGAAACTGGAAAAAGAAGACAGAAGGATGAGGAGACTGGAAGAAAGAAGCCAAAAGGATGGGAAAACTGTGGGTGCTGCTGGCTGTCTCCCAAAGTTAGGGTGCAAGATCCAAGCCCTGTGTCAGAGGGAAGTCACTGCCCTTGTCCTTGTCCCTCAGGGAATCCAGACTGGGACAGAATCTCCAGCAGAGCCCTGACCAAGTGATGAACCTAAGGAGCCACAATTTCAATTTATTTGTGCCTGTGGGAAATTAATCCAGCACTACTGTTGCTGATATTTTGGTGAAAAGAGGTTCTGGCCTCTGTAAAACCAGATTTGAACATTTTTTGGAAGGGACAGCTCTTTCTATTTTCCTTTTCCCCACCGAGCAAATAAGCTTTGGGCTCTCATTGTGCCAAAAAAAATAAAGTTCTGCATCGTTGGTCCAGAAAAGGAAAATGTCCTAAAATGATTATATCTAACAAAATTAAATTCTTATTAGAAAAACAACGGCCTGCTGGTGTTGAGATAATTACACTGAGAAAAATGCTAAAGAGAACAGTTAATTGGAGCTGGATAAATTTAGCAGGGAACACAAACAAATGTATGTTGCCAAATGGAGAGAGAGAGGGCTCCTCCATGGTCCTCGTGAGGCTGAGGTGTGTGGAGGGTTATTGGCAGCAAGGGTGGCAAAATAAACGAAATATTTCTGGAGAGTTTGCAGAGATTAAGAAAGGACAGAGCATCCCTCAGCCTGTGCCGGGACCATCTGCTCTGGGATTTTCCTTAATGCCCTCAGGCCTGGATTCTGCAAACCCTGGGATGGTTTTTTGGCTGGCAGGGACAGCAGGGACAGCACAGAGGTGTGTCACCTCTCAGGCCTCGGGGACAGGCTCCAGCTGTCCCTGCCTGTGCTGTCTCTCTGTGGTCCCCCCTGAGCTCCAGGTGAACCTGACAGGGAATTTACAGCCTGGCCAGAACTCCAGCTGAGATTTGGGGCACTTTAATGAGAGTGTAGCCATTAATTACCGACAGCTCTCCAAGGTTTCATCGTTCTCCCCACTGACAACCTCCCCGTGGCCCCAGGGATGCTCCACAGCTGGGCACAGCAGCTTCCCCCCGGCCTGGGACAGCACCCAGGGCTGCCAGCCACAGCCTGGGCACCCTTTGGGCACAGCCAGCCCCTGGTGCCAGCCTGTGATGCCTTGGGAAGGGGATGGGCACGGATGCTGGAGCACTGGGGCAGGGCAGTGCCCACCCCGTGTCCCTCAGGGCCACACGGCGTGCCCTGGCACAGGGACAGGGCTGCTGGCACAGGATGGCACCGCAGGGCTGGGGAGGCTTTCCATCATCCCCTCTCCCACGGGGCCGTGCTAATTTGCTGGCTGAAGGGCCCATTAATGGTAATTAATGTTTGCAAACAGCACAGGGAGCATCTGTGGCTCTGCCCAGCCTCTCGGGGTGCTTCAGCCCTGGGCTGGCAGGGATTTCGGGCTGTGCCTGAATGTGGGGTCGGTTTGGGATCACAGAACACTCTCAGGGCTGCTCTGTGGTGTGCAAATGTCTGAACCACTCCAGCAAACAGAGCACCCACAGGGGCACAGCCTTGGGGGGACCCTCCCGGGCTGGGGCAGCCAGGGGGGGGCAGGACGCAGGGAGAGGATGCTGCAGCTGCATCCAGAGGTGCCAGATGTGCATCCAAACCCAAAGCCACGGACATTTAGGACCTGTTTGTTCCTCTGTTGTCTTCCCCGCTCCCCCCAAACACTTTGAGAAGTAATTGCATTGCAAATTGGACTGCAAATATTGGAGGAGAAAATTGCCTCTCCTGACAGGTTCGCTGTATTTGGAGTCTCCATCAGAGCTTCTGGGTCTGTTCAGCTGCAGTGCAATTATTTTTTATTGCACTGGCACAAAGAATGGACACGTATGCATAAAACATGCAATAAATAAATGTTTCAAGGGTAAATATCTCTAATATATTAAAATATCAAAGAGATGGTGAAAAAGCATAAGGCAGTGGCAGCAAACTTTGGATTCAGAGAGCCCTGAGTTACCTCTGCTACCTTGGAAAATCCCTTTTCCGGCTGAGACTCTCTGCAGTACTTTTCTCCCCGTGTCTGAGCAGTAAAATCAGCTTATTACGTGGTGATTTCTCCAGATTTTTTCCAATGCCTTTGAGAATTCAAGCCTCAGTGCTTGTTTCCTTCTTTTCCAGAGGCAGCAGTGGAAATAGGTACAAGACATTATCAGATAGAAGTCTTTGTGAATATGTTGAAGGGAATGACTTTCCAGAGTCTTTAGGATTAGATTAACCACCCAGTTTTCTTTAAAAAACAACAACACCTTAAAACCCACACCTGCATGCCCTGAAATAAAACAGAAGGCAGGAAATAGATCACAGAATAAAATACCAGCTAGAAGCAGCACAATCCCATCAATTCTGGATGAACACAAGAGCAAAGAGCTGAAAAAATGGAATGAAGCCCTGGGAAGGAAGCAGTGCTGCCCCTGCAGCCCAGGCAGGGATGGATGCTGGGCTGAGTTATCCTTCCCTGCACAAAAACCTCTCAGTGATCCCCCTGCTCTGCCCTTTTGGGGTCAGCCAGCCCCTTCTCCTCATCTATCCTGGCCCCTTCACACTGGTCTCAGTCAGTCCTCACTGCAGAAAACACCAACCCCAAGCCAACTAAAAAATATCAGAGAAATTCAAGTTTCTGCCAGGAAGTTTTAATGCCAAGGGTGGAGGGGTATCCCCAAAGCATCAACCCCAAGCCAGGGCTGTCCCAGGATCTTGGGGACAGATGGGGACAGGCAGCAGGAGCTCTGGACATGGGGGGGTCTCCAGGAGAGCAGGAGAAAGGGGGAACCTCCTTTCTGTGCCCGAGGTTCCTCATGCCCTGCTGCAGATCCGGGGCTGAAATCCCATTTTCCCTTCTCACCACAACCCTCTCTATTTAATTAAGAGCCTGGAGAATCAAACTCCAACATTTCCGAGAGCAAGGTCACGTCCAGAGCACGGTGCCCAACATCTGCTTTCCTGGTAATTGGCTCAGAGTGGCAATTTGTCAATGGTTTGAAGATAACGAGCTTCCCATTTGTGCTCCAGCCATCCAAAGTTGCAGATAAGGACAGGAGCTGTGGCTGCTGGACCTCAGCTTCCCTCTGGATCCAAAACTGCCTCTGCTGGTGCCCTGTCTCCCACCCCACAGCAGTGCTGCCCATCAATACAGAGGTTAAGCAACTTTTTTTTTATGAAGTCTGGCTGTGCTCAGACTCTCAAGATGAAATGCCACGTATTTAAATATCAGCTGTCACAATGATGAGAATAATTATGGTTATTTTGGCCTTCTTAGCAATACTAAGTAACAGTGTTTTTATAGGTATTGAAATCTCCACACAGAACTTAAAAAAAAAAAAGCTCTAAAAATTACCAGAATAGCCAAATTGTTTTCTAGTGAGTGTTTATCTTGTGAAAAACACTTATGGAAGTTCTGCCATTTACCCTGAAAATCTGCAGACAGCAGTCAAGCAGATCTGCTCTCCATAAATTATTGAGGATTTGGGCTTTATTTTTAGGTTGCAAGAAAAGTTTGACAGAAAGCAAAGTTTGTAGGATCTCCCAGGAGATTTAGGCTGGCAAAGACCTTCAAGATCATCCTGTGCCACATCCCCACCCTGTCCCCAGCCCAGAGCTCTGAGTGTCACCTCCAGGGATGGGGATCCAAACCTCCCTGGGCACTCCCAGTGCCTGAGCAGCCTTTCCATGGGGAAATTCCTGCTGCTGTCCACCCTGAGCTGCCCTGGCACAGCCTGAATTTGTTTCCCCTCATCCCAAGAGCAGAGGAACATCTCTGCTGGAACAAGCCCCTGTGCACGCTGCCCCTCCCTGTGCCCCAGCTCAGCTCCCACCTTTGGACACACTGGAGGTGTCTTCACTCCAAAGAAGGACCAGAACCACACCTGGTCAGTGCTGCCAACAGAGCTGTGCACAGAACAGCCCAGGCCCTCACCCGAAATCTCATCCCATTCCCAATTTCTCTGCTCTCATCAGGATTCTCTCCAAAATCAGCCTCTGGGAGAGATTTATTGCTCTGCCACTCCAAGCAGGTCCATCTTTTGATGCCTTAGGTTTGAGCTTTTATATTTTTTAGATTCTGGGCTGTTTTGGGGGGTAGTTTTGGGTTTCATATTCAGTACTCCTGAGCTCTCTGCACAGAGCAGGGACACAAAACAATTCCTGCTCCAGCTTGGGACCAAGGACAACTTTCAGCCCAAGAACAAACCCAAGGGTGAAGGGAGAAGGAAAACCAAGGAGGATGGAGCTGCATAACCTGGAGCTGGAATTGGACAATTAACTGCAATGTGCTGATGAACCAGAGCTGATCAAAGTGTGAGCCCTCGTGACCAGGTGTCCATTCTGGGCCCATTTTGGGCTCACCTTGGCTGTGCCCAGCCGGGCTCTGGTGCTGCCCAGGTGTGCCCAGTGAGGCCTTTGAATAAATCCCCAATTTATCCTTTGGCTCTGCCTGGGCTCTGCCCCAGCTCAGCCTCTCCAGGCACCACTCTGGCAGCTGAGGATAACCAAGGGCACAGCAGAGAGTGCCAGCAGTGCCCCTGCCCAGCTCGTACCTGTCCAGGGAGATGCAGCAGAGGTGCAGGATGGATGCTGTGGTCAGCAGCACGTCCAGGGATGTCCTCACCAGGCAGAACATCTCCCCATAGATCCAGTTGTCCTGAACCAGCTCGATGGCTCCAAAGGGCATCACCAGCACCGACACCAGCAGGTCAGCAAAGGCCAGGGAAACAATGAAATAGTTGGTCTTGATTTTCCTGCAAGGTAGATCACAAAATTCGGGTGGGTTCAGTGCAGCAGAGATTGATTTTGGGTTTAATCTGCTCCATCACACTAAAAGCTCCTCTCTAACACACTCCTCACTTTTTATGGTCACTCCTGGCTTGCTCCTGGTTTTTAAAGCTAAATATCCACCATTTTCCTGGCCTAAACACAGCTTTCTGCTCACCCAGAGGAGGCAAATGGGTGCTCACAGGCCTCTGCATGTGCTTCAGCCTCACAGCTTGCACTGGAGACACTGGGGTGGAGGAGGGGGATTTTATTTTAACTTGTAAATGGAGAAAATCCTTCCAGAAAGCCCTGAGAATAATCTAGACTGAAGCTGTAATTTTAACTTGAAGAGTACTTTTTAAATCACAACAATAAAATAGAATTAAATCCATTAAAAATCCCACGCAGCACATGAATAGAGGCTGTTAAATCTCTCTCTCTGCTCCTAAGGCTGGGCTGACAATTCCCAGGGTTAGCAGCAGCCTTGAGACAGGAATTGTGCCTGTGACCCCTCAAACCATGGGCAGCATTTGCTAAGCTGTGCTGGTGCTGCACAGTCACAGGCAGCCCTTGCTCTGATGAGTTCATTGGGAAATCTGAGATGCAAAAGGAGCAGAGGCCAGCCTGTTTCTGCAGGGAATTGCTGCTCTGTGCTTTTCACTGATTTCTCTGGTTTTCTCCACTGAGAATTTTTCCACAGTGGAATTTTTTCTGCACTCAGAAGGTGAGGATGGGAATTACAAGGGTGCCAGTGCTGTGGGATGAGCTGAGGGCAGAGTGGGGCTGCAGGGCAGGGGCACCTCCCTGCTGCCCCCAGCTCCTCAGGAGGGGAGGCAGAAAAACAAGGTTCACTTTCCTGCTAAAATTTAAAAAGTTTAATAAAAGACAATAAAGCAAAAAGTGATATGGCCATGTGCTTGGCCAAGAGCATCCCCTAACTCAGAACACTCTTCTTTAAATGCATCAACATGTTGCATATTCATAGACCCTCATGCATTATTCAAAAACATTCCTTTGAGTCCCCCCAGCCTGCCCTCATTCCATCCTGTGGATCAACATTTTTTATTTCTCCTTGTGGCTCCATCCTGCCACACTCTGATAATGGGTGATCAATAAATTTCTTCCCTGGGGCTCTGGTGTCCATCCCCTTCATCCAGACGGGATAATCCAAGAATGGGAAGAATTTCCTGATTATCTTTTACCATTCTCTGAGTTAGTTACATAAACAAAAACTTTTTACACCACCACTCTACAGCCCAAGAAAAACATACATTTATCCCACTACAATTTCTAAATTTTGTTAACAGCGCAAATACGAGAAACTACATCCACACATTCTGACATTATACACTCATTTGAATATTTGCCAGAAGCCAACTTTGGGGCTCACCTGAGCTGCCTGTCCCGGCACACGGCCACCATGACCAGCAGGTTGCCCAGGATGGCCATGAGGATGACGGCGGAGATGAAGGAGAGCAGCAGGATTTTCTCCGCCACGCCAAAGCCCTCGCTGGAACTGGGAGGGGCCACGAGGAAAAGAGAGAGACACAAGTGTCACAAACCAGGCTCACTCTTGAAAATCGTGAGGTGTAATGAGGGTGATGCCTTAAGGTACTTGAAGTTTCAGGGTTTTATATTTTTTTAGGTTCCGCGCTGGTTTTGTAGGTTTCATATTAACTTCTACTGAGCTCTCCTCCCAGGGAAGGGAGGAAAAATTCCTTCTCCAGCTTGTGAGAGTAGTGAGGGATTTGTCTTGCTGGTAGATAAAACTGGCACTGAGAAATAAAGGGAACAGTGGGAAGGATTCCGCTGATGGAATGGAAAAATATGATGATGCAATAGCGTAGATTTGATTTTTGGGAGTGCTTTGCTTGTTGAATAAANTATAATGTAAGATATTAAATATTAAAATACTAAAATATTAAAATATATATATATAAAATTTAATTATATTTCTTGACAGGGTCTGTGGTAGAAGTCTTCTTCACATCCTTTCTTTTAATGTTACCTGTGTGGTGATTTAGTCATACAGACAGTTTTAGCTATTTCTACAAACTTATTTAAGTTATTCTCACTATTGCCAGTTAGTTACAAAAATAAAAGCCTCCTGCAAAAGCTGACATTACACAGTCTCTATTTTAATATTTTGTGGAAGCCTAAACTACAATATTAGTTTATCACACTAATACATAGATAAGATACAATGGGCATTGGCCACAAAAGCTGGCAAATTATATCAGAAACAAATCAAAAAGTGATTACAAACTGGACTGCGCCAAAATCGTTGTGATTAATAATAGTTTGTAAAAGTTAATACACAATAGCAAAAGCCAACAACTCCATAGTTATTCATAATAAAAGGAAAGGAGCTTTTGGAGCTTGTTTTCCCTGTCATTTTCCCACTTTTTTCCCCCATGTTTTAGTATCATAAATTCATAAAATCGTTTGGGTTGGAAGGGACCTGAGAACTCCTCTCCTCCTCTCCTCCTCTCCTAGCCCATCCCAGGCTGCTCCCATCCCGTCCAGGCTGGCCCTGGGCACTGCTCTGGGAATTCCATCCCAGCCCCTCCCCGCCTCACAGGGAAGGAGTTTTTTTTGGTACCTGTAACCTCAATTTCCCCTTTTTCAGTTTGCACCCATCACTCTCTGTCTGTCACTGCAGCTCCTGATGTGATGTGACAAGGACTAATGGGTTCAAACTTTCCTCAAGACAAGCATTTCACATCTTGAATTTTCAAATCTACATAATGTTTTGTCTTTTTCTCTCTTTTCGCTCTGTGCTACAAAACACAAAACAGTCTGGCTTTTCTTTGTCTTTTTTTTTCTTTTTTTTACTTAGTAATTTTTAGAGTTAAGGAAAGGAAATGTTTTTTTTTCCAAGTGCCCAATTTTCCCTTACTCTGAGATCAGTAATTTCTTTCTGTTAACGAAGAGGAAGAAAAGAAAAAGGAAGAATAACACAAACCCACATACACAATGTCAGCTGTATTTTAAATCTACATTTCCACAAATAATTTGCTGTTTTAAAGAAAGTTTTTTGTTTTTCTTTTTTTTCTCAGAGCTTGCAAAGAGGGAAGATAACACCCAGCGAGCAAAAAAGTCCTCAGAAACCTGTTTTTATTCTGAAATGTTATTTTTCCTTTAATGCTATTTCTAATGATATATCCTGATAAAAACTGCATCCTAAACCTTCACCTGCTTGTGACTTTACATCACACAGGTGAGAACGGGGATTTTCCTGTTATCAAGTGTGGCTGGAGATAAACTGGCATTAAAAGCAACACTTGACACAAATTCAGCTGGGAAATTTCTTCTCGGCCCTCAGAGCTGGATTTGGACAGCCAGGACTGGTGCTGTGAGATTGCTCAGGTGACTGAAAAATGGAACTGCTGTTCTGTTTTACCCTGACTGACTCTGGGGTCACTTTTTATTCACTAAACAACATCCTGGGCTCTTTATGCTTTATCTCCCTGAGTTCTCCTGATCTGGAGAAAAGCTAAAAAAGATCAGAAACTTCTGATGAGTTTTACTCATCCAAACAAGTTCTGGGAACGCCAAAGGAGCAGAGCTCAGAGCCACATCTCTCCAGACATTGCCTGAGAGGGTTTTTCACCTTCTAGAGTTTTATAAATCCACATTTCCCACCCCGGGCATCACAGACAGCCCTGCCCTGAGCCTGGTGGCACCCCTGGAGTCACCACCCAGGCTCTGAGCAGAGCCCAGCAGGGCAGGAACTTCCCCTGGCACATTTGTGAGAGGAACATTTGCTCTGAAATCAGTTTTGGGAGGGTTTCTCTCGTGCCATTTTGCACTGCTCCCCTGGGGAACACCAAGCAGGCAGATGCCTCGCTGGGGTGCAGCAGGGATTTCATCTGGGCTCTTGCTGCCTCTGGAATAATCCATCATCAAGCAGGAATACTTGTTAATTATTCAGTGTTAGTAATTCCAAGTTGTTAATAATGGAAGAAGTGGATATTGCTGTAAATTAAAATCAATGGTTTGCATAACATCTTTTATCAAATCGGAGTGCTCTGGCTTCCAAGCTTGCTTCCCTCTTTAATAAAGCAGAGATTGATGGGTTTGCTATTATGAGGAAATGAGATTCAGGCAAAATGATTGCTGGTTAGCAGGAGTATAGAAATCACTTAAGGAAAAAGGTGAAATACTGATGGGGAATGAAAGCTTAAAACCCACATATGGACATATTTAAAAAGCTCTTCTGCACAGTCATTAATGTGAAAGTGAAAAGAAGGGTAATTACTTTTTCAAGCTCAATTTTCACTTTCCCTGTAAACACCCCAACTTTTCTAAACGAACTCGGGTGCTTTTGCATATTTGATGCTGCAGTAAAAGAGGATCAGTCACGGGGGGCAGAGCAGGAACATCCCCTGGTTCTCCTTCCACACCACCCCTGCAGCAGCAGAGAGAAAAAATGCCCAGCCTGGGGGGAGAGGAGATAAAAGGACTAAAGGAAAAGTTGATAAAAGGATGTCCCATTCCAGACTGGGAGGGATAACTCTGCCTGCACAGGGAGCCAGGAGCATCCCCAGGAGAGCAGTGAGGGATTTGTCTTTCCAAACAAGCTGTGGGATAAAACCAGCACTGAGAGATAAAGGAAACCATGGGAAGGATTCCACTGATTGATGAATGGAAAAAAAGGATATTTTCCTTTACAAACAAACTGTAGGTTTGCTGAGAAATGAAATTGGATATTGAAAGATGAAAGAAACAATGGGAAAAAAACCATAAATTCCATAAGGATTAAAAATTCAAAGGGAGTGTTCCACATTAGAGGGGAATCTCAGGGAAGTCTGGACCTCTCAAGTGCCTCAGCCAGTGGGGAAAGAGAGAGGGAAATGTGGCTGGGAAATTGGGATAAAAAGGAGGCTGCGTCCTCCAGAAACTGGAGAGAGCCCAGGGGAATGGCCCATGGCCTCTGCCTTTATTGGAATAAAGAAAAGGGCTCCTGTGTCTCCTTTTGGACACAAACGTGTGGGGTTTGGGGATTAATTTTCCTGACACCCACCAAGGGATATGCACAAGGAGATTAAAAACTCGGAGTAGTGGGAGCCTAGAAAAGTTTTCTTGGTTTAACAGTGCCCTCGGGTGTGGGGAACACAGGGAAGGGTGGATTTGTTTCCAGCCAGGGCTTTTCCCCCTTTAACTCCATATTTCATAACCACAAATAAGCTGTCGTTGGCCTCTCCTCTTTCCTGCTTCCCTGATTATTCCCAGCATAAAAAAATCATTAGGTCTTAAGTGCCTAAAAATCAAGATAAGCTATTTAATGTGTAAACCTGATAACGTGCCTCAGTGCAGAAACAAGACAATAGGGAAGCAATGATTTGATCTCTGCCTTCCCAGCTGTTACCACATCCTTGTCTAAAATATTAATCAGAAATCAGCATTAATCCAGAAGCATTTAATTTCCTTTAATGCCTTTAAATGCCACACGGCTTCACTCCAGCCCGTGCAGATGGCAGGACAACTCCTAACAGATTCCAGTCAATTACGTCCTTCACTTCTGTTTTAGAAACAGATTGAAATTAATTAAAGTATTGACAAGCCAGAAATAAACAGCATTCCACGTATCAAAATAACTCAGTCATATGATTCCTTTATGAGAGTGGCTTTTTAAAAAAAAAAAAAAATCAAACAAATTGCGGCGGTAGGGTGGGAGGGAAGGGGTGAGGCTTTCTCCTTTTGTGCTGGTGTGAAACAAAACTCCTGCTAACATCACCAACCCTGCACCTCCTCCATGAATCTCCCGGAGGCTGAAAGCCAGTGAAGTGTTTAAAGCAGCTGATAAGGCTGATTATTGTCAGGATGAAGCAAAGAAGACAGGCGATTGGAATGTTTCAGAAATTGCCGTGTGTGGGCTGGCACAGTCAATCCCTGCATGCTGGGAGAGCTCCCCAGTTTGGGAACTGGGACCTGCTGGAGCTGCCAGACACGAGGGGACCTCAGGGACACAGGGACTGCTGCGGGGGCTCCAGCCCTGAGCCCACCTCAGGCTCTGGGGATGGACCTTGGAATATCCTGAGTTCCCCCAGCATCACCCAGTGCAGCTCCTGGCCCTGCACAGAGCCCCAAAATCCACCCTGGGCATCCCTGGAGTGGGGTCCCAGCTCTCCTGGAGCTCTGGCAGCCTCGGGGCTGTGCCCATGCCCTGGGCAGTGCCAGCACCCTCTGGGGGAAGAACCATTTCCAAAATCCAACCCAAACTTCCTCTGCCACAGCTCGAGCCTTTCCCTGGGTGCTGTCCCTGTCCCAGAGCAGAGATTGGAATCTCCCCTCAGCCTCCTCCAGCTGAACCATCCCAGTGCCCTCAGCAGCTCCTCCATGGCCCCTTGCCCATCCCCGTGTCCCTCTTGGGATGCTCTCCCAAGCTTTAGGGATATTTTTTCCACTGTGGTGTCCAAACTGCCCCCAGGACTGGATGTGAGGCTCTCACACTGGGCACCAGGGGCTCTGAGTGCCAACGCCAGGAACCCCTGAGCTCTGCTGCTCTGGGCATTCTCCTCAGCTGGCAGCAGCAGAACTTGTGCTGTGTGGGAATTGCATCTGGGGCTGCAAACTCATCCAGGACAGTGAGATGCTTTAGCACAGTCTGAGCCAGAGAGAGAGGCAGGAGCTTGCACTGGGGGAGTGAGGGAGGAAATGAAGGCAGCCCTGGGGTTCTCAGAATTACAGAATTCACAGAATCACAGAATCCCAGGATTCCCAGGTTGGAAGGGACCTCCAGGACCATCGAGTCCAAGCCAGCCCCAGCCCCTCACCCAGAGCCTGGCACCCAGTGCCACATCCAGGCTGGTTTTGAGCACAGCCAGGGATGGGGACTCCACCACCTCCCCGGGCAGAACATTCCAGCACTTGATGGCTCTTTCTGGGAAAAACTTCTTCCTGCTCTGCAGCCTCATTTTCCCTGGAGCTGTGCCCTGTGGTTCTGTCAGTGGTGCTGGGGACAGAGCCCAGCCCTGAGCTCAGGCACCTTTCAGGGGCTGCAGGGAGTGCTGGGCTCACCCCTGAGTCTCCTTTTCTCCAGGCTGAGCACCCCCAGCTCCCTCAGGGCTCCTCACAGGCTTTGTGTTCCCCTCTCCAGCCTCGCTGCCTCCTCTGGCTGTGCTCAAGGTCCTTGCAGGGACTGAGAAGGTCCTTGCAGGGACTGAGAAGGTCCTTGCAGGGACTGAGGTCCCAGCAGAACCCTCTGCCTGCTGCTCCTGCAGGGCAGGATGGAGCCCTGGCTCCAGGCAGCAGATCAAGAGTTACATAATTTACACCCACGGGCGAGCAGATATCGCTGCAGGGCTGATGGATGTGAGCACAATCCTCAAAACCCATTAGACTGTCACCTAAAATATAAGCTAAATTTAACTTATGAAATCAGCATGAGATTAGGATCACAGTATTTACATGGAGCAAAGGCAGCTGCTGCAAATACTTTGTTTTGCATCCTCTAACAACTTCCACAGGAGAGCCCTTGTGCCACCCAAATCCCACCCTGACACCCCCCTGGGCTCTGCAGCACCTTGGATTAGTCTTTTTTCCTTATAATACATTTGCAAGTCTTGGATGCTTTAATCCAGCTTCACCTGCTGAACATTCCCCTTCTGTTTTCACACCAACACAAGGCTTTGGGATGAGCAGCACAGGGAGGAGCTGGAGGTGCTGGAGAGAGCCCAGAGGAAGCACCAGGATGCTCAGAGGGATGGAGCAGCTCTGCTGGGACAGCTGGGATTCTGTGCAGAGGGTTTTAATGGTGTTATCTAACACCCCACAACAATGGAAAACCCAAATCTCTGACTTAGGCAGGGGTTTAGACACACTACACAGCACAGCAGAGATGTTGTAACAATCATTTCTCCTTCGTAAATTCTGGATAAAACCAAAGATCAAACATGAGTTTAATCAGAAATGTCTTGATCAGTTCCTAATTAGAATTGCTCCTCCAAACTCCACACAGCAGTTTAATGCTGAACAGAGGATGATGAAAGAAGCAGAACAGCAACTTTGACTTTTGGTGTATAGTCCACAATCCTAAAGTTATTATCCCCAATTTTCTTGCCTCTCTCCTGTCACACAAAGGTGAATATTCCACCACAAACACACAGAGCTGTGCCCAGGATAGCTGAAGGAATGAGGCACCTCATTGCCAATATTCTCAATAATTACAATTCATTTCCCTTCTGTGTTCTCCAAGAGCTGAAGGCAGAGTCCAGGGTGTACTTCTGCACAAGGATGTTTGTAATTTGGCCACTGTATAGAATAATTTTACCTCACAGAGATGTCACCATTACACACATGCACAACTCAAGTTTTATCTCAGTTTAGGGAGGGACTGGATTCAGATCCATGACACAGAGTGGGAAAACAAAGGTTTAGGCTCATACCAAACATACTCAGAGTGCCCAGATTTCTCACAGAATTAAGAATTATTGCCTCCTTCAAAATCCAGGTGCAGAACTCGGGTGCACAGAGCCCACAACTCTTCAGGAGTTGTGCTGCTGCTGCTCCTGGGCTCAAAGCATTTAATGCCCTGCCTTATTATACCTTTTCCTGTAAAAATTCTCCCCAAAAAAGCCTTGCTCTATGCCCAGAGTTTTGTCACCTCTTGATCAAAACCCCCTCAGTCATTCTCAGCATTCTCATTTCTGACTTTCTTTGTTCCCATCTTTGCCCAGAGCCTGGCTCTTGCAAGATGTTCAAATCAGAAACCACCAAGGTCCTGCTCTGCTTTTTCAAACAATATCTGCAGTCAGGAAAATATTGTTAAATGAGAGGCATTTAATCAAGACCCTTGGAAGGGTCCATGGTATTAAAATATCCAGGCTGTGCCCTTTTCCCACTGCCTGTTTACACCTTGGACAGCAAAAGACAAATACAGCTATTGGCTGTCTAACTTCTAATATTTCCTGGAGAGCTTCCCAGTTCCAAGTCTCCAGAGGAACGAAAAAGTTCCTTGCAGTTACCTCTGCTAATGGAAGACTTGGCACAGACAGGATAAAACACTGATTTCTAGAATTCATTTTATTTGAGACCCTCCCCAGGCCCTCTGTGCCACTCCAAGCCACACTAAAACAGCTCCCAGCTCATTTTGAGCTATAAAAACCAAAGTTTGGTAAATTCCCGTGGTGGCAGCCAGAAACCTCCCAGCCCCTGATTTTCACCAGGAATTTTTTTATGGCCCTCAGCCGTGTGGAGGCTCCAGCCAGGTGTCCTCTCTAAGCAATGGAATGTCCTCAATTCAAGGGCAGAGCTCTTAAATTCCTCGTTTTATTTAAACCTCCTTCTCCATCCCCAGCTAAGTGCACATTCTGAATATTCCCCACAAGGCCCTCATCACATTTCTCACTCCAAATAAACACGAGAGGAGGTCAAGGTGATTTGAGGATGGGAAGTGCAGGCTCAGATGGGACCCAGCAGCCACCCAGGAGTCAGGACCAGCACATTTCTCCAGCCTGGGAAGCTCTGGGAGTGTTTGTTAATTGTGGTTAATTAACTGTGGCTAGGCAGGGCAGGAGCTTGCAGCAGGAACCTTCTCCTGACTCCTGGAAAAAGCCACTCCTGGAGAAGAGGGCAATGCAAAGATGAGGACAAAGGGAATTTTGCCAGCCCAAGGCTGAGGGACAGCCCTGGAAGATTTTGTGAAAAGCCCCTGGGCAAAAGCTGGCAACAAGGTCCAGCTCATTTTTGCCAAACCCCAGGATATCCCAGTTTTTAGGGTGGTTTTCACATCCTTCCACAGCTTTTTCCAGACCTCCACTTGCTGCCCCTCTGTGCAGAGACACTGATGATAAAAAAAGTGATGCAAGACAGCAAGAAGTTATTTTTTGTGGCCCAGCTTTTAGTCCAAGGAATTTCATGTGCCCAGATTGCCCTAATAAAAGCAGATGAAACCTCACAGAGGCGTGTGATGGCCTGACCTCCCCGTGGGGCTGAGCACAAACACCAACAGGAGCTGCCCCTCTGCACTCTCCAACTTTATTTTATTAATTTATTATAAAATATCTCATTTATTTACAGAGCCTGTGTGTCTCCCTTGCTCCACAGCTGCCATCAGAGAGCACACTATTAATTTGCAGAAGCTGGAGCCAGGCTTAAAAACTCCATTAATTAAGTGTTGGCGGAGGTGTTTGGAAAGATGTTCCCATAAATATAGTGCTTTAAAGTGTTTCCCTAGAAACTGAGAAAAGAGTTGAACAATATGAAAAATACCCAGGCTGATGACTCCCCCGTGGAGGACTGCCTGGGCTGGAGGGAGCATTTAGGAAAGAGAACTTTTTTTTTTCTTCCTAAGGTTTTTTTGGTTACTGGAAATTTTTGGCTGGTAGCACAAAATGTAAGAGTGAGCCTTTTTATCATTCCTTGTTCCCTGTGCCTCCAGCTCTGCCCCGGGGTTGTTGGCAGGTGGAGAATGCTCTGTGAGCTCTGTGGCTGCACATTCAGAGATGCCCCGGGGGTCTGAGTGCTCCTGAATTCCTGACAAAATGTCCCTGCTGTGCCCAACCACCTCAGCACCTGAGTCCCCATCCCCACCTTGTCCCCAGCCCAGAGCTCTGAGTGTCACCTCCAGGTGACACCTCCAGGGATGGGGATCCAACCCTCCCTGGGCAGTTCCAGTGCCTGAGCAGCCTTTCCATGGGGAAATTCCTGCTGCTGCCCACCCTGAGCCTGCCCTGGCCCAGCCTGAGGCCATTCCCTCTCCTCCTGTCCCTGTTCCTGTTCCCAGAGCCCGACCTGGGGCTGTCCCCTCCTGTCAGGAGCTGTGCAGAGCCACAAGGTTCCCCTTGATCCCCCTTTTTCTCCAGCCTGAGCCCCTTCCCAGCTCCCTCAGCTGCTCCAGCCCCTTCCCCAGCCTGGGGGACCAGGTGGAGAAGACAGAAAATCTGGGTTTGGCAGAAAAATCTTCTGCATCAGTTAATTTATCTCTGCAGAAATGCGAGAGCAAATCCCTTTCTGGATGGAAGCTGCTGATATTGCAGCAGGATTAGAGTTGATCCTCCCTTGGAAAGGGAACCAGGAAGAGAGCTCCAGGCTGATTGTGGCCTGTTAAATGACATTTTATAGCCTGTTATTTCTCACCTAAACAGAAGTGTGATCAAAGGACTGGAGATAAACAATGATTTAATGACTCCAAGTGGAGGAGCTGGAGAGGGTTTGAAAAGAGCTTGTGTACACAAGAATAAACACTTCCACTGCAACCTGCTGGAGGCCTCCTGAGCTCTTTGCTTTCCATGAATCCCCTCTGCCAGGGCACCCTGAGCACACCAACTCCTCCCTAAATCCCTCCACTTCCCACATTTTGGGTCACTTTGGGGCCTGTTTGGTTCCAAGCACTCAGCCCAGCTCTTGTCCCCCTCACGAGCGGCTGGCAGTGTCCTGAGCAAGGGGACAGAGGGCACAGTCCAGCTCCTCCTAGGACACCCCTGGAGCTCCAGGGATGGGTTCTTGTGTCCCTTTCTGTCCCTCTCTGACTCTTGCTCCTGTTTCTCCCAGGTTTGGATAGGGAGAGGAGATCAAGGACATTCTGAGAGCAAGGAGGGATTTGTCTTTCCAAACAAGCTGGGGGTCTGCTGGTGGATAAAACCAGCACTGAGAGATAAAGGAAACCATGGGAAGGATTCCACTGATTGATGAATGGGAAAAAATATATTTGCCTTTACAAACAAACTGTAGGTTTGCTGAGAAATGAAATTGGATATTGAAAAATGAAAGAAACAATGGGGAGATACCATAAATTCCATAAGAATTAAAAATTCAAAGGGAGGGTTCTACATTAGAGGGGAATCTCAGGGAAGTCTGGACCTCTCAAGTGCCTCAGCCAGTGGGGAAAGAGAGAGGGAAATGTGGCTGGGAAATTGGGATAAAAAGGAGGCTGCATCCTCCAAAATTGGAGAGAGCCCAGGGGAATGGCCCATGGCCTGTGCCTTTATTGGAATAAAGTAAAAGGGCTCCTGTGCCTCCTTTTTGGACACAAACCTGTGGGGTTTGTGGATTTATTCTCCTGACACTTCCCTGCCTGTGCACAGGAGCCAAACCCAACCCAGAGCCAGGCACCCCCAGCTCCTCTCCTTGTGCCCCACGGGAAAAGCCAGCCCAGCA
>VZTB01000644.1:78250-96046 GCA_013397245.1 Thryothorus ludovicianus
GCAAGGGAAACATCCAGGCCAGGAAAATCAGATGGGGCTGTGGGGAAAGCTCAGCTGGTCAATGAAGAGCCACTGGGCAGCCTGGTGCAAGGGGTAAACAGGAAAGGAGAGGGGAGAAAGGTGGGGGAAAAAAGGCAGGGAAAAAGGGTGGGGAAAAGGCAGGAAAAAAGGATGGGGAAAAGGCAGGGAAAAAGGATGGGGAAAAGGCAGGGAAAAAAGCAGAGTGAAGGAAAAAAGGTGGGGAAAAAATATGTGGGGCAAAAAGGGGCAGAAATAAAGAAGAGTAGGAAAAAAGATGGGGGAAAAGGAGGGAGGGAAGAAACAGGTGGGGGGAAAAGACAGGAAGAAATGCCAAGCAGAACTGGTGGAGATAAGAGTCACCTGTGCTCCAAAAACAGAGTGAGAGATTTAGCTGCCGTGACATGGGGAGGGGCTGTGAGATCAACAAGAGCTCTGCTTCATTCCTGGAACTGGGAATGCTCTGCAGGGAGATGGTGGGAGTCTCACCCAAGGTCTAGGAAGGTTTTCTTGGTCTCTCAAAGGCAAGGCACAGTCACCACTTACACTGGTAAGAGCCTGAGAGAGGCAGAGTTTGGCCACTCTGGATTACTGTAACTAATTTGGGGTTTTCATTTCAAACCACTCGACAGGATCTCATTAACCTGCTGCCTATAATAAATGTACCCAACCGCCAAGTCACATGAAATTAAAAAAATTCAATAAAATATAAATAGGAAATACACGCAGGTCATTTATTTTTCTACTCTGGAATTAGAGAAAATGAGGTCTGCCACCTCCCTCGGGCTGTGATGAATGCAAGTTCCACACGGAACTGTCAAAAATTTCCAGGAATGTCTCTCCAACATCACGTTGCAACCTTTTCAAAATTCATAACATTTTCTACTGAAAAGAAATCCTTGACTTGTCTAGGCCACGTTTGACACTTATCCAAATACCAGGGTGATGCCACGTCCTCAGAGGAGTTCCAGGAACCCCCAAAGCAGGCCCTGCTGCACGAGCAGAGACTTTTATCTGCAGGCAAAGAGAAAATGCCTCCCCTGCAGCCTTGCAGGTGAATTGTGGGGTCACTGCCACGGCTCAGGGGCTGCAGGAGCCCAGTCCTCCCTCCTACCTCACATCCACATCAAGTTCTTCCATCACAGGCAACAGGCACAGGGAGCTGGGAGTTCAATGTCCAGAGAAGAGACCTCATCCTGCAGTGGAGACAGAAATGTGGGGATTAATTCCAGCATCTCCCCTAAATGCAAATTTACCCCAGTGAAGATCCACTGGAGGATCCAAGCCAGGTGTCCTTGGTTTTTTTGGCCACCTGGGCGCCCACCAGCTCCTGCTCAGCTGCTTTAGAGCAGCACTTCCAGATCTTTTTCCATCATCCAGCTCTTCCCCCAGCTTGGTTGAGCCCATCCCAGATTACCTGCACACCTGCAAGACTTCCCCAGGAACTTCCCAACTTTCAAAGCTACAAAAAGGAGTTTGAATAGAGCCAAGCTGAAGAAAGTTTGCAAAGCCCAGGTGGGAAAACACAAGCAGGAAGGCTTGGTAAATTAGTTTCTGTTTTTACACTAAACTAAAACATTGACTTACCACTAAATTAAAGCAGGTTTCCTGTGACACTCTATTGTGCAGCCTTATGAATACTTAATAGCAGTGCTGTAATTACAAAGAACTAAATGCTTTGCAGCTTGAGTTAAAATAAATGTACTTACTTCCAGCACCACTAAGTGATGTAAATATTAATGGGGTTTTTAACTCTATCAAAATTCCATCCCGACTCCAAAGAAATGAATGCACCATCTTAATAATGTGCTTGTGCACTTTCTGCTGCTAATCCAGTGGAAAAAATAGGCTCAGTTTCGGAGCACTTGAGGCTGTTGATTACCCCTTGTGCTGTCTCTGGGGAGTCAGGGATAAAGCCACCACCAGAGTGCTGTTAATGCCAACCCAGATGCAAATAATGCCATTGTGGTTCCTTGGCTTCAAAGGAAAATTGGAATCAAAGTGCCTCAGCCTTCCCAGACACAGCTTTGCAATGCAAATGAGCCCCCCACTCTCCAGACCTGGCTGGGTGTTTGCCACCAGGAGGAATTCAGGATGGGTGTATCAGACATCATTTTGCAGGGAAGATTTGCTGGAGTGCAAAGGATATTTTTATCAAGAAGGCAGAGTTTGGCTGGGCCCTGTTTGCAGCTTAAACCCTCAGCTGGAAGTTCTTTGGGCACTCTGGAATCTGGTGATTCAAAAACTGCTGCTGTATTTTGCAAAGGAAAGGGTGAGAGGTCCAGAGATTCATCTCTGTGTCCCTAAGACCTGACCTCCAACTTGAATTTGGAGGGAAAACCCAAACAAATATCCTGTGCTCCACAGGACAAAATATCTGTTATGGTTTCACTCTTTGAGATGTCAGCATAAAATTAATTCTGCTGTCTCCTGCAACACAGATGAAAAACTTTTCAGTGATTTTGTATGTCAAAATTCCAATTAGGGAGCATATTTCTTCCTTTATTCTTCTGGGAAAAAAATGTAATTTTAGTGTGCACTGAGGTTACACAATATCTGTACCATCTTGCTATCATGAAGACTTCTACAAAAACTAAAACTTTCTATGTAAGACTAAAAAAATAAAACCTAAAAATCCCTAAAGCAACTCCAAAAAACTCCTGTTTTTAAAATGGAAAAAACGTCTTCATGAACAGATAAACCCCCCCAGAAAACAATGGCAATCCAAGAACCAGCATGGAAAGGCTGCCCTGGGGAATTCAGGAATGACCCAGCTGAGCTCACCTGGCACCCCACAGCCCCCCTGTCCTGCCTCTGCCCCTTCTCCTCCTCATCTCCACAGGGAAATGGGAAAACCCAGCGAGGCCATGGACGAATGGATGGGTCCAGCCCGTGGATTTAAGGCACTGACCAAGATCTCACCTGTCACAGCCATAAGGGGACCCTGTCTCCAGGCACCCCAGACTCACCTGCCCAGCAGAGATGGAAATGCCTCCCCCAGGTGCCAGCAGGGGCCACACCACCTTCCCTGCCAGCTCCAGCTCCCTGAGACACTCACACATTCTCCATCCCATTTCTTTTCAGCCCACTCAGCCCCCATCAAGTTCCACTTTCTGTCACTGCTGAGCTGCTGACAGCAGGATTGAGTCACTGTGGGAAGCTCACCCCCCCATTTCCTGCAGTGCCACTGCTCCACCACTCCTGCCACCCAAAATGAGGCACGGCCCAGGTGCACTGAGCATTCTGCAAACCCCATTTTCCCCACAGACAGCTCCACCCTGTCCCTTCTGCTCTGGAAGGGGGGGATTTGAGCCCCTCACCAAAGCACCGACAGGCTGGAGCAGGCTCCAGAGGCAGGAATTCCATCGGGGGCAAGCTGAGGAGGACAGTGACACATGAGCACGTGCCATGGAACACTGGTGCCACGAGTGGCACAGGAATAGCAGGTGGCAGCTTTTCCAAGCCTCACTTACCCAGGGACAAAGCAAGTAAGGAATCTCACACACACCTTTCCATCGGGGGCAAGCTGACATCAGCCAAACACTTTTTACCTTAAATACAACAAGATTCCTTACCTGAGGCTGAGACTCATCACAGACCCTCAGCTGCTGAATTAATTCTAATTAAATCCATGTAGGCAGCTCCATTAGACACAAACCTCATCCACATGACTCAGACTGGACCCAGCTGCACCTGAGCTCCATCAGGAGCTTAGAGAGCAGAGGGATTCACTCTGAACCTCACAACTCAATGGGAGTGTCTCTGGTCACTGTGTGAATCATTTGTAAATCATTCTAGATCAATTTTAACTCTCTCTTTCTATTTTTCCTCCCTGTTGTAAGGAACAGAGTGAACCTCGCCACTGAACTTTCTTAAGTCACACTTTTACAACATCCTATTAAAACTCCTATGAACATTTACAGCAGTGAAGTTGCTGTGGTTGCTCGAGGGTGGCTTTGCTGCAGAGCAGAGACATCTGTAGCAGATCTTTGCCCGTGCCAGGCTCTGTAGGTGCGAGGGGAGAGGGAGCAGCTGGGAAAGCTGTGGGGTTATTTGCTGTGACAGGGGATCAGGAGCTGTCACAGCTCGCTGCTCTCAGCTTCAGCAGGGACTGTCAGCTTTGGAATCCACACCAAGCCTTCAGCTGCAAACCTCAGCCCAGGGAAGCATCCCACGGGAGAGCCTGGCTCTCTCAGAAGCCCAGAAATGCAGAAAAAGCTGTCAAAGAACAGCTGAGGGCAGGAGGGATGGGACCTTCCTCGCCACTCGTGTGGGATCTGTGCTCCCTCTTTGCTCATATGCCATCAAACCTCCTCAGAACTTACTCCTTCCTCCCTAAAAACACCTTCCACCTTTTCTCCTCCTCACACCAGCACCAGGGTGTGGAAACTGCTGCCCCAGCATGGCACCAGCTGTGCTCTGTGTGCCAAATAAATCGTTTGTTTTCACACAGCCACGCAGACTAGAGATGCAGGTAAATGTGGGATTCCCTCAGCTTTGCCATGGGGGTGGTGTTGCCTGCTGGAGCTTTGGGATGCTCAGCCCCAGCCCAGCTCAGCCCCTGGGCTGGCTGCACACACCCTGTGCCTGCCCAGGACCCTGCCTGTCCGGGGCTCTGGTGTCCTGTTTGTTGCTCCAAAGCAAGCAGGAGATGCTCCATGGCAGAGGCATGGATGATCCCCAGGTCACAGAGACACTGCTGGGCTGCTCTGGGCTCTGCCACCTCAGGAGAGATCAGGGACAGGGACCATCCTGGGCAGGGCTGGGACATCCCAGGGGTTTCCTGAGGTCACTCACCATGTTTCAATCCATTAATCCCTCGCTTTTCCAGCTGCACAGATGAGCTTTTGTCACCCATTTCTGTCCCTGCCTTGGGTCCTTGTGCTGCCTGCAATCCACCCTGCATCATCAAGGCTCAGGAGGGAAAAAGTGGCTGAGTGAGCCAGGAAAGTTCCTCAGTGCAGAGAGGATTTATCCACAGCACCACAGGAACAGCACTGATGCCTTCAGTTTTAGCTTTTATGTTTCCAGACTCTGAACCCCACACAAAGTGTGAGCCAGTTCCCCTCACAGCTCAGGCACACAGAACAATCCTTTGGCAGCCCCAGAACCAAGGGCAGCGCTGCAGCCTCAGCCCAAAAAGTGCAACCAGCAGAGAACTGAGGAGAGCAACCTGGGAGGGTGGGACTGCAGAACCTGGGGCTGCAATGGGACAGTGACCCCAATGTGGGAATGGCCCAAAACTCAGAAAAGGCTGAAAACTCCTGACCAGGATCCATCCTGGGTCCATCTTGGTTCTAACCATGGCCAGGCTCTTGCACTGCCCAAGGTGAATCCTTTGAAGCCTTTGATAAATCTCTGCTTTATTCCTTAATCCCGTACAGTCTCTGCTCCAGGGAGCCTCTCCTGGCACCAGCACGAGCACAACTTGTCCTTCCCTCTGCCTTCCCCTCCAGCCCCGTGTCCTGCCCAGGTTTTTGTGTGGGGGACTCGTCCCGCTCCCCACCTGGAGCTCAGGCACAAGCACAGCTTTATTGAGCTGGAATGAAACTCCTCTGGTGTCTTTTTATTGCTGCCATAAGCTGGGTTTGTAGGTTGTGAAACACCAGCAGGAAATCAGCTCCTGCTTTGAAGGCCAGTGCCAAAATCCAGTTTATGGTTCCACAGCTGGGTTCAGCAGGAATGGGAGGATCTCCTGGCCTGGGTGTCTCTCAAAACCCTGGGCACAGGGAATTTCAGATTTTCTGTGCTGACAGGGNCACTGCTATTCCATGACACACTCTTAATTTCAGTGCTATTTCCACTTTTTATCCCCATGCACAAAGAATCTCTGACTTTCTGCCACTAACAGCCACCACGAACCTTCCATCAAATCAACTGGTAAGAAATCCCATGGGAACAATCATTTAACTGATTTTTAATTGGGCATTAGTTATTAATTAGTTCTGAATTTACAGTGGCAAGGATTAGCAATGAAAACCTGGTTTAGCCCCTAAGATAATTCAACAGGACAAAGAAATCAACAATCTGTGACTTTTATATCCCTTGGAGCTGAACAAAACCAGCTGCAGCATCAGCAACCAAAAAATTGCAGTGAATGGCTCACAAATTGACACAGAAAAAAATCTGAATGTTGCCAGAGTTTGTGATTTGTATTTCTTAACCTAAAATTCATCTACATTTAAAAATCACCAATACACAGATCAGTATTCCATCATCTTCAGGGGTGAGATATTCCTCATTCCTGAGCTCACCTGGACTCAGGGTTTGCTCCTCCTGTGCTAAATTAGTTTGGAGGTTGCAGGGATTTATGGGTGGCATGGTCTGTGAGACTGGAAAGGATCCTTGATGGTCTTTATTTTGGAATTCTGTGCTTTTAAACAAGAAAAAGGTTTGGTCACAACCAGGTAAAGCAAAGGCCTGAAATTTCTGTGAAAAATGTGATATAAAGGATTTTCCTCTGTGCATTCATCTGAGGCAGGAATCTGAGGCAGGGCAAGAGCTTCTGCTGGCCAGGAAGGTTGGAAATCCTCTTAATTCAAGATGCTTTGGGGCATTTTTCACCAAAATTCCTTTACTTTCACCTGCTGAAGCTCTTTTCAGTCCTGATCTCACTATTTGTGCCAACCCCTGATTGTGCCTGAGCGTGCCCAGCCCCAAACAACTGCAGACTCCAGACTGTGCCACAGAAAACCAAAACTTGGCAAATTTTCCAGAAAAGAGTTGCAGAAGGGGATTCTCACCTTGCCCAGCACACCTCTAGGATTCCCTCCTTGTTTCCAGGCTCACACCTGGCAGCTCAGCACCCCTGCAAACTGTGGAGCTGTTTACAAAAACCCCCAAAAGTGGCTTTAAAATTGGGATTTCCTGTTTGCTCTCCCTCTCTGGAGTACAGGGGTGGAGGAGTAGCTGCAGCCTACAGATGCAGTTTGAGGCTGCTTTTAAAAACTTCCAAGTGGGTGTTTGCCAAAGGAGATCTTTTTTTTTTTACATTTTATTTTCTTCCCTGCTCGTGAAACAACTGACTTTTATTCATATTTACACAGGCCCTCAGAAAGCAAATGAAAAACTCTTCCTGTGAAGTTGCAAAGTATTAAATTAGCCAAAAGTAAATGTTATTTTTGGAAAACAAGTTCCAGGTGTAGCTGCCAGACTCCTTCCAGCCAAAGCTGCAGCATTTAAGGGAACAAAAGAGCCAGGACATGACAAAAGGAATGTCACTGCTCTTGAAAAAAAACCAGATTTTTCTCCCAAGCAAAAGCTGCTTGAGGAACATTTCTTTCACGAGGATGCTTTTCCCAAGGCTGGCAAGGAAATCAAGGGGACTCTCAGTCCCCAAAATGATCTGGCAGCCTCCCAAGCCAAGGGAGTCACTTCACAGTCACTCACAATGAATAATCTGGATTTGGGATTTTTTTTCATTTCTGTTTTTCATTCTAGCTCTCCCCAATCCTTTAAGATCCCTCCATACACATTTATCATCACATACTTCTCTGTTTTGGGTTTATTTGACCCTGAAATCCTCTGACTCCAGCAGTGCTGCACTTTTTAGTGGGTCCTAACTTGCCCTTTAAAGAAATTATTCCTTTGAGGAATAAAACACCCACCTTAACTAGAGAGTTGATTCTCCCACTGCATTAATTCTATTAATTAATTCCATTTCCTTCACTCCAATTAAATATAATTTCTACCAGCACAAGAGATCCAGCTCACTGGGGCCAGACTCTCTCTGTAAATCCCTTAGGAATTAATGATAGCTCAGATTTTGGAGTGCTGGTACCAATTTATTGATTTTTATCACAAGAAGAGCTGCTTCCTGCCTTGGAAAAAAAACTCCACCATCCTCAGCTGCCTCTGGAAGCTCCTGCAGACACAATGCAATTTAAAATAACTGTGATAAAGATAAATACTCATTAAAAAAAGGCTGTTGAGCACATGGTTTACAGCAGAGGCTGGGAAGGGCCAGGCAAGGTCACAGAGTCTGCAGTTGGCTGTTGAAGTTAAATGTGGATTTATCAGCACTGGATCCTCTGTAATAAACCTGCCTGCACACCTGACCTCCCTGAGATCTTTCCTCAGATCCCAGCGGATGCACAAAAGCATTTTTGCAGAATTTGTCACTCCTCAAGGTCACTGCATCAGGCAGAGCAGCCTGCTGTGGGTGAGTTTCACTGGGAAGAATTCATGGATTTCTTGATCTGTGCCTGTGTCCCACGGGGATTTTGGATCCTGGCCTGCATCCATCCCGCCCTCCACCTTGGAAATCCCAGATGTGATGGCATCATTTCAACTGACCTGCCCAAACCAGCCTCATTTCTGCATTATCTGGTGCAGCCCTTCTCCTCCTGCTCCTCTTCTTCTTCCTCCTTCTTCACCTTTTTCTCCTTCTTCTCTTCCTCCTTCTGTTCCTTTTTCTCCTCCTTCTTCTCTTCCTCCTTCTGTTCCTTTTTCTCCTCCTTCTTCTCTTCCTTCTCTTTCTCCTTTTCCTCCTCTTCCACCTTCCTCCTTCTCCTCCTCCTCCTTCTTCTCTTCCTTCTCTTTCTCCTCTTCCTCCTGTTCCCCTCTTCCTCCTTCTCCTCCTCCTCCTTCTTTTTCTTTTCCTTCTGCTCCTCTTCTTCCTCTTTCTCCTTCTCCTTTCCCTCCTCCATCTTCTCCTTTTCCTCCTCCTCCTTCTTCTCCTTTTCCTCCTCCTCCTTCNTCCTCCTCCTTCTTCTCCTTTTCCTCCTCCTCCTTTGTCTCCTTTCCGTCCTCCTCCTTCTTCTCCTTTTCTTCCTCCTTTCTGCTCCTCTTCTTCCTCCTCCTCCTCCCCTGCCAGAGGGGAATGAGGGCAGGTTGGAATCCTGGGAGAGCCCCCTGAGCCTTTTGTTTATCCAGAGGTGCCCTGGAGCTTTCCAGCAAAATCCTTCCTCACTCCAAGCAGCAGGCACTGAATTTTCTCGATGCATGGCAGGAAATGGCACCGGGCCCTGCTGTGGATGCTGCACAAGGGAGGTTTGAGCTGGCTCAGCACAAATCACTGTCCAGGGCAGGGAGGGACACCCAGCTCCAAGGGCTGGCTGGGAACAGCTCAGCTCTGGTCACACCAATTCCCTGGAAATTGCTCCCTCGAGGAATTCCAGGGTGGCAATCAGAGGTTCCCCCAGGCTGCTTTCCATCACAGCCCATCTGAAATTGGGATGGGGTTGGGGAAGGGGCAGGGCAGGGAGAGGCTGAGATGTGAGGAGGGAACGGATCCAGCCTCACAGGAGGAACTGACGTTGCAGTTTTTGCCCTGCTCATTTTACAGTAAATAAAGGATTAAGGCAGATTGCTGGAAATGTGTCCATTCAGGCAGCAGCTGAATTTCCTGTTAATTGCTTCGGGAGTGAGGGAGGAGGGAAAAGTGTGGAGACATCACAATGAGCAGCGAGTGACTGGTGAGTACCCAAACCCTTACTCTGCACATGTGTGGCTAATGATAGAAACAAAGATTTGCTCTCATAAAAACCCCTGCTTACTGAATGAGGGTGAACATAAAAAATAAATCCATCTCTCAGGGAGACAGGGAGTGCAAAGTCATTTATCATGGCACTTCTTTTGGAGGGAGGAGAGGCACCAGGTTTTCCTTGCACCACGAGCAGCACAGCCCCAGTTCTCCCAGTGGCTCCCACTGCCCTGGGACTGGTGCCAGCTGAGCACAGGGTGAGGAAGGGCTTTGTGCAAAAAGGATCAGCCCAAATCACAGAAATGTGGGATGGTTTGGGTTGGAAGGAGCTCAAAACTCATCCATTCCACCCCTGCCATGGGCAGGGACACCTCCCACCATCCCAGGGTGCTCCATCCCTTCCAGCCTGGTCTTGGAGACTTCCAGGGATCCACAGCTACTCTGGGCACCTGTGCCAGGGCCTGCCCACCCTCACAGGGAGGAATTCCTGCCCAATATCCCACCCCAACCCACTCTCTGCCAGCTGAAGCCATTCCCTGTGCCCTGGCTCTTGTAAAAAGTCCCTCCCCATCGTTTTTGGCTCCCTCCAGATTAACCCTGTCACGTGCCAAGCCTGGCCCTGTCCCTGCACCTCGCAGGCACTTCTGGGCTCACAGGGAGGGGAAGCTGCTGGGAAACCAGGAGATCCTTGGATCTTCATCCTGGATGCACTCAGGAGGAGGGAAGGAGCACCTGTGCTAACGTCACACCTTTCAAAGCCAGCCTGGGCAACCTGCAAGAAGTGCCTCTGAACAGGGAAGCAGGAAACCCTGAGCTGACACAACCTGTTATCTGTACCTTTGCTTTATTATATTTAACCAGGCTTTTGATCTGAAGGAAGAACATCTGAAGAGAAAACAGCACCAAAATCTTTTGTCAGCACCAACTTTGCAGATCCAATCAAACCTCAGAACAACCCCAAGTCAGCAGATCCAGCAAACAGCTTTTCTTTGTGATCCTGCCTTTTTCTCAGAAAATCACATTACACTGAAATCAGACTCTTCCAACAGGAAGTTCCCATTTGTCACTTAAGAAACCAACTCACTACCAAGAAAATCTGTCACGCAGTTGTTTCAGCTCTGTATTCCCTTTCAGGCTGTAAAGCAGATTCTGAGGCCAGGGAGAGAAGAATCATTTGGAGAAAAAGGCCTGTGAGGGACCCTGAGGAGCTGTTTAAGCAGACCCAGCTATATTTTAACCTGCTCTGGATGACATTTGGAGATGGAGATTCCACATTCACAGTCTCCCACGGGAAGCACATGCAGGGATTTTTCTAGGCTCTCTCCTAAATCCTCCTTGCTGCGTTTTATTGCTGTGATTCTTTTCCTGCCCTCGCCAGACTTTGTTCATTCCTGTTGCTGCAGACACTCCTGTCTCTGCACAGCAGCCCCAGGGACAGCCCTGGCTGTGCTGTCACTGACACAGAGCCCCCCTGGCCCAGCTCATTCCTGAGCTCCAGGATCCTTCCCGTGGCTTTCCTCAAGTGCAAACCTGAAAAGAGCACTGGGAGGAAGGATTCCTTCCCTGGGAGGAAGGATTCCTTTCCCTGGGAGGAAGGATTCCTTCCCTGCTGTGCACATCCCACCCCTCTGCATGAGCACTGCTGCTGGGTTTGCTCTTTTCCAGCATTAATTGAGGGGTTTGGTGATTCCCTGTTTTCTGTGTGGGACTTTCATGTCCTTTTCCATGCAGGATCTTTCTAACTGATCATGGAATCACAGACTGGGCTGGGCTGGAAGGGACCCCAAAGCCCACCCAGTGCCACCCCTGCCATGGGCAGGGACACCTTCCACTGTCCCAGGGTGTTCCAAGCCCCATCCAGCCTGGCCTGGGACACTGCCAGGGATCCAGGGGCAGCCACAGCTGCTCTGGGCACCCTGTGCCAGGGCCTGCGCACCCTACCAGGGAACAATTCCTTCTCCAGGCTGAACAATCCCAATTCTCTCAGCTTTTCCCAGCCCTCTTGGGCTGTTCTCCATGCTCTCCTCGTGCAGTCAGTGATTCCTGCCTTGGCACAGCTCATCCTCAGCAGCTCCATGGATTTCCTTGTGAAGATTCTTCCCCTCCAGATGCTCAGGGATGAACACACACTCCCAGAAAAATCCCAGGAGGGAGGTTGGAATTGTGCCCTGAGCCATTCTCCTGGATTCTCAGGAGATGTGGGCACTCAGGGGGATAATGCTGAGCCCACCCAAGGCTGAGAGGAAGAAAATCCTTTGCACCCAGGTCCTGACATGGGACCCTTCTGCCCCTGGGGGTGCAAACCTGTCACCAGCAGCTCCACAACACAGTGAGCTCCTGTAGTGACCTTCCATGGCTGAGGAGTGAATTCCAGAGAGTGGATCCCGCTGCAGAGGCCACCCCACAGCCATTTCTCTCCAGGGTGCTTTTCCTGCTTTTTTAGCTGGGTTTTGTAAACTGTTCATCACCTAAAAATGTTTCCTTGTGCCAAGATTGGAGCTTTCAGTCTCTCCTGGGCTGCCTATTTTTGGATCCTTGATCAGGGCTCTCCTTGCTGATTGTTTTTGTGCGTGTGTGTGTTTGTTTTCAAATAAACAAAAGCTGGAACAATTAATGTCTGGGCACCCAGAGAGTGCTGAGGGATCGGATATTTGCTGAAGAGGAGGATGTGGGAAAGAAAGGAATTGCCTGGGGAACACTTCAGAACCAGAAGAACTCTCAGCTCCTCTGCCAGGGAGGGATGCCAGGAGGGGAGGGCAGGAGTTCTTGGGATGCAAACAAACACGGATGAGCCAGAGGGAAGCATAAATCCAGAATTAATCTGCTGCCACCATTAGCATTACTGCTAATAACAAACAGTGGGATGTTCCCACAGCCCTTCCTCATTGCCAGAATTCCAGCAGCAGGAATTCCTGGCTGCTGCAAACCCTTCCTCTGCTCCAAGCTTTTCTTCTCTGAGTGAAGAATTGCCCTGGTGCTCCCATCTTGCAGATATTTGTGCTCACATTGCCCTGACCTCTCCCCACTGTCCCCCACAGGTGAACAACCCAGATTTCTCCTCTGTTTTAGCATTTACGTGGTAAATGGCTATTCCATGGAGCAGGGAAATCCTGAGCTGAATGGGCTGAAGGAAATCCCTTCTTCCTGCAGTTCCCTATTCCCTGGTTACCTTTTAATCACTCCTGAGCAAGTTCTGCTTGCTGTGTTTTATTAAAAGCAAACACAAGTGCAGAAGGGCTGCTTGTTTTCCTCCCTGAGCTATAATAGAAGGGATCTGATCAATAAAACAACTCAGCCAAGCAGAGCCCATGGAAAACCAGGCACTCATAAAAGGCATCTTTGCAATTAGTTTTTTATCAGCTCCATGATTTTCTGCTGACCAAGGAGGCTCCTAAACTCAGAGCAGCAAGGAGATGCTTGCTCTGCACTTCCCGGGTGCCCCTGTGCTGCAGAACAGGCTGGGTTATTTAGTCTGGATCCCACTCAGAGGTTTTGGGAGCTGCAGAGCTGAATTTCCTGTGTCTGTCAGAGTGGGTCCATGTGCAGCACGGCCTGGAAGCAGAGCAACAACGGAGAGGGGGTGAAGGCAAAGAGGAGGAGGGAAAGTGAATTTCATTTTCCACAGCAACCTGCACAGAGAGCCTCTGCCACAGGACCTGTTCTACTGTCAAATTCTGATTTCTGCCCCCTGACTGCCTGGCCAGTGCTCTCTGTCACCTGGAAGTTTGGTGGCAGCTCAGCAGATGATATTTCCTGGGGGGTTCAATCTAACTCTGTCTTCTCCTGCTTTGACTCTGCCATTTGAACCCAGCAGAGCAGTTACTGAGCACAACATCCTGGTGGTTCTTAACGCTCCTGGAAGATGCTTTCCCTTCCTCCTTAACCCCCCTGCTCATTACTATTTCACAGATTCCTTTAGCCTCCCTTATCAGACACCTACATGTTCTAATTCCTAATTTATATTCATTGCTGCAAGTTTCCCTTATTTTTCTGGGGACGGTGTTGACTGGGTTTGGGTTTCTATTTTATTTCTATTTTTCCCTTCTCTGCCTGAATGATAAAAATTTTCCTTGGCAGTTTTTCCTGTCAGGGAAAACATGTTTTTGTAACAATCCCATGGAGGGCCTGTGAAGAAGAAACACGTTCCACTGCTTTGGCTCATCTAAAATCAGCTGCAGCCTGGAGTTCTGTCAGCCAGAGCACTGAGAGGGGCTTTAATGGTGGCAGCTCTGACTTCAGTGATGTTAAAGCAGCCAGAAAGAGCCAGATCACCACAAACATCCTCCTCAAACTTCTCTGTTCCATTAGGAACCAGCCTGGCTCTCACCTCGCCAATCATTTCCCTGCAAGGGCCCAGCCCAGCACCCTCTGCTTCAGCTGAGGAGCCCCAAAAGGGCCAGGACAGCTCAGGACAACTTCTGGGGTGATGAGCACGCCAGAGCTCATTGCTGGATCCAGAGGTTCAGCTGCAAGTCCTGTGAGAAAGGTTTAATAGTGACCTTCCTGATGTTAAAGCACCACAAAATTGGGGATTCATGAGGCCAAATTAACCCTTCTGGCTCTGGGGAAGGTATTGTGAGCTTCCCATGGGTGCTCTGTGAGCGGCTGCTCAGCTGCTGGCAGGGAAAATGGGGAATTTTGCTCCTTTTGAGGACTCCCAAGCACAAAGGCAGCAGCTCAGAGCCCAGCAAGTGTCAGGCACTGAGGAAAGAGAGGAGGACGTGGTTTGGGGTTGGTTTGGGAGGACAGAGAGCCTGAGGAGGAGCAGGGCCTGGGTTCCTGCTGGGAGGGATGAGCAGGGGGAGCTGCTGGCTGTGCCTCATCCCTGAGGATGCTCAGCAGCCACCCTGTCCCCAGGACCTGTCTGTGCCACCTCAAACCAAACAGGGGGGAAGCCCAGGCAAATCCTGAGCCTGGCTGGTGGCTCAGGGGGTCCTGCCTGAGCTGGCCCTGCTGCTCTGTGTCACCAGTTCAGGTGTCACCAGCCCTGTACCTGGGTTGTGCCACCAGTGCTGGCCCAGCCTGGGGTGGGGAGGCAGGAGCAGCCTTGGGGAGGGAGGCAGTGGGAGCCTGGGTGCAGCTGGGATGGGGCCTCACAGACCTGATTTTGGGGGTGTTGAGTCTCTGCAAAGCTCACTGATTTCAAACAGAAGTGTGGGGGTGAGAACCTTTGGAGAGGCAGGAGACGAGGGCAGGGTGGAGGAGGTGGGGATGAGATTCACTGAAGGCAGGGCTCTGAACTGCCTCAGCCTGGGGAAATACAGATCCAGAACTCACAGGAGAACGATTTCCCTGCTCAGCTCAGGGAAATGCAGATCCAGAACTCACAGGAGAACGATTTCCCTGCTCAGCTCAGGGAAATGCAGATCCAGAACCCACAGGAGAACGATTTCCCTGCTCAGCTCAGGGAAATACAGATCCAGAACTCACAGGAGAACGATTTCCCTGCTCAGCTCAGGGAAATGCAGATCCAGAACCCACAGGAGAATGATTTCCCTGCTCAGCTCAGTGCAACAGGTCCAGCTCCAAGCGCTGCTGCTCCAGCCAGACCCAGGCACGGCTCTGTGGCACCCCCGTGAATAACCAAACCCTCCTGGCTGCACCAGGACACGGCACAAACACCCAGCAGCACCTACAGTGGCTTTTCAGCCTCCTGTCCCCATGCCAGGCTGGTGACAGGACCCTCTCTGGAGCAGCTGCCATCTCCTCATGAGCCACAGGGCCGCTGCACCTCCAGCGATTTTCTCTAATTGTTTCCCTAATCACATCAAATTGCCCAAGTTCCATTTGTGCTCTTCCAGAATAATTTGCTTTTCCCCCATGCCCTGCTGGCCCCACGTCTGCAGCCACTCCCCAGGGCTGAATTAGATTATGGGCTCTCATAAAAATAAGTCTAATGGAATTACACAACAAGGCCAGATTAAAGGCAGCTGCTTTGCAAATCCTGGGGTTGGATGGGTGTTAGATGAGGGAACAAGCACATGGATCATCCCTGTCCCACCTCCTGGCCCCACACACCCAGTGGGACCTAACCCAGCACAGGTAATAATATAATATTTATATATAACTATTATAATAATATAATATTTATATAAATATTTCTAATATTTAGATCTATAGTATTTATAATATTAATATTTATTATTTATTATTATATTTTTATCCTCACCTTGTCCCCCCATCCTGCTGTCTCCAGGAGAGTGGAAAGCAGGACAGAGCTGTCCCCAAAGGAGAGCTGGGCAATTCTCAGCTCCTCTTCAGCCCCACTCCCCACACAGGCTCCTGCATCCTCTGTCCCACCTGCAGCTGCGTCTCCCCTGAATTCACCTGGAAACTCCTCCCAAGAGTCCCAGGCGTTTGTCACCCCAAGGGCTCAGCCCCCGGGGCAGGACCTGCCCCTTGCTCTTTGTCCCGCCTTCGTTTTGCCTGGAAAACCTGGGAAAGGGGAGCAAACGTGGGGAACTCGTGGGAAACCAGCTGGCTCCAGAGGATGGAGAGGAGGAGCGGGAGAAGCAGCAGCACTGCTGGCACTTGCAGGAGCACAGTTGGCGCAGAGGAGCTGAATGTACGATTTGGAGACTTCCTAGAAGGCCTTAATGAGCCAACAGGCTCAGTCAGAGCACTCTTCCTTTTAAATCAGTGTTTACAGAGTCCTGGGCAAACTCAACAATTTCTGTCTGTCCCCGCTCAGAGGCTGCTTGAGGAAATAACACCTTGGTGTAGAAGGAGTTGTTATTTCAGCAAACTCGCAGCCTGACTCGTGTTTGTTTTTCAACAGCAGTGCTGGGCAGAGCCAAGGTCAGGCTGGCAGAGGGAAGATCTCAGAGGAGAGGAGGGTGCTGCTGCTCCTGCCCATCACAGCAGCCCCCACTCCTGGTGGGAATGCTCCCATCCCTGGGTTCCCGTTTCCTGGGCACACCTGTGGCTCTTCCCCCAAGGAGTGGCACTGCACAACTGCTGCACATCCCTGGATGCCTTCCCTGGAGAACAACCTCAGCCAGGCTGTTCATCACCCTCTGCTACACTGGCAAAATCCAAATAATCTCCTCAAAATCTCCGCCCTGCCTTTGCCAAGCAAAACCAGCCAACTGCAGTAAAGGGACAGAGAAAAAACATCCTCCTTCAAGAAACACTGGGCAACACTCCCATTAAAAGGAAAGTATTTTGGTTTTAAGAAGAAATGAAGTCATCGTGACATCACACATCTCAAAGCACACTCCAGCACAGTCCGGGAGCCTAAAGCTGGCACAGCAGGACTTGGCTTCTTCCTCAGCACCCTCGGGCAGCACAAACTCGCAGCTGGGGAATGTTTGAATTACTCACCCTCCTATCAAGCTGCCGAGAGTGAAGTTTGTTTTGGAGCAAGGGGAGATGCCCCGGGGGATTGAGGAAGTGGCACTGTCCTTTCACTCCCAGGCACGGCTCTGTCCCTCCCAGGGTCAGAGCCACGAACTGGCTCCACTCCCAGCACCTGAGTCAAAGCAGGCAGGCTTGAGCAGGACTCCTGCGAGCTACCCTCACTCTGGAGTAATTCTGAACAAGTTTCAGCTGCAATGAAATGCTTTAACCTCAGGGACACGAGCTGGGAAGGGATACAGAGCTTGGGGAGCTCCAGTGTGACCGAAGCCTTTGCACTCTGGACCCTGGCACAGCACAGAGCTGCCCCGGTCCTGGAAAACACCTTCCTTCACCACAGAATCACGGAATTGTTACGGCTGGAAAACCCCTCTGAGATCCTCGAGTCCAACCGTTCTCCCAGCACTGCCAAGGCCACCACTGAACCACGTCCCCAGGCGCCACAACCTGCCCGTCCTTTGAACTCCTCCAGGGACAGCCATTCATCCTCACTCAAGCAAAGTTTCCCACTCGTGCAGAGCCCGCCGAGCCTCCCCTCAAAACAAACCCCGAGCCAGCGGCTCCTGCTCTCTGCCAGACTCAGTCCCGGGTCACTGCTGGGGTCACTGCTGGGGTCACCGCTGCCCCTCCCAGCTGGGCGCAGGAGCCGCACATCCCTGCGGAGCCGGCGGCCGCTGCTCGCTGCCACCACCTTCACCTGTGCGACCACACACGGACCAAGCTTCGCTCCGCTCCCGCCGAGCGCTGCGGGGTCTGCCCCGCACCGGGGGACACCGAGCACCGCACCCGGGGGGACACCAGGCACGGGGGGACTCCGGACACGGGGGACTCCGGGCACCGCACCTGAAGGACACCGGGCACTGGACACGGGGAGACTCCAGGGACCGGACACGGGGGGACGCCAGGGACTGGACACGGGGGGACGCCGGGCACCACACCCGGGAAAAGCCGGGCACCGGACACGAGAGACACCGGGCACTGCACCCGCACCCGCACCC
>VZTB01000644.1:104387-131161 GCA_013397245.1 Thryothorus ludovicianus
ATATTCAAGGGGAAGGGTCTCTAAAACATCAAGTGTGCTCTTGGCCAGAGACATCCCAGTCTGTATTTTGCTTTATTGCCTCATCCTTATTGTCCTTTATTAAACCTTTTAAATCCTACCAAAAAGTGAACTCCATTTTTCACAGGGGCACTCGGGCTGGGACCCTCACCAGGAGCCCTCCCACCGCCAGGAGCTGCCCATTCCTGGTTCCTGCTCTCCCCTGCCTGCTGCAGGAGAGCCAAGAGCTGGGGGCCAGGCTGCCCCTGCACAGCTCTGGCCTTGGACCGTGCCATGTGTCCCTCCTCTGCCACATTTACAGCCCTGGGCCTCCTCACAGGAAGGGAGATAGTGAGATATAAAAACAGCAATTCTGCCTGAGTGCCTGGGCAGAGTGTGGGCACAGGAGCTCCTGGGGTGGTTTCATTCCTGGGCTGGAGGGATGGCAGAGCTGGGCAGGGCTGCCAGCAAGGTCCCAGGCGCTCCCAGGGAAGGAGATATCACCCCTAAAATCTGCTGGGTGCCTCTGTGGCATTGCCCCAGCTCTGCCAGTTGCCCACATGCAGATCTGTGTCCCACTGCAGGGTTGCAGGATCTCTGCTCTGGATTGCACCAGGCTGTGCCAAGGAATTACCAGCACTGGGTTTATTTCCTGCTGTGCCTTTATGGCCCCACTGAGACTGTAAATGCCTCCAAAGTCTAACTAAAACCGTTGGAATTTCTCCATAAACAGTCTTGTAAAGAAAATGATGGCAATGTTTGAAAGGGGAAGAGTGCTCAGGTGACAGGAGGTTTTTACTCCCTCGCTGCTGAGCCCCTGGAGTGCCCCATTCCTCCCTGCTCTGTGGCTGATGGAACTCCCTGGGGAGTTTCCTCATGCTGGGGTGGCCTGAGAGGATCCTTGGAAAGAGCTCCTGGGAGCTGCATCCCACCCACACCTGGAGCACCTGGAGCACAAATATCCATCCCTCCCTGCAAGGAGATCTTTGGTCAGTTCAGCCCCCCTGGCACAGCCTTGCCCCAAGGACTGTGAGCAGCTGGGCACACCATTTTCAATAATTTTAAAATCCATTTAAAATTATCTTTTAAGCACAAAAAAGCATTTTCCTGAGCAGAGCCACCGCATTCCTTTTCCACACACTTTATTTACTCCCATCCCTGGGCTTCCAAGCCACACTTCCCTCCAGCAAGATTTCTTTTGGGCATGGGAATGGGATGATGTTCACTGTCCTTGCTGTGGTGGGGATGGAATGGGATCAGTTTTGGGGGTCCCTGCCGTGGCGGGGATGGAATGGGATCAGTTTTGGGGTCTCTGCTGTGGCGGGGATGGAATGGGATCAGTTTTGGGGGTCCCTGCCATGGCGGGGATGGAATGGGATCAGTTTTGGGGGTCCCTGCTGTGGCGGGGATGGAATGGGATCAGTTTTGGGGTCCCTGCCGTGGCGGGGATGGAATGGGATCAGTTTTGGGGTCCCTTCCCGAATTCCCGGCAATTCCCGGCAATTCCCGGCTCACTGGCGCCCCCCAGCGCCCACACGGGGCGGGTGCAGCTCCCCCTCCCTCCCCGCTCGGGGACTCATCCCGAGCATCCTCCTGTCCCCAGCTCTTCCTAAACCCTTACCCATCCTCCTGCCCCATCCAGAGCATCCTCCTGTCCCCAGCCCTCCCCGAACCCCTTCCCCATCCTTCTGTCCCATATCCCGAGCTTCCTCCAGTCCCCAGCCCTTCCTAAACCCTTCCCCACCCTCCTGCCCCATCCCAGCCGCTCCTGACGGCGCAAACACCGATCCTGCTCCCGAGGCCATCCCCGTTCGAAACCTTTCCTCGCCCGCCGGGCTACAAAGACCCCTGGAAGTTCAGTTCTTCGGGCTCCGGGAGAGCAGCCTCTCTGTCCTTGCTTTCCCGCTGGTGCCGGCGCTCAGCAAACTGCACGGCATCGTGGATGCTGTGGAAGGCCAGCTGCCCCCCCGGGCCGCCTGCCTGGCCAGCCCAGCCTCCCTCCCGGAGCCGCTGGCGGATGGAGGGGTTGCAGTTGGCCAGGAGCACCTGGACCCCGACCTCCTTATAGTCGTGGTGTGTCTCCTTCAGCACAGAGAGCCCCGCGGTGTCTATGAACTGCATGGCCCCACAGTCCAGGATGAGGGTGTGCATATCTGTGGAAGGGGGACAGGAATTTGCTGGAGGCTTCTCCGCCCTTCTCCTGGCCTGTTTCAGGCAGCCAAACCCGGTGCCCCAGCGGCCCCAGCTGCTGCCGGGGTCTGTGCCTGCCTTGGCAGCCAGCAGGACAGGATTGACCCCGGTTTTCTGGTACAGCACAGCCTTGAAATAATCCTTGTTGGCGTAGTACAGGGAGCACTCGAAGCGGAAGATTTTGACGTTGGCGATGCTGCTGAGCTGTTTGTAGGTGGCCTGGTCCTCGTAGACCTCCCTGTTGCTGACCCTGCCCAGGAGCGTGGCCCGGGGTCTCTGCGTGCGGAGGATGATGCAGAGCAGGGCAAAGCAAACGCCCACCAGGAGCCCGATCTCCGTGGTGACCAGCGTGGAGCACAGCATGGTTGCCCACCACACCACCGTGTCCAGCTTGCTGAGCTGCCACATCCTGGGAGTGTCACAGAACTTCCTGAGGCCGCCCCGCAGGTTGACGATGGTGACCACCCCCAGGATGGAGGTCTGCAGCGAGTAGAAGAGCGGGGAGATCCACAGCAGCACCAGCAGCAGCACCAGGGAGCTGACCAGCCCTGACACCTGGGTGTGGCTCCCCGTGGACTCCTTGAGCAGAGTCTTGGTCAGGGCGGCGGAGCTGGCGAAGCAGTAGAAGAAGGAAGGGATGAGGTTGCACATGCCGATGGCGATCATCTCCTGGTTGGCGCTGACGGCGTAGCCGTGCTTTTTGCCAAAGATTTCTGCCAGGGACACGGTCATGGCAAAGCCAATGACAGCGATGGGCAGAGCATCCAGGGCCAGGCTGGGAAACAGGCTGGTGTCTGGGACAGTGGGCTTCCTGAAGCCCGTGGGGATGTCCCCACACACGGCGGCCTCGTAGCGCCGCTCGAAGTCAAAGTAGTGGGAGATGACCGTGGCGACGATGACCACCAGCAGCTCGATGGGGAACGGGGCCTTCATCCTCTCCTTGTAGCGCTCATTGAGCTCCTTGACGGGCACGATGATGGCCAAGGCCACCAGGCTGGTGAGCAGGTCGCAGATGTTGGTGTTGTGGATGTGCCTGAAAAGGTCCACCCAGGTGAGGACGAAGGAGCCCACGCCCTCGTGACGAGGGATTTTCAGGCCCAGCAGGTATTTCATCTGGGAGGTGATGATGGTGAGGCTGGAGCCGGTCACGAAGCCGCCCAGGAGAGGCTCTGACAGGTAGACAGCCACGAAGCCCATCTGTAAAACCCCCAGCAGGATCTGAAAAGCAAAGCAGCCACAGCTTTAGCATGGGTGAGAAGGGCTGGCAGGGGTGGCTGGCAATTTATGCCACTTTAGCAGCTCTGGCTACTCTGTCTGTGGACGCGCTGAGCACTCCATGTGAGGAATTTGCCTTCAGGAGTTAATCTGGGGTATGGAAAACTAGAGAGACCCACCTTTAACACTTCTCTGTGGCTGGGGATGCCACACAAAAAAGCCTACGAGGTCCCTGCTGCTGCCTCCTCACAAGCAGCCCCATCAGAGCAGCTCTGGGTATCACCCACTTATGATGATCCAATTTTAGTGGTCCCAGTGGAAAAGCCTGGAATTGCTCAGTGACAGCTCGCCTAGGCAGTGGGGACAGTGGCACGATCCTTCAGGATTGTCCTTGCCAGCCCCAAGCCTGCTGAGTCCTGCCCAGCTGCAGGACTGAGCTGGGGGGAAGGTGGTTCCCAGACCCTTCTGCTGTGTCTGATCCTGAGGATGTTTCAGACACACCCAAGGACGTGGCTATCCCAAAGAGGAAAACAGCCCCCATTCAGCTGTGTTTGCACTTTTAAAATCACTGCATTCACAAACATTCAAGTGTGCAGGGTCTAGAAATATTTCTCAGGACTGCTCAGTCTGAACCAACACTCGGAGACCCCGAACCCAGAGAAATTCTTGTACCTGGTAAAGACCGACCAGAAAGCTCAAGGAAAGGGCCACGGTGATGGCGTAGCAGCTCCTGTCACAGGCCTGTGTGCCGTTCCCGGGGGAGCTGGAGTTGTCCCCGAGGGCAGGGCTGCTGTCCCCGTAGCCTGCCAGCTGCAGGTGGCGTGTCACCGACTGCCCCACCATGAGGCACAGCACCCCGAAGGAGCCCACGCTGGCGTGGCGCGACGTGGCCGTGGCCGCGTAGATGATGTTGCAGAAGAAGTTGGTGTAGATGCCGTAGATGGGGTCCTGGTTGGCCAGCAGGGAGTAGGAGATGGACTGGGGGATGGCCACGATGCCCACCAGGAGCCCCGAGACCACGTCCCCCAGCAGCTGTGTCCTGGGGCTGTACTGGGGCAGCCAGTCCAGCACTGGGAGCAGCCGGCGCAGGGACGCGCCCACGCTCCGGGGGCTGCACCTGCAGGCAGCCCTGGCTTTCTCCAGGATGAACTCCCTGCTGCTCAGATCTGAGGGCTCGTGCTCCTCCAGAGTGATGAAAGTGGCAGGAGGCTCCTGCGGCCGGAGGGAGCCCCGGGTGTCTCTGCTGGACGTGTCCTCCATGGCCCCGAGGGAGCTAAGGCACAGAGCAGGCAGGGGTGAGGGTTGCATACGGGCAGGAATCTTATAAAGAAAGGCCTCATAAAATCAGGCCTTGCTCTCTGCTAAATTAACAGCTAGCCTGGAAGTTCCCATGAGAAAGAATCAGAGGAATGAGGATCAGTTTGCATAACAATCTATACTTGTAAAGAAAAATAAGTTGCACCTGTAACAACAAAAAAAACCCCAATCTGTCCTATGAGGATCCATAAGGAAAATATGTGAGGTAACTAAAAATAGAGAGATTTGGTAGACATACATCCTGGCCCTTTACTGACCAATAAAATGAGTGTATTGTTGGCCAATTGGATTTAACACAGTGCCTTCTGATTTCCCTATCAAAATATGAGCTATGCAATAAAGATGGGCTTTTCTGCATGAAAAAAATTATTGTCCTGCCTGTTTCTATTGTGACACATGAGGGGCTGCAGGCATGAACACAAGGAGCTTCTCTAAATAAATAAATAAATAAATAAAGGGGAATAACCTCAGACAAATCAAACGAAAGCATTTTCCCCAAGCTTGATTAGTTTATTTTCACTTCTGGACCTGATTAACAATGACCCTTAAATGAGGGGCAGAGCTGCAGATCCCCCCATGCTCCTTCCACATCCCTCCTGTTTTGAAACAGGAACTCCACCGAATTTCTGTGAAATTTCACTGAATTTCACTGTATTAAACTCCCTCAAGAACTCTGACTGCCATCAAGACACCGCTACTTAGCAAAAACTTATTTTGGAAATGTTAAGATATTCCAAGGGATACTTTGGGAATGAAGATGTGGGTAAGGGAGATAATTTGCAAATTAAATTTTCCTACAACATTACGTAATTTTAAATTGCATTAGGGGCTTGCATCAAGCAGGGGCTCCCATCTGCAGAATGAAACCATCCTGCTTTTTCAGGCTGGTCAAGTAGCAGAGACACCTTCCAGAGCTACTCCACGTTTTCCAGTCAAAATGCAGCTGCAACAAAACACATTTTTGTGACAACTGAACCACAGAGAGAAAAAAACACTCCAGAGGGGAGAGCCAGAGTGGCTGTGGTTTGGAATGGAACTGTGTTATAAATGACAATATGATATTGGCTTTTGCATTCATAGATTGGCTTTTTGCATGTTCTTATTAATTCACGAGGATTTTGTTATAGTACAATTATACTATATAAAAGCAATTAAAAGTAGTAATCTGTCAGTTTGTGTAGGCACTGGATAGTTTATATGAATAGTAGAGTGATAAATATATTATCATAAGCTTTAGCAAAGTGTTAAAAGAGAGACTAAAATACTTCTAAAATACTCAGAGAATGGTGTAAAATAATTATTTTTCTTACATCTGTGGGCTGGCCTCTCCAAGGGATAAAATAAAGGTGACAGAAACCAGAGCATGAGCATCCAGGAAGAATTTACTGACCCCCAAAATCAGGGAGTGTGAAACAACAAGATGGAAACACAGGATGAAATTAAATAAATTGACCTAATCTACAGAATGTCCTGTGGGCAAGTCAGTGGTTAAAATCAAACAAGAGTTCCTGGAACACCAAAAACTCAGAAAAAAAAAACCCAAACACGTTTGAATAATGCATTAGACACCCAATATGCATGCACCCCCAGCAATGTAACAGAATCTGGAGAACAAAGTTTTAAGTTGAGGATGTGTTTTTGGCTGGTCACCAAAAGCACCCCAGCGCTGGGTATTTACCCCTCATTAAATTTTTATAGATTCTAAAGAGTGAGCTCTGTTTTTTCACAACAGATGAGGAGAAATCCCATTTCCCCTGCCCTTACCTCTGGCTGCAGCCCGGGTGTTCCCTCAGCGCCTGGCGCTGTCCCTGGGGACAGAGCCGTGTCCCCTGGCAGAGGCAGAGCCGGCCCTTGCGCCCCTTCCCCTGGGGTCTGAGCTCCTGAGCCAAGCCAAGACTCTTTTATCTCTGGCAACCACCCCACGGAGCTGTGTTTGGAAAACAAACACCGTTCTGAGAGAGTATTTTGGCTGACAACTTGTTCTGCACACGCAGAATGATTGCAGGGGCTCGGAGAAGCGCTCGTGCCAGGTGGGAGGATTGCTTGGATCTGGAAAAGTGTTTGCTAAACAAAGGGAGTGATGGAGAGGAACCTCCCTGCTCTGCCCCCGGCTGAGCTGAGCGAGCTCTCGGGTCCTGCTGGGCTTCTCTGCTCAGGTTTTCATCTATTCTGGACAAGTTTTTGTGCCAAAAACCAAGAAACAAAGCTCGTTCCAGAGTGATTCACCTCTCCTGGTAGTTTTTCCCCAACAGAGGCTCTGTAAAGCCAAGAGCAAATCTGTGGTAACACAGGTTATTTCAGCAGAACTTTGGATGCGTCAAATCCGCACAATTCACATTTTTCAGAGCCTTTTAGAGACCAGCACACCTAACAATGGGTTTTGCTGGGCTGAAACACAAGTGGGAGAAGAGCTGGGCAGTGTTATTTGGTAGGTAAAGGTGAGCAACTGCACCAGCAGGAAAAAAGGACTGCTCATCACCCTGAGTGGAAAGAGCAGCCCCATAAATACCAGCTGGAACTGCTCTGCCCTTGTGAGCTGTGCCAACAACCTCCACCAGACCCTCCAGCACTCGCTCCCACCCCCCTTGTTCTGCTTTTCAGCTCTTTTTCCACTGACCTAGGCCAGATTTTGCTGGATGTGCCATGCCCTGTGCAGCTGGATAAATGCCTGCCTGACACCTTGGCCTTGTCTTGGAGTGGGGGCTGAGAGCTGTGGAGAGCTGGAGCGGGGATGGAGAGGGGGAATTGCCACCAGGTTTGGATGTAGATGCTGGGAGACACCCTGAGAGAAGAGAAGGGGGAAACCCAGCATCCTGAGCTGCATTATCTCATCAGGGGAAGTCTGGAGCTCAGTAATTAGGAGTAAATAAATAAGAAACATCCTCTGGCAGCAGGAGAAAATGAGAGCCCATGGTAGGAAGGCAGCTGCTCAATGTTTTTATCTATTTATATCAATTCTTTTTTCCTCTGCTGTTCCTCCACAGCTCCTGTATTTTCAGGTGCACCACGGAGAGTTCCCCCTTCCCTTCCCCTGCTCTCAGTAAGAGATTCTATCCTTCCTTGGCCTCCTGTCCTGAAAAGATGATCCTTTCACTTTGCTCCCAGTTACAGCTCATTTTTTACCTTGGCCTGGATGATGCTGTCTCTACTCACTCCTTTTCATTTTCCATCTTTTTCCCTAGCAAATGACCCAAATTTCCATTTTCTCTGTGAATCCTTCATCTTGAAATTCACTGAAGAAGTGATGAGCCAGCCACTGAAGAGCTGCCCAGGCTGGACTTTGGGCTGGTTGTTCCCTGGGATGAAACACAGCTGAGCACAATCCACCTTTGGGTTTGATCTCATTCAGGAAGATCCAGCTCTGGATCTCTGCCCTGTCCACCACAAAAATGGGATGAAGCACTTTTTCCACGTGTGGCAGAATTTGGGTTACCCTCAGCTTCCAGCCTGCTGCTGCTTTTCCTTCCAAATTCCATCTTCATTTATATATTCTGGAGCCTTTTTATTTGTTAAGATTTCTTTTGTGCCCTGACAGAGCCCTGCTCTTCCCCCTCTCCAAAGCCTCTGCCTCCAAGCCTTCCCTGCCTCCCCTGGAACTTTTTCCTCCCCTTTCTCACGTTCAAACTCCCAGTTCCTTTTGTATACTCAGACAACAAATATCTATTTAAATATATTCCATACTTCACTTTAAAATATTCCCTGCTTTTTGCAGTTCTCAAGCTCCTTGTCCCCGCTGCTTTCCCCTTGAGTTTGGTTCTCTGTGCTGGAAATTCCAGCAGAGGGGCTGTAGGAGCACCCCTGGGGACACTCTGGTCATCTCTGGAATTCCTTTTCCTGGGTGAGGTGAGGCAAAGGCAGAAAATCCAGAATTTTCACATTCTCTGTGGGAAATGCATCATGTTGGGGAATTTATGAATTGTAGAGCTGCTTCAGATGGTGAAATTTATTTTCTTCTTATCTTCTACACAGACAGGGAGGGTGACTTCTGCCCACATCTCTTCCTCATGGTTCAGGAGGTCACAAGACCTCTGGTTACAAGACATTTTAAGTATTTATTAACCAATAAAACACCGCCACCAAGAATGTTTAGATTTTTAACCCAATAATCAGTTATTCTGTTTTATACATTTTGCCACAGTGCAAAATTTCTTAACCAATCACTTAATGACATAAAAACTTTTAATACATTTTAAAACTTCTCATTATCTTTATAACTACTTCTATATCTTAAATTTTAAACTCTAAACTTTCTTCCACTTAGCTTAACTTGTTTCTATTTAAACTCCAAATCTACATTTATTTTGAAGCTTTTCCTAAGGCCTCAAATTAAACCCTGTATTTAATTTTAAGCTTTGACCTACAGGGCCAATATTCTGAGAGCTCTCTGCATTTTTGGATTCCAAAAAAGAAACCCACCAGGGAACATGAGGTGACCTTGAGCTACCCAAGGCTGTGCTGCCTTCCCCCTGCAAGGTCAGCACAGCTGGAACAGTTTGTTGCCAAAAGCATCTTCAAGGCTTGTTCTTTATTGCCACTATAAACTCACTCCATGATCTGCTCCATCCTGGGCCAGGCTGGGCTGCACAGATGGCTTTGGAAATTCAAGTGGAGACAGGACCCTGCCTGCACTGACACGGCCCCCTCTGGTTTCCAGAGCATGGAATTTGAAATTTTTATTCCTGGCAAGGTGTGTGAGTGATTTCACATCCATCTATCCCAGGTAAGAAAAACAGAGCAGTGCCAATGAGCTCCAGGCCCAAGTAAATGCAGGAGTGGCATTTGCTGTTTTCTGGCTTAAAATTAGCAAAAATCGTGGCATTTTCTGTGCTTGTTATCCAGGCATTTTGCAGCAGGTAAAGGCAGCAAACTGAAGTCTGTGCTGCTGAGTTGTTTTCCAGGACAAGCTGGCACCTCCAGTTTTCCTCAGAACAGATTTGACTGCACTGCACGAGGGGCCCTGATTTGCTTTAAGGTTTGTAAATACATTTGTGACTGTTTGGCTTCTGGAAGTCTCTCAGGTCATGGGCCAGCCTGGCTTAGTTCATGGCTGCACCCACTGCTCCCCATGACTTAGATCACCATTTCTATAAAAAAAAAATAAATAAAGGGAGTGAGCCAGGGAAAGGTGCCAGGTTGAGATGTTTTTCCTTACCTTCAGACGGGGGGTTGGCAGTGAATTTGGATGGCTGCTGGTTCAGCTTCACTTGAAATGCATTTCCTGCAAACCATCATCTTTTTTAAGGGGAAACCAAGGAAAAGGAGACAAGCCCAGGACTGGTAAATGGGCAGCACAAGGGGAATGGGCAGCACAGGGGGAATGGGGAGCACAGGGGGAATGGGAACTCAGGTGAATGTGCAGCTGGCTGTCTCAGCTGGGCACCCAGCTCGCTCTGCTGCAGGCTGTGGCTGTTCTTTCCAGGAGGAAGCCCCTGCAGCCATTCCCCACAGCCCAGGCTGCTCCCGCTTCCTTGGCACCACCACAGAAATCACAGCCTGTGCACGGAGGTCCCCTGAGGTAAAAGGCATCCTCAGGTGAAAGCTGAGCTGTGCTGGGCCAGGAAAGCCTTTTCCATCGCTCAAGGACACGTTTGCAGAAATAATGTCACAGGAACTGCCCAGGACTGCCCGCAGAGCTGCTCACAGGTTCTGCTGGCTCTTACCGGCCATGACCTGAGCAAGGCACAGAACCTGGGCTGGAATCACAGAGTCAAAGGGAAGGGACACACAGGGACCATGAGAGTTCAGCTCCTGGGCCTGCACAGCCCCAAAATCCCAGCCTGGGCATCCCTGGGAGCTCCTGGCCCTGCACAGCCCCAAAATCCCAGCCTGGGCATCCCTGGGAGCTCTGGCAGCCTCAGGGCTGTGCCCATTCCCTGGGCAGTGCCCAGCTCTCAGCATCCTCTGGGAGAAGATCCTTTCCTCTCAGGTCACTCCCAACCTCCCCCATCCCCTGATCAAACACTCATCTGACAACAAAAAAAAAAACCCCAAAAATATCATCTTTTAATTGTGCTGAAGAAATCCGAATGATTTTTTTTTTACCAGATTTGACAGGAAATTCTCGTGCTAACAAATGTCCAGTGACAAAAAGGCACATGAACAGGTAAAAATAACAATGGATACAGCTCAGACAGGACAGGAAAGGAGAGCCACCACAGGCAGAGGATGGACACACAACTGATGGTGAGACAGCCTCTGACAAAATCAAATCTTCTCTACAAACATTCGGTGGGTGAGCCCAGCACTGAGGGAGGGGCTAATCTAAAATGATTCTGAATTTTCAATTATTAAAAAATCACCCCCCAGAATATACCAAGAACAGGAAATCAAAACCAAGGACTCAAAGCATCATGTGCTTGCCACAAAAAAATGAGATTTTACCTCTCCTTAACCATGTTTCAGTTGTATTTCAAACATACACAAAATTTACTTCTTTAAGTAAAAAATCAGAGATAAAAAATCCGATCCAAGTTCAACAGAATGTTTCCTACCTACATGTGGAGTCTTTAGATCTCTTGGGAGCTGGAATAAGTGCTGTCAGAGCTAGGATTCAAATATTTAAGCAGCAATTTGAAATATTTTATGAATTTGCACATCAAAGAATACCATTATGCCTTAGCTTATAGAATCTCTAGAAAATAAAATAGACAGGTGCTAATTATGCTATGAACTAAACACATATATTAAATATTTGCCATTACCCCTAAACATTTTCCTTGCTTTTAGCTCAGCAAGGATCTCAAAGGAAAAAGCAAGGCTCAGAATTATTTCCTCTTTAGAGAGAATTTGACTGAAATTGTAAAGCTCAGGTTGAGTTTCACATGAGCAGCTGATCCTCCAAAGGCTTATAAAGACGATGAGCCAGTGTAATTAATTCTTGGGATTTAACGAGGTCATTCCCAGTGCACTAAAGACAGGATTCCTCTTGTCTGTACCAGCAGGGAAGTGCAAACCCAGTGTGGAAAAATACACCAATATTGGAATTATGTCAATATTGGAGTTCCACAACATCATCCTGCACTCAGCAGAACAAACTCAGCCACACAAAGGCAAAGCACACATGGCAAGAGCAGCACAGGAATATTTGCATCACAGCTCCAGCAGCTTAGCCATGTCTGTGAAAAAAAAAATAAAATTTAAATGTCAATTCCCTCAAGCATTTAATCACTTTTCCAAAGCAGCTGGAAAAAACCCAGCCCACAACAGAAGAGAAACAGATTTTTTTTACCTGAAGAGTTTCACACTCATCTGGACCCAGGACAGAGCCCAGGCAGAGTTCCCCAAGCTCAGCACAAGGCTCTGGGCATGGATTAAACCCAGGATGTTTTCCTGCCTGCAATTCTCACCCCTCTTGGCAAAAGCCAGCAGAAATCAGCAGAGACAAAAGGGTGGCTGAGATTTCTCCTGAGACAGCCAGGTGTGGACTGAGACTAAAATCAGACAAAAATAAAGAACCACAAAGCCCAGAAATCCCTGATTTCTACACAGTGGCTGGTGCCACTCGCTGTGCAAAAGGCACAGCACCAAGGCACAGTAACCCCACAATAATGACACCTCCAGGTCCACCTGTGGGTCCTGGGCAGCACAAACAGCCCCACAAACTCTGCCAGCCCCAAACCCTGGTTCTCCCAGAGGACTGGGGGGGTTTGGGGCTGTTTTACACTCACTTTGCTGTTCAGGAGCTTTGGTTTTAGCAAAGGATCATGAAAAGTGAGCAGCAGGTCACCTGGAACACCAACACACACAGCCTCCTCTGTTTACAGTCAATATTCAGTGTCTTGCAGCAAAACACAGAGAGAAGCATCAGGGGGGTGGAGGTTGGTCCTGCAGGGTCTGCGAGCAGCTGGAGTGGTTTAAAGGAAATCAGCATCACTAAATCTCAGCCTGGCAATGCCAGGATAAAACCCCAAACAAGCACCCCGTGCCCACTGGGTCTGTCCCCGGGGTGTGCAGTGGGCTGGAAATGGATTTTTGTGTCCAAACATTTGTTGGTGCAGCTGGAACTGACAGCACTCAGCCACAGCAGCAGCACAGCAGGGAAAAACAGAGCCTGGAGAGTGCTAAAGACATCTCCAGAACAGCTGAGACTGAGAGTGCTCATTTCCATAATGCTCTGTTGTTGTCAGTAATGAACGTGCTAATGATCTCTTAATTCTTCATTTAGACTGATAATTGCTGATTAGGACATTTGGGGATAGAGCTGAACTGATTTATTATTTCTATATTTATTTCTCCAGCTTCCAGCCTGGCCTGGGCTTCTGAAGGTACCACCTGGGAGAAACATCCCTGCTCCAGACTGATGAACAACCCAAACCAAATTGTCCTGAGGGGCCCCCTTCCCACAGTTCATAAATCCAGTGACTTAAAAAATGAATTAACCCTTAAAAAAACCTGGCACGTGTTCATTTAAAGCAGCAGAAGGCAGGAGAGCCCTTTCCAGGACAGCACAGGAATATCCCAAAAGCACAAATGGAGATATTCAGCTGCTGCGCCCAGCACAGGAATATAGAAATATATGGAATTCCTTTATAAAACAAATGATTTAGAGGAAAAGTTCCCAGGCAGTGATCCCCAGTTCCTAAAGATAAAACTGGATTGCTTTAAAGGGTCCATAAACAAATGCAAGCAAAATGTGCTGCTTGACAGGAGGGTCAAATCAGATTCATGTCACTGCTAAAAAACTATTCCAGGCCTAAAAGGAAAAGGGCTGAAACCCACTGTTCTAAGAAATTCCAGCCATAATAAGCTTTAATCTCCAGTTAATTCCCTATTGCACTGAACTCTCTGGTAAATGGCATTTATTTCAGTTCCCTTTTAGCCAGGAAAAAAAAAACCCCACAACAAAACAATTTAAACTCAAAATATTTTTCTGTTTAGTAAACATTTCACAATTCATATTGGATTTTACGCCTTTTTTGACTTCTGACTCATTATTTTTGAATTATTAAGGATTAGGATGTTGTCTGTACACAGCACCTTTCCCTTTTAAAAGCTGTGAAGCACCTGAAATTCAGATTGTAAACTCCTCTGGGAGGAAAGCACCCTCTTCCAGGGAAGTGTGCTGTGTAGAGCTGGTATTCAGGAAAAGCTGTAAATCTCTCAATTCTGCCTTCACAATTGTATTCTACTGCTGTGAGGAACGAGAACCTCTCCCTACCCTTGTATTTTAGCATGAAGGACAGGCACTCTTCACTTCCACATAATTCAAAATCAAAGTAAAAAGCTCTATTTACACTGGCCTGGTTAAAAAAAAAAAAATCAGGAAAGAATTTTTCAATGGTCTGTGCATTCCCATTGCATAAAGTCCAGGATAGAGCAAAGGGTTTATAGCCAATAAATCCTGCATTCATGCACAAAGTCTGTGTGACAAGGACACATCTGGGCAGATGCTGGATAATCTATTTGTCCCTTTTCACTTTGGTGCCTGTGATTTTCTCTGCCTGGCATAAAAAACTTCCTAGAAGGGACTTTTTTTTTGGTTAAAATTAAAGAACTAGATATTTTCCATATCTAATGTTCACAATTCTAAAGAGCTCCTAAATATTAGGAAAACAATTGGCTGACCATAAGAATGAATCAGAATTCTAAATAATCATCTATGAAAGAAATATCATTAAAATCAAGCTGGAGAGGCAGGATTTCCACAGGCACAGGCAGGTGAAGGCCTGTGGAGAAATGAGATAACCATGCCCTGGTGGCCTGGCTGGATTAGGAGGCAGTGCCACAACCTCTGGAGGTGAGAGGTTCTTGATTAGAAGATATTAATTAAGAGTTTTTCCTGCCTGTTTCGATTTGATTTCTCTATCTGAGATTCAGGGAGGTTGCAAAATCAAAGAGTGCCCAGTAAAGACCAGAGCAAACAGCCCCTGGCAGCATTCCTTGGCAAACACAAGGGTGTGGTGATGGAAAACGATGCCAGGGTGAGGGATGAGAAACGAGTTACCTCATTCTTCAGGATGTCCAGATTACCCCAAAATCCCACCCCATCCACAAGGACAGGGTTGCAGAAAAGCCTTGATCACAACTTCAGGAACTGAGACAGAGAAAGCTCCAGAGAGGAGACATCAGATGAACAACCCTATGCAAACTTCAGATTGGCCACGATCAGGTCAAGAACCGCCTTCATCCAGCACCTCCTGTGGCACCACCACAGCTGGCAGGCAAATCCAGAGAGATGGCATGGCACCAGCGTGCTGGCACCACCCTGCCCTGCCCCCTGAGCACACACACAGTGACACAATTTGCCTCCCTTCCAATCCCCTCTCTTTCCAAGCTAGTTCTTGGAAGCGCCGTGCCCCTGCGTGCCCAGGGCGAAGTCCACGGCCTGGTGCACGCTGTGGAAGAGCAGCTGGTCCTCCCCCTCTCGGAAGAACTCCCCCCGGAGCAGGGAGCTCCTGACAGAAGGGTTGCACTGGGCCAGCAGCACGTGGACGTCGATGTCCCTGTAGTCCTGGCTGACCTCCTTGAGCGTGCGGATGCCGGCCGTGTCCAGGAACTGCACTGCACAGCAGTCGATCACGATGGTGTGAAACCCCACAGGCTGCGACCCCAGACCCACGGGGGTGCTGCCCTGCCCGTCCCCACACCCTGCCTCCTTCTCCCTCAGCATCCTTTTGGCCGCTTTCTTCTTGGCCGCCTTCACCCAGCCGGGGTTGACCCCAGTTTGCTTGTAGAGGGTGGATTTGAAGCACTCCTTGTTGATGTAGTAGAGGGGGGCTTCAAATCGGAACACCACCACGCCGGGCTTGGTCTGCAGGTTCTTGTAGGCAGAGAGGGACTCGTAGGTCTCCGACTCGGCCACCCAGCCCAGCAGCGGCGCCGCCGGCCGCTGCGTGCGGAAGATGACGCAGAGCATGGAGAAGCAAACGCCCACCAGCAGCCCGATCTCGGTGCTGACGAGCGCCGTGGCCAGCATGGTGACCCCCCAGACCACCGTGTCCACCCTGCTCAGGCGCCACATTTTGGGCAGGTCCCTGAACTTGCGCAGGGCTCCACGGAGGTTGACGATGGTGATGACGGCGAGGACGCATTTCTGCAGGGAGTAAAACAGAGGGGCAATGACGAGGAGGACTAAGAGGATCACCAAACTGGTGACCACGCCGGACATTTGGGTCCTGCAGCCCGTGGACTCCTTGACCAGGGTCTTGGCGAGCGCCGCGCTGGTGGTGAAGCAGTGGAAGAAGGAGGGAATGATGTTGCAGAAGCCAATGGCGTACATCTCCTGGTTGGCCCTCACGGAGTACCCGTGCTTCTTGGCAAACATCTCCGACAGGGACACGGTGATGGCAAAGCCAATGATGGCGATGGGGATGGCATCCAACGCCACGTTGGGAATCAGGGCCCAGTCTGGAGGGCGCGGTGGCAGGAACCCCGTGGGGATGTGCCCAGAAACGCTGGAGCCGTAAGTCTCCCTCAGCTTCCCAAAGTGAGACGCCAGAGTGGCTGCCACGACCACGAAGAGTTCCACGGGGATTGGAGCCTTGAGCTTGGCTTTGAAGCGCTCGTTAAGCTCCTTGGCTGGGACGAGCACCAGGAGGCACAGGAAGCTGGTGATGAGGTCGCAGGTGTTGGTCCTGTGGATGTTCCTGAAGATGTTGATCCAGGTGGTGATGAGGGATCCCACGCCCCCGCTCCGAGGGATGTCCAGGCCCAGCAGGTACTTGACTTGTGAGGTCAGGACAGTGAAGGAGGCCCCGGTGACAAATCCACTCAGCAGCGAATCCGAGAGGTACACGGAGACAAAGCCCACTTGGAAGAACCCCATGGCCACCTGGAAGGGATCAACCACACACACCACATGTCAGGACACAAATCCTGCAGATTTTGTCAAATTTTGAGATAAAAAAAATCCCCAAATCATGCATGGTCCTGGAGGAGGAGGCATGGTCTGAACAGGGAGAAAAATCTCCAGTATTCAAACCAGGCTTTTTGAGGGCTCTTCATCCCCTGGATAAATCTTTGTTGTTTGCTCTGCTAATTGGTGGGGAAAAAAGGGAAATCTAGGAAAAAAAAAAGCAACAAACCTCACATTTGAAATATAGTCTGCTTTTGCCATTTCTCTTTCAGTTCCTCTAAACTCTGTGAACTTTGCAAAGATCTAAACTTTTCTGGTGGCCTTTGTCTGCCTTGCACTGGAGTTCAGAGCCTGCAATAAAAGCACAGCTCGTGGGGTAACAACTGTCCTTTGCTCTGAAGAAAGTTTGACTCAGAAAGTCTGTGAGCTGTAAACTCCTCTGCTGCAGATCATAAAACAGAATTAACTGGGAGCTCCATGAGAATCTCAAAGAATTACTGAAGAGGAGGCAGGTTTGGGACCTGGATTGGCTGAAATCAGCTCATAGCTTTCAAAAAGGTTCCCTTATAGCCTTGACAATTCAAGGCTGTTCTAAGAGTAAAACATTAATAATAATTAGCTTACCCAATTAGGCTGTATTAACTGATGTGAGAATATTTGCTTTTTATGATTTGACTGTCAAGTTTCTGATACGAAGAATATGTGATTCTGGTTGAAAAAAACAAATTTGAGGGTGTTGGCCTGTAGAGAACATGCCTGATATTCAGAGGGACTGAAGATAAACTAATCTTTCTTCAGATAAAGAAACTTAATTGTATTTGTACTTCACAACTCTAGAACTGCACCCATCCCACAGGCATGAAAGATGAAACCCAAAATCCAGTCTAGCCTGTGAGACCCAGAATATTTGCGAAATAACTCAACATGAACTTGCAGTACAAAAAGTTCCAGGCTGTGTCCAAAAGCTGTGTTTTAAAGTATCACAAACAGGTTTTGTTCTCCTCCTATACATTTTGATTGGTTGCCACCCTGCACAGATGAGAACAAATGAATGTGAACTCACAAACTCAAATACCACAGCTCTGCAGTACTGCCAGAAGTGATCCCATTCTGGTTAATGTACAAGACTCTAAAAACAAGGATACCTGCTTTAATTTAGGCAGTGAGTTCTAGGAAACCATTTTATGAAAGAAAGGCCATATAAAAGAACACCCAGCAACCTTTTCCACTGGATTCTCAGAGGGAGACCAGGCCCAGCCATCCCCACTGCACCTTCAGAGGAAACTCCCCCTTTGTGCAGGATCCCTGCTCCAGCAGAGCCACCTGTGCCACTGCAGGAGGGCTGCAGCCACCATGGCATGGCACTGCCACCAACCCTGAGCCACAGGGCTCAGCTGGATCCTCACTCTGCCACTGCAGGAGGGCTGCAGCCACCATGGGATGGCACTGCCACCAACCCCTGAGCCACAGGGCTCAGCTGGGATCCTGACTCTGGCAGTAGGGTTGTTTTTTTGTATCGCTGCATTTTTATTTTAGTTNGGTTGTTTTTTTGTATCGCTGCATTTTTATTTTAGTTCTCCTAATGCAGAACTGTTATTCCTATTCCCATATCTTTGCCTGAGAGCCCCTTTATTTCAAAATTATAATAACTGGGAGGGAGGGGGTTTCCATTCTCCATTCCAAGGGAGGCTCCTGCCCTCCTCAGCACACACCTGGCGTTCAAACAAAGATATCAGCACAGAAAGCTTGAAACCTTCTGTGTCTAGGGTTCTGACAATTAACTATTCTGCACAAAACCATTTCATTTCTATCTCCAACGTGAGCCAACAACAACAACCTGTGCCCCTCCCCTCACCTGGTACACCCCTGAGATGAAGGTCATGGTGGCAGCCACGGCCATGGCGTAGCAGCTTTTGTCACACAGCGGCTCTGTCCCGTTCCTGGTGCTGTTGCTGTCCCCTCCTGGGCCTGGCAGGGCGCTGAGCACAGCTGGCTCTGGGTCATAGCCAGCTCTCTCCACCTCCCGATCCACCACCTGCCCCACCATGAGGCAAACCACGCCGAAGATGCCCACGGAGATGTGGCGGGAGGTGCCGAAGATGCAGTAAATGATGCAGGCAAAGAAGGAGGTGTAGAGGCCATAAATGGGCTCCAGCCCGGCCAGGAGAGAGTAGGCAATGGACTGTGGGACCAGCAGGACCCCCACAATCACACCAGACATTATATCCCCCAGCAGATACTCCCTGAGTTTGTATTTAGGCAGCCACTGTAAGATGGGGAAAAACCCCAGAACACAATCTTTGATTTTGGCTGGGGTGCAGCTGCAAGCTTTCCTTGCTTGCTTAAGCAGCAGAGCCTTCATGTTCCTCTTCTTCTCTTGGGGTTCCAGGAACATTCTGTGATGGAAACTGCACTTGGCATCATCTCCTTCTGCCCCTTCCATCACTGCGTGGATATTGTTGCTCTCTGCCATTGCTTCCATCACTAAAAACACAAAGAAAAAACATTAAACCAAAAATGAATGTACAATGTGAGACAGCATTTAGGAAAAGGCAGGGCTGAAACCCCCAGTTCAGCAGAGAAAACCATTTCCAGGCAGACTGGGAACGACCTCCCCACTGCTCTCTGTGAAGCAAGGAATGACCCTTTCCAGGAGGGAAGCTGATGGAATCCACCTGCAGTGTTGGGAAAGGGGTAGGAGTGCAGCAGAACTGCCTTTCTGGGAGGCTTCCTTGAGAAAATCTCTGCCTGCAGCCTGTTCCACCTTGCAGAGCCAGACAGAGGCTTTATTGTAGTGCCACAGCCACTCCAGTCCAGCTGCTGAAAATTAACTGCAAGTGGGACACGTCCAGCAAAGCACAGCTCAGTCTACAATTCTTTTGGGTTGTTTTTTGGTTTTGTTCTTTTTTTAAATGCAATGATTTCGCCTGCCAAATACTGTAAAGGTTTGTTACCTAAGAAGTGGTTTTTTTGCAGCCAATGACAAGCTGCAAAAAAAAAGCACTTCACACTTTTGAAAAGCTGGTTTTACAAGGAAATTGCACCTGATCAAAATAATGTTACACAAGTGGAAAACATATTAATGGGCACAATGACAGGTAGGTGGGACACTGCTGCTGGAACTGGTGCCCTAGTCCAAGCTGCCCACAGACAGTAAAACTGGGTAATTATACCAGTAATCTAACACTGGGAACATATTGCCTGACTGGGAAAGAGCAAAGTCTTGATGAGACAAATCCTAATGAAATTTGAATACCAAGTGACTGCCAGCACTTACACAGCTCTCTCATCCTCCGAAAACATTCAAAATTCTCCAGAATTAAGCCCCAATTCTCCCTCCTTAAGCCCCAGTACCTGGGACTACCAGTACAGTGAGGCCATTCCAGGCAGAAATGAGAGCCAGCAAGAGAACGCTGAGAAATGGCCCTGCCAGGCTGTGAAAGGCTGAAGGTGTCACTGCCAGGCTTCCCTTCCTGGCACTGCAGTCCCAGAGTGCCAGTGCCAACGTGGATTTGATGTGCTGCTCACGTCTCCTCTGGGCAGTGCAAACATCAGCCAGACTACTGCCCGTGGAATGTTCACTGCGGAATTAATTGCCCAATTAATTGTCCAGTTGTCCCGAATTAATTGTACTAATTAATGAATTGTTACTGGAACTGGCAGTGCTAAGGGTGCCCCTTGACTCTGCCTGGCAGTGTGTTCACTCAATCACCATTTCAGCACCACAGGACTGTGGGGTCACTCAGGATGGAAAATCCCTCTGAGATCATCCAGAACCACTCCCAGCAGTGCCAAAGCCTCCACTAACCCATGTCCCCAAGTGCCACATCTACAGATCTCTTAAATCCCTCCAGGGCTGGGGACTCCAGCACTTCCCTGGGCAGGACAGAAATATTTCCTAATTAAAACACTCCCTGCAGTGTGAGTTTCCCAAAGATGTGGGAGGGAAAAGTGAGAGAAGTGACTTTGAGTGGTGCCTGCTGCCTTAGGACAGCCTGAGCAGGAGGAACCCACAAGAGCAGAACCAACTACAGAGCTCAATAGTTAGAATGGCTTCTTCAGAGGCTTCTAGAACTAATTAGAAATTAATTCCACCCACCTAATCCAGCCGTGGTGTCCCTGTCCCTGGAGCTGCAGATACATCTAAAGCCAACACACGGCAGGTGCTGACAGCAGCTACCAGGGAGGAGTTTGTGTTTTATCTCCTGCTCCATGCTGGGACTCCCAAAGGTGTTTCCATTCACCACAGACCCAGACAGGGTGAATTACCAAAATTACCAAACCCAGCCACTCTTTGCTGGCTGTCCCTGAACTGGTGCTGAGAGGAGGGGTTCAAACACAGACCCCAAACCCCGGAGAGCCCCATGGCAGCAGCAGGGAAGGATCTGCTGTGTGACAGGGGCTGCTCCCCTCCCTGCTGCCATCTCCAGCATCACTGAGCTTGGGAAAGCCCTCCCAGCCCATCCTTTGAGCCCAAGCTGTGCTCAATGCCCACCTTGTGCCCAGCCCAGAGCACTGAGTGCCACCTCCAGAGCCACACGAAGAATCAGGATCTTTAAATGGAAAATCTTTCACTGCAAGAAGGGACATGCTCAAGATGATACAGTGATCACACCTAGAGGAGACCCTCAGGTTTCCAGTCTCACCCACTTGAACAGGTGTGCTCAGGGATGATTTACAGCCCTCACACCCCCCTGAATCCACGGTGAGAATCAAGGGAGTATTACAAAAGCCTGTGTCAGCTCTACTTTGCAAAAGCACATTTTGGAGCTCTGTTTGCTCAAGAAGTTTTATTTGTTTTACCAGCACAGAGTTACAAACCAAAAGGCTTCTCACCCACCCAAAGCTCAGCAAATCAACCCTGTAAAAGCTGAAAGGGGAAAAAAATCAACCCAGACTACTTCTTATGTGTAGCAATGAGTTTGAGTTTGTTTCCTGAGATTTCAGCAAAGATTTCAGTAGTGAAAATCCTCCTGATTCCTTCTGTCCCTCCTCCAGGGTTTGCAGGCAGCTCGCTCAAACCTGGGAATTATCTTAGAAGTGCCAAGACAAACCCCAGACAGCCCAGTCTGGTGCTGCTGTAAAACATCTGCATGGGAGGGGGTGCCTGGGTTTCAGCTGTGTCCAGACAGCAGAGAAATGTTCGAAGTAAAAACCTTTTTGGCCTGAGAACCCTGAGCACATACTGGGGCTTTGTGCTGACTTGCATGACAGCTTTCTCTCCGTGCCATGAAAAGGACCTTTCATCACACAGTCCCTGCCCCTTGCCATGTCAGGACAGTAGGAAATGACACAATTTCCAACACTCATTTCACCCTTTTCTGCCTCAAAGTGCTGCCCTGTATTAATTTTGTAACCGTTAGCCCTGGCTTGTCGAATAAAACTGGATTCTGTTCTTAAACATAAAAAAAAAACCAACCCTGAGAAAACCCCTTTGGTTCATGGTTTGGACACTGAAGGATATTCTGCACATTTAACTTGAAAAAGGAGTTGCTGTGGTTTTTATTCTGAAAGCTGCTATTTACACACAACCTAGAATTCATTTTTGTCACTCCTTTTGGCCTTTCAGGGGCTGTCTCGCTGCCACAAACTTAGCTTAAGATAAAAAAACTACAAAACAGAACTGAGGAAATTTCCAGTATCTGTTAACAACTGACTGCCATAAAATAAAGATACAGGGAGGTCCTGCAGTCTCTAAAAGTCATCACAGCTCCAGACTATTTCTGGAGCCCATCTGGGCCCTTCTTTCTGGTCCCATCATGTGGCAGCATCTGCCTGGCTTCTGTTTTTTGGGGGAGCACTGCCTGCAGCCCAGGGCTGGCTTGGACTCCCATTCCACTGCTGAAATAATTACTACAAGGTGAAACTTCAGATGTGAGCATTTCAGAATAGAAACTAAATCAAAAGTTTTCTTTCTACAACACCCATCTCAGTTTTTCCTTATTTTTTCTACATTTAAATTAGCACAGAATGGGATCACCCCCCCACTCTCACATACCCCTCTCTGGACAGGAGAATTTACATGCACTAAAAACTAATGCATAAATCCATAATCTAAAAAGATATGAAGAATTTCTGGAGAATTGTAAAGGAGAAACAGGAGAGTAAGAAATCCAAGTTCCACACAAACTGAACCAGAGCTGGGCCCTTAGAAAATGCCTCCCCCATACAATATAAAAGGAAAGCATATCACAGCATTTTGACAACTAAATCTTTGGCCTTTCTCTTGTTGGACAACAGCCTTTTTCAATTAATATCTTTACTGTTGTGAAACAACAAGGAAATTCAATATTACTGTGATAACACCCAGATAAGCACTGAAACAGCACTGCCTGCACACTGGAGTTTGACAAAACCCTTCATATCCTCCAGCAAAACATTCAAGCCACAAACATTTACTTCCACAAAGGACTGAAAACAGCATGAATAATGAAAAGCACGTTTAAGGAACACATGTGGAAACAAAGCTGCCTCACTTTTGGCACAGTGACCAGCAGCCGTCCACTCAAGTGGGAAAACCTGTAAAGCCGGACAATAAAACCTCGCTTTTGTGAAATGTGGATCTCCAAACATGGGAACGCCTCACCTATCCCGAGCAGCAGCAGCCTCCAGGAGTTTTGGGGGACATCCCATGGAATCGGCTCCCTGCTGGCAGCCAGATATTCCCGGGAAGTTGTGTCACCTCCCAAGGGCAGCTGAGCCTGCCCTGCCCTGGCTGAGCAGATGCCTCCAGCAGCTTCCATCCCACCCGGATCTCTCATGGAGAGCTTGCCAAGAGCCCCTTCCAGCTGGTTACTCCTGTGCCAGGGCCCTTCTCCCACCCTTTCTGTGAGCAGGGAAAGGGGGAGCACTCAGGAGCTGCCCTGGGCACTGAGGAGGAGCTGCCCAAAGGAATTCCCCGGCTCAGCCCAGCGCATCCCGCAGTGCCCAGCACGGCCAGGGCTGCATCCACAGCGCTGGGAGACACCGTCCCATCCCCACGGCATCCCACCGGATAATGCCATTGCGTTGGCTGTCGTGTTCCAAGCAATGAAAATTAATAAAATTAACGAAAGCCGGCCAGCAGACCTCCGGACACCGCGGGGTTCTGCGGAGCGCTTCGGAAGCCGCACCAGCATTTACGGTCCTGGCAGAGGAAAGGGAGGCGAGAGCAACAACGGAGCTTTTAACGCCGCGTTCACTTTCACCCTCGGGGTCCCACGCCCTCCTCCCCGGCTTCCCTACGGCTTCCATGTGGCGTTTCCCCCTCCTCCTGCTGCTCCCGGGGAGCCTAGGAGGGTCCCAGCCGGACCCCGCTGCCCCCTTGTCCGCCCCCTTCCCTCGGCACTCACCGCCCGCGGCTCCCCGGGCACCTGGGACCGGCGGACGGACGGACAGGCACAGCTACAGGCGGACAGACGGACGGAGGGACCGCCCCGATCCGGGCAGGGAGGGCCGGGCAGAGCCGCGCCCCTTCCACCCGGGGCACTTCCGAAGGGATTCCGCCCGTGCCGAGGTACGGGGGCCCGGGAGAGGCGGCTCCCGGTGCTTCCCTTGGCACTCCCCCCTTTTGGGGTTGATAGTGTGAGGTGAAGTGAGGTTAAACTTTGCGCAGGTGATGCTCTCTGGCCCCTCTTTGCTCTGGGATTCGTTAGAAAGTTGGGAAGGGTGAAGGATCCTTGGCAATGTGGGTGTTAAAAATCCCAGGTTTCTGCCAAGTGCTGTCCTGGTTTAGGGTGAATTTGGGAAGAAACTTCCGAATGGGGCCCCTCTAGAAAGCAAATTCAAATGTCCCCTCCCCAACCGGGAGATTTCCCCAGAGAAAAGTGGAAAAAACTGTTTATCCGACAGGCAAAGCACTCTCCAACACAAAAAAATGAGCAATACTAATCTTTATGCTTTGAAAATAACCACCTCAGACATCCCACCGCTTCTCCTCCTCCCCTCTTCACAGTCCAGTTTTAAAGGTGAAAAACTTGTTTCTGAGCTAAACAGAGGAACGGGGATCCAATTCAGCATCAGGTGAGGACAGTGCTCTGCTCTTATCTCCAGGCTGGAGGTTCAAGGTCGGAGGGGCCGTGCCCAGCCCTGTCTGCCTTCCCCTCCCGGGTGCACAGAAAAGCAGATGTTTCTTCTGAAGTCAAACATTGCCCAATATTTGCATTCCAGGTGGAACTTTGAGCTGTCAAAAACCCCATCAGTACACAGTTGGAGGAACTGAAGCCAACTTCCAGCCTGCAGAATTCATGCTCCTGTATTTCAGTGTTAAGCAAATGCTGTGAATCTTACTGTAGAAATACTGAATATTTCCACAGAAAACATATCTCCCTTCTCCATGAGGGTTCATTAGATGTCATGGTAACCAGAACAGGCAATTGCAACGGAAATGGAAGAGCTCCCTCCCTCTCCCCTGACTGTCCATTGTCAAAAACATCAGTGACTGACTTCCCAATCCCTTTAGGGACTTCCACAGCAGTTTTAATTGAGTTTGAAGTATATGGTGACTCCAAGACAACCACAGCAAATCCTTGGGAGGAGTGACATCTATGACAAAAGCATTCAAAGCCTTTTGTGTAGGGACTCTGCAGAATCTTAATAAGAAATCACAAACCCAAGCATTGGGTGTTCCAGCATTTTCATTCTTGTTCCACAGGCTGTGGAAAAACTTGGGTCATCCAATACATCACGGAAGAAACAGGGAAATAATATCTTCTTGGAACATGATATTAAAAGAAAAAAAATACCAAGCATTATTAGTTTTCTGGACCTAAAAATTTAGGCTTTTTTTCTTCTTACTTTTAGACTGATTTTCTAAAAAATGGGTGGAAAAAATCCAAGCAATTATTTAAGATAATTAAACCATTTCACTTCCAACTGCTTTCCTCTTCTCGAGGTATATTAAGCTTTATGGTTAATATATTTCTGTGCTGAGGGAACTTTTGGCCTTGGAGAAATGTGCCTCTGGGCTCCTCACGTTCCAGAACCTCCTGCCAAGGAGCTGGGGTTTGCTGCCACAGATGCCAGCGTGTGCCACCTGCCCATCCCACCCAGCCTGCCTGGCAAACCCACTGCTTCTCCAGATCACCACCTATCTTTGGGATATCCCATCTCCACAGCCCAGTCAGTCAGACTGCAAAACAGCCCTGGAAATTGCTTTATTCCAGTGATCAGGTACCCCTGGCAGCCCTCCCTCCTTGCCTTTTGCCTGTCCAGTGCCACTTGGCACATTGCTGTGCCTGAGCTGCTGTTATCAGCCCCCTGTCCATAAACCCCACAGGCAGTGCCTCTCCCTGGCTCTTCCCAGCCTTTCCCAGGCTCCCAGCTCAGCGTTACCACTCAGAAGATAAAGGCAGCCTGTGATTTTCCCTGGCTCTCAGCTGCTTTGTGCCACCTGGCTCACAGCCTTGTGTAAGGAGCCTCCAGTCCTGCCCTCCTGGCACCTCCCTGCCCAGTGTCCTGCTCCTGCAGGTACAGCTCCATGGGAGGATGGCTGGGTTATGCTGGAACTGGTTAAAAATGAGTTATTTTCTCTCCTTGCCCTCCCCTCCCTCTGCAGCTCACAGTGCACTGGAAATTTGCACATTGCTGCATTGAGTTTGGAGATGGAGAAGATGGAACTGCCTGGTTCCCACCTGTGAGTCCTGAGAGAGTCTGGTGAGTCCACCAGAGCTGGGACAAACCTTCCTCCCCACCTTAACCTGCTGGGCTTGGAAAGCCCCAATTAATGTCACACACACAGTGGTCTATGGCAGGTCTGACACTTAGAAAACCCATCAGGCTAAGTAAGAGGAAGAGACCCATCCTAATGCTTGAAATGCATTTAATTTAATTTAATTCAGTCACATCATTCAGTGCTTGGCAAAACCAAAAAAGAAGAGCTAAAATGAGCTGCTTTTAAAGGCTTCCATCAAGGAGGAGACAAATGCCAAGTATAAATTGAGTGGTTGGAGGGGAGAAGGCGTAATACAAAAGGAAAGATGCAATGAATCAGAGTTCTTAGGTGATCAAAATACTTAAGCCATAAAGATATCAAAGAGAAATAAGCTCTGCCCATATCTCAGGACAATTATACTGCAATCAAGAAAGATTGTTCTGCACAAATATCTGTGCAGAATTGCTGCACTCTCAGTGTGTGTCATGGTCCAATGTTGTCACCTGGAGCTAAGAAGAAATTGGGTGATAAAACTTTCAGAGTGTTGATGTGTGTTAGAAGGCTTAGTGAAATAATTGCTGGACTCAGTGTGTTTTCTTACCCTGCTTTCATCCAGTCTTTCAGCTCTTT
>VZTB01000645.1:0-22377 GCA_013397245.1 Thryothorus ludovicianus
CACACTGAAAACATCATTTACACAGCCACTTCAGGCTGAGAGCTGCAGCACAAAGAGATACAGGGGAGTGAGCAGATGCTCATATGCTTCCCATGTGTGCAGGCAGTCACCACAGGCTGCCCTACACAACCCTCCCTCAGCAGGGTCCTGATTTCTTCAAAACCAAGGAAAAGCTGGAAATTCAAAACTAACAGAAGTATTTTCACACATGCATCAACATTAAAGGTCAGGATCTCAGTACATATCTAGTTTAATTTTATGTTGTTTATTCCAGCACTAATACTGATGGCAAGAGATTAAAGGTGATGGCAAACCTGTGCTTCAGAGCTCAAGCTCATTTCTCACCAGAGCCCATGAAGATGCCTGCTGTAGCAACTTCAGTCTGCACTTTCCTGCTCCGGAACTCCACTCCCTCCCCTCCCATGCAGGAACCAACCTGTAAGACCCTTACAGTCGATTCGTTTAGCACCTCATCAGGCTTCCTTAGCAGAACCATGACCCTGCAGGTCACCCAGGAGGCTCAGAGGGCTGCTGGAGCAGGAGCCGTCCATGTCCCACGCTGCGGGCTCCTGCTCCAAGCGTGGCTCAGCGCTGGAAGGTGCCATTGGCCGCGGAGGCTCTCACGAGCATGTGACGTCAGGAACATGGGCCAAATTCCAGTCTGAGCCTTCTGTCGAAAACCACCAGAGGGCAGCTGGGAACACACCACGGACAGGCACACACACGGCGAGGGTTCACTGCTGAGCACTGCCCGAGCCCAGCTACTGCAGCACAGGAGCTGAAAAGAGCTGAAAAGAGCCCAGCACACACACGGCCCTCCAGGGGCCAGCAGCTGCCCCCCGGCCATGCCTCAGGGACAACCTCTGCCCACAGACAGGGACCAGGGACCTCACAGCACACATTGCACAATTGTCCAGCTGGGTCCGTGTTCAGCTGCTCCTCAGCTCACAGGGCTCACACCGACAGTTCAAGCCAAACACCTCCCTGGCATAAGTCAGTACATTTACTAACTTTCAGGGACCACTGCATCAGGGGGTGGTTAGATAAATGTACTCCTTTTCTTACACTGACCCTCTGCCAAAGGTGAGTGTGTAGTAGGCAGGGGGTAGCAGCATCAGGATGGGTCTGAAAAAAAATACACAATTTATACCCAAGAGAATCCACAAAATCAGACAGAAGCCCAGCTACAGATCAGTATTTCCCCTGTCCCTCATCCAATCTCCTCCATATTTTCTACAGTCAATTTATTTTGCATTCAGGCTTTTTTCCTAAGCCCATGATAAGCTGTATTTTCATCTCACCTCACAGTAGTGAGGAATTGGTCAGTGAGCACCAGTTTCCAAAGGAACAGGAGGGAGGAGCCCTGGACTTGCTGGTGTATTTGTGGCAGGACAGCAGGATCTCTAGCTAAGATAATCTTGTTGTTGAGCTCCAGCCTGCGTCAATGCTGCCAGGTTCTTGTGCAATCCTGGACAAGTCATTTAGGGCAGAAATTCACAGAGAGCTCCAGTCAACTCCCAGATCACGATTGCTTTTTTTCCCAGGCTCGATTTCAGGAATTGATTCGGCCCATGAAAGGGACAGATCACCAATGGGACCAAGGTGACAAAACTAGCAGAAAATCACGAGTGCATTTCAGTAGCTAGAACTTGTTTATTCATAGTTTAATCAGTTCAGGATTATTGTTTGCAGTTTTTGAAGCAGTAATTTCCTCTGTCATGCTTCATCTTTTTAAAGAGGAACAACAATGAGGAACATTTTTCAGAGGACACAGAGCATGGGCAGCCAGAGGAAGCAAAGTAAGATATCTTCCAAGCACAGCACCCCAGAAGCACCCCATGGAAAAGAGCCAGACAGGGAGAGAGAGAGAGAGGGTCACATCAGATAAGGCAGCAGGAAGGCTGGGTCATGTCAGTGCTGATAATGCTCTTGCAAGTACCACTCAGAGTCTGGTTTTAAAAGAAGGCAGCTGCTGCCATCTGCAAATTGAGACCTAGATGGTGGCAAGGACACTGCTGTCTCTTGGGAACATCATTGGTCTGTTTTTAGCTGTGTGCAGCAGCAAGCAGCAAAGGCAGCAGGAGCAGATCCACCAAGCAAAACCAACCCAACAGCAACATTGAGATTTTGGGAGCCCTTCACACTCTCTCCAGTCAGGCCCCAATGACCCAAATTCCATTCTCTACTGGAGGGCAATACCCACTTACATTTCACCTAGTGCAAATCCCACTAGCACACTCCAAAACCACTCTGGGGTGTGAAACAGAGCACATAAAGGACAGAAAATTCAGGAGATTTGTACATTAATCCAATGTAACACTAAAGCAGCTGCACAGCTGTCAAATCTCCTTTTTGAGAACCCTTTAGGACAGGAAGGGCAGACACATAATCCAGGCAGAGACAGTGAAGCACTAAGGGAACCACCCCAGGTCAGATGAACTAACACAATCCTCAGAAAGCCCTTCAAGGCCACAGGCAACAGCCAATTGGGTGTGTGTGACAAGTCTGTGTAATGCCATGAAAACATGACATTACAGAATCCTGGGTGACTCGGTTGTGTTGGGGAAGATCTGAGAGGTCCAATCAAATGTGCCCATCTCTCTCACTTGATACCCTCCCCAGATTTTAATCAGGGCCACACTATGCATAATGCCCAGCACATTACTGGGAAGGAGAGGGAGGAGAGGAATGAAGAACTTGTGAATGACTTCTGGGAAAGCTGCAGAGCTCAGCCTGTCTCACTGATCTCCCAAACACTTCAGTAAAGATGACCCTCAATACATCTGATGTACAACAGTACCATTTCTTCCATGGCATAACAATTTCCCATTGTCCCACAGGGAAACAGACAAGGGAAAGCAAGAAAAAGCTCATGACTCCAACAATGACAGCAGAGCACAGGAAAGCTTGGAGAGAAAAAACAGCCACCAGTTTAATACAATTTTAGCACCAGTTAACATTACAGCAGCCATGCAGGGTCTATGCCTGCACCAGCAGGTACAGAAAAAGCAGCATTAGCTGAATCAGCTTATATACAGTGGAAAATTTCCACATACCATCTAAATCAGCAAGGGAAGGACTGAGATTAGGGTATGTTTAAAATTATCTTCTGCTCAGGAGAGCAGCTGCTGTTCCAGAGCATCTTCCCACCAGTGATCAACCTTGGAGTCCAGTGCCTTTCATCCAATGGATTTCAGGTTCAAGTATGTCCCCTACAAGAGGCAGGGCTTTTTTCCACATTAACTACTTCCCTACTTAGTCCTTGATTTCCATATATCAATCCACTGACAATAGCACAGTGGGAAAACAAACTGATTCACACTGTTTGTCACCACAGCACACAGGAGTTTACCTGATACAGCTGTGGTCACTCTGTGGGCATACTCACACCTACTCCCTAATCCTCTGTAGCAGATTTGCTCTTCTACTTCCTTCCCTTGCACTCTTTTTGGAATCAGCTTGACCCTGAAAAACAGAGTTCACTAGTTCATCAGGAAAATATTGTGCAAGATGGCACATTTCCATGCAATTCCTGAATGTAACTGTCTCCCTGTACAGCTTAATGAAGGACATGTGGGAACACACAGCCCAGACAGGGAAAAGAGTTGATCTCTGCTTCAGAGACAACAATCAGCTGATCAAGTGCCACTTGCTTTCAGTAGCCAACAAAAGCAAGAACTCTCACTACCTGATGAACATTAGGAACTAGATGTTCACAATGAGAGTCAACCAAAACCCTCAAACCAAAAACCTAATCCCTGTGCAGGAAGAAGTGTCTGTTTAGTAAAAGACTTACATGAATAACCCAAAGATTTTAATGAGAAATTGCAGTGTCCTAGCCAATAAATCACAAAGTTGCTCTTCAGCCTCCATGCAGCCTCAGCCCAAGCTCGATACAATTCTCAGGCACTTTCCCATCAGAGATGTTTGGCCCTTCACACAGGACCCTATCAGCACTCGTAAGGCCAAGCTCTACAGGGCTTGGAGCTACCTAGTCTAGTGGAAGGTGTCCCTGCCCATGGCAGGGGGTGGAACAAGACAGGCTTTCAGGTCCCTTCCAACCCAGACCAGTTTGGGATTCTGGGATTTTACTGTAGCAGCTGGTTAAGCAACCAGTTCAAACCTCATGTTCTGTTTGTGCTCATGAGCTCCTGCAGGTACCTCAGTAGCTCTTACAGGTGAGAGGACAATAGCCCTGAGATGAAAGTACATCTGCAGAGGCAAATCCTCTGTCAGCAACATGAGGAAATCCGAGCTCACAATACAGGCTGATTTGCCAAACCAGGATGAAAAAAGTGCCACATATTCCCAACTGCATCCAAGCCCTGTGCTCTCAAACCCACTAGCTGAAAATGGCAGTTCCAGAAGGAGAAGCAAGTGGTGGATTTGCCTGCTTTTGACAGTTTTTCATGTTTTCATATGGGAAGGAAGACAGTCACCACACAGCTCATTTGAGAAACTGGCAAGGGAGAGCACATCTCACACACCTGGCCTCAGACAAATCTCTCCACACCACACTGCAGCAAAAACCAGGCATAGTGTGAACCAGCATGAGAACTGTTTGAGCTTGTTTAACCAGTCACAGGCTTGGGACAACCATGTCCTAACAGATCCTGGGAGCTATCAGACTTCTGCAAAGCTAATGCAGCACTAGGAAGAAGGAAGCAGCACTGCTCCTTGAGAAGTATGTTTTTCCATCATCTAGCACCTCCTGGATTCCCTCCAGAGCCAGCTTTAACCTTGTGGTTCTGATTCAACAGATCAGACTTCATTGCTTAGCTGAAAGGACTGGCAAAGATCACTGCCATGAAGATGCATGCAGACAGACACTTAAGGACACATCTAAGACAGAAAAGGCTTGACAGGGTCAAGCTTTAGTCTTTATGACTGAAGAAGTCACAAAGGGCTCTCCCTCTTCTCCAAAGGCAGTTTCCTGCAGGCAATCCCTTGGTCCTGCTGCTGGCTTTAGAAACAGGAATTAGGATTAGCTGTTACAAGGTGAAGAAACTGTAAGAACAGCCACCAACCCATATCAGCTTAACCTTCTCCAGGAAACCCAGATTTCCAGCCAAACCTCCCCATGGAAGGCAGCAGTTAAAATAGAATTGCAAAGTTCAACAGCAGCACCAACCACTATGAAAAGTGAAAAACCACACACTTTACACTAAGACTTGGCATTAGAGTACCTAAAAATCAGCTTCTTAAAAGAAAAGTGAGGTTCTTTCTAACGTGTTTTGATAATAAATACAAGTTATGATCAACAGTGTAAGACTGCACTATTCTTCTGGAGCATGAACAATAAGGTGTGATGATGTGTGTGCAGTTTTGGCATAGGCATGTCATTTGTCCCTTTAGGCTTTCTGCTATCCACCCATAAGCAGGGAAAACAGGAAACTTCTTGACAGAAGAGGTGCAGGAGCCCAATAAGCCCCAAAAGCCAGCTTTTACTATTTGGGAGCATGCACACTGTGCATTTCTTTCGTTAAGAACTACCAAACCCTCTCTTCATAGAGGTCTGACAGAAAAGATGCTGCATCAAGGATTAGAGCAATTTTGGCAGGACTGAGGCCAGAAGCAGACTGACAAGGATTAAGCATTAAGGAAAAACCCAAGCTAGCTCACAAGGAGGAGAAGGGGGCTCACAAGGGATAAAAGCCATATTTACAAGTCCTTCACACTCAGGAGAAAGGCAAAGGAAATAACTACCCTCAGGCAGGCTTGTGAAGATACTTTAATACATCTGAAAAGAATGCATATACAAAGAACTCAGACATGAAAAAGCATTGGTTCAACACTAATGAGTCTACGAGAAATTGAAATTTTGGAAGATGGAGAAGATTCTCTAAGTCTTAAAATTTTTTAAATTTGCAAACCAAAATACATTTTTGGTAAAATCCTTACGATACTGCAGATGGTTTATGTAGAGACACTGCACATGATCCTCAGGGTTGGAGCCCCTCTTATAGGTTCAAGGTTACTCATGAGCAAAATGCAGAAAAAGGAGTTGCCTCAACTGGTCCCAATCTGGTGTCACACCAAACACCAGAAGCTCCTCCCTGCACTTCCTTTCAAGTCTCTCTTTCCAGCCCTCCCTGAAGGATACCAAGCCATTCAGCAAGAGATGCACCATCAGAGCCAGCTCCAAAACCCACTGTAGCACATCCCAGGTCCCTTCAGGGCGTCCAAGCAGCAGTGTATGTGCTGGTCATTGTAAAGCATTTCTCTAATAATTAAGGATTGGCAGAAGGTAGATTCATTAAAAGCCAACTGACCCAGCTTGGCATATTTCCAAAGGCGCAGTTTTTTCTTCAACATGAGCCAAAAGATTATGATGGTAAAGATTAAGGAAGAGACTGGCAAGTTAGTTTCACTAAGTCTGATGGTGCATCCAGAGAAAAATCATTCTCCTTTTCCTAAGGCTTTGTAACTTAGAGGATGGGGTATAAATTTATGACCTGCATAGTTAAAAAGCCAGGGGAAAAAAAAATACAAGGCAACTTCAGAGAAGATGTATCTTCTACAATCCTTCTTAGAGAAGCACCAGCATGGGACATTTTGCTTTCCTGACTAAAGTCTGCTCATACCCAGGCTGCTGGGTGGCTGCAGAACAGCCCTAAAAGGTCTAGAGGAAACCAGAACCACGTCTTGCCACACTGGCATAAGGGGCAAGACTTCAGGTAAAACAGTCTAAAATTAGTCTGTTACAGAAAAAGTCACTGAGCATGCCAAGATGTTAAACAAAAAAAAAAATTAGAAACAATAAACAAAATAAAAAACTAGTAATGATCAGTGTCTTTTGATAATACATAATTACTCAAAATTAACTAGTTTAACTGAATTGAGGGGGCACTGGGGAATAAACACTAACATTCTCATCTCACACAGGGATCGTGTGGGGGAGATGGGAGTGCAGGGTATTTGTCATTATTGCAAAAACAAATTTTAAAATTCATATCCTTAGTTTGATTTTAACATTGCTTTTAGTATGACATCAAACACCAGCTTTGCAGAAGGGGCTGTGGAGGGATGTTCATAGCAGCACACACCTGCGAGTCTTCTTCGGCTCCGGGGGCTCCAGGGCAGCCAATATCGCTTCGTCAAATACATTCTTTAGGCCTTTCTGAAAAGGGGCAAACAGAGAAAGGGGCACTCTCATTTTTGAGTTTTCACACAAACAAAACCCCAGAAAGCAAAGTGGCAACCACACCCATCTAAGGACACACGGAGATTTGCCATCCCCAAAGCCTGCCTGCCCAGCGAGGCCCCTTACCACTGCTCTGAGCAGTTTCTAAGCACAGCACCTCATTTTCAGAACAAGAAAACTAATCCTCAGAGAGCAGACCAGTGTACTTCACAAGCAGCAGAACACCACGCCAAAGTCATTTCCGTAAGGCAACTTTTATGAGTAAGTGACTACTCACATATTTCACATACTAATGACAAAGTAGAAAGTGCTGCATTCAGATGGAAGAGCTCAACCTGGAGCACACCTGGGACAACACACACCCATGTGTCAGTGGAGGAGAGACAAGGCAGGCATGCAATGATAACCTGGTCCAGTACATGCTCTGGTTGGGCATCCAGCCCCAAACACCCCAGGGATAGAAGCAGCCACGCAGAGCCCAGAAGCTGCCATGGGAGCAGAGAAGTCAAGCTGGGATGAGTACAGAGGGGTACCATACACTCTGTTAAGGATTAAACTCGAGCCAGGAAATGCAACTTGAATAAAGCTTCATCAGTCACTTATACAAACAACTGCAATTTTTAATTTCAAAATTTAAAGACAAGCTACAATTGATATTTTTTCCTTAAAACAATAAAAATCAGAAGCACGATAGTAAGCAGCAGCTTTACATCTTACAGTAACAGGCTTTAAGAATCTATTATTGAAATGAAGAGCTCTACCATGTTAGTGAAAGCAAGAATTTTAACAGTTCATAAAGCAATAGCAAGTACATCAATATTTCCTTCCCCCCAAGGACTGACAGATACTCCACTACAGCACAGACAGCCAAAGCAATAGCAACAGAAAACATCTCACTGCACACAGGAGAACCAGAAAACCCTTCACGTTACAGCATCATTTGCAGATCACCAGTTCAGGTACTTTTGTCATGCAAATACAGTTAAGAGTCACAAATAGAAATGGAAAACACACGTATTGTTTCTTCCGTTGGATTCAGGAAGATCAAACATCATCTCTTATTGTCTTGGTCATTATTTAAATAATGATGTAACCAAATCCTTTCCCCCACCAGCCTGAATTATAAAGCTAGCCACACCTGGCAACCCAAGCAGCAGGGAGTTAAGCGAGTCCAGTTCACGTTCCACAGTCACAATGTTTTACTAAAGATCTCAAGTACTGTTTTCAGTCCAAGAGCTAATACAGAGGTTGCTCTAAGATGGCAAGCAGGCACAACAGCTTCCAATCAAGGTGGTTTGACTCATTTTTAACCAGGTTTCTACAGTAGTGGGACAGAGGAAGCAGCAGCAAGAGGGGAAGAAGAAAGTTTAGAATATACAGCACTTCCTTTTGGGCTGAGTTTCCGGAGGCTCGAGGGCAGCTAGGATAGCCTCATCAAACACATTCTTCAGACCTCTCTACAAGACAGAGGGGAGGAGAAAAAACAGCAGCCAGGTTAGAGGATTAGAGAAAAACAAGCAGATACAAAGAGCATTCAGGAGCAGGCTGAATTCACAGAGGCAGTAAACAGATTTACTTTGCAAAAAAACAAAGTAGATCCCAAGAGAAAATCTCATTCAGATGACCCAGAAGTCAGTGACAGAGACAGACAGAACATGTGACAGGCCAAGTTGGACAAAATCAACACACAGAAGGGCAGAGGCACAAACACAGCAAGAATATGGAGTGGGGACCACACAGAGGGTGATGGTTTCCACTCCCGTGCTGTATTACACTGAGGGAGCTCACAGGGGAATAAATCAAGCACGCAGCAGCTTGCCCCACCACAGGGACCCAAAAGGTCAGTTAAACCTTTTGTCATCACTCACTGTGGATAAGTGAACACCTTGGATGCACAGACTACTGCTCCCAACTCCCCAGGTGGCAGCTGGTCCAGAGCAAAGGCTCTAAACAACTCCTCTGCTTTGTGAATTCAGCCCCTGAATAACTGAAGGCTGGGAACACACGATCTGGGATGGAAGCAGGACCACCCTGGTAAGCCATCATCACTGGCAGTCACTAACTCTCAGTCTTTAGAAGTGATGCAATACCTTACCAGTGCTACCCTGACACTGGGAGCCAGCATGGAAATGGTGCATTTCAGTTATTCAGTTTAGTTGCCAAAGCAAGTGTAATCACAGAAAGACAGGAACAGTGTCAGGAGTGCAACAACTGGGATCCAACACCAGACAAGCAGTTGCAGAGCTGCAGGAGCCTGCAGGGGTTACACCAGAGCACGGAGTATGCTGTAAGCACAACAGGAATGGTGCAGGGCATTACCACTCCCACCCAACTCTGCCAACTTACACACCACACCAGAAGTGAAACCTGGCTCAGTTTAGGCTAACTGGACTCGCCTAAATCTACTGTCATGAGTGCACCCTCCAAAAATTCAGACAGATGAAGCTAAACAGAAAAGCTTCAATTACACCCTGTAAACAACTCCAGTCTGTGTAAAACTTAAGACTTCTTTTAAGATCATTCAAATGTAACTGGTTTCTCCCTTACAGGTTATACTGAATATATCCCTTTTTGAAGGTCTTTAATCTTATTTACTAAAGCACATACATGGGAGACCTCTAAGGCAGTGCCATCTGGAAGCATTTAAGGCCATCACATTACATGCAAGATTATACTTGAAAGAACAATAGTTTAAGGAAACTACAACATACATTCTGTGCATTCTGTACATCCTCCCCAGCAATTTTTCTTTTTCTTTAAATGAGCTGCAACTCAGGCTCACAAAAGAGCTAAAGACTTCAGATAAATAATGCCTCTGAAGTCTGAATAGTATCAGATTTCCTTTCTCTGTGAGAATAAGGCTGTAGCATAAAATCAATTATGTACTGTTAGATTAAGAATCTAGGCACGGCAAGAGTCAAGAAAACAATTTCACTCAAATTCTCCTGTTCAGGGACTCCTCTTATTTTTGTATCGCCTGAGAGAAATTTGTTTAGGAGTGCAGAATTTGGGATTTGTTTTGAAGGATCTAGCAAAAAAGGGAAGAGGATAAAAAAAAAAAGACTGGGACCAAACTTGTGAAAATGGACCAGGGTTAAAAGCCTGGATGACCAGGAGTAACACCATGAAGGGAAGAAAGGGTGTTCAACACCACAGGCACACAGGTCTGCTAAAATCATGACTTTTGTGTTACATCAGGAACAGGCTGAGATCAGGCTTCCTTTACTCCCTCTGTTTATGGACAGTTTAAGGCACTTCATAAATCTCTGTCAAAACTGGCAACCCACCACCAGGAGGAAAAAGAAACCAAATTCAGCATTCTCTTTGGTGTTAGGTACTAGGATTGGGCTTCAGGAAGTCCAGACACTTATACCCAAGAGTAACAGAAGCAAAAATCACTGTAGTTGCAATCTGTCAGTCATCCTTTGCTAACCGCAGAGCCTGATCTACTTTCCACAGTGGCACTGGGCCCTATTTTGTAGGGAAAGGTTGGAGATGGACACTGAAAACGCCTTCAGCACAAAAAGGGATTCCACAACCTGAGGAAAAGGGGGATAGAACTGGCTCTCCAACAGAACAATCATCCCAGCTTGGGGAGAAGATACTCTGTCTTTACAGAAAAAACTCAGGAACTCAGACTCTCATGACTCACACAGAAGAAAAACAAATAATGTCAGCTCCATGATTCTATGAGTATTTGCTACTATGGTGTCAAAGTAATTTGTAAATTAGTTGGGAAGAAAAAAAACACCCTGGACTGCTGAGGTGAACTGCACACACAGCATCCAAGGCAAAGAGAGACTGAACACCGAGCTGAGTCCTACTTCAGTTTACTTCAGCTGGAATCAGCATGTCTTGCAGGTAGGAAAGCAACCCTCCTGGCCAGGGAAGCAGTTGGCTTCTGTGTTCAGCAAGCTGCCAGGGAGATCAAGTACTCCACACAGCCCTTAGCAGAGCAGCTACACTGCTGTAAACCAGCTACCAATGACAGACCCGGGGAAAAAGTGTTTTGTGAGTCAGCAACAAATGAAGGGAAAAGAATGGAACAGATGCAAACTGACTGGTTGCCCGTGAGAAGGCTTCTGAATCCTCCTCCTAGATCACTCCTGACTCCTAAAATCATCACTTGGTATACAAGCACTAACACTCTGGAAGAAAATTCAGGCTGAGCTTCCAAGTGCATAAAGTTGTTCACTTCAACAGATACAGATTAGTCTATCTGGAAATATTAAAAATGGATAAACAGTGACATATCAGCTCTTGCTCTGGTAATTCTAAGTGATTCCATGCAATTTGAGCAGACTAAAGCTCAAGTCCAAAGCTCAACCCGCAAGAGTCTCAGAGAGCAATACAGGATAAAGGCCCTGGCAGGTATTTACCCAGCTAGCAGGTCCTAAAGCCTAGCTAGAAGCAGCATTCAGGCTGTGTCAGACACCATCTAAAACAGTATTTTGGGGCTGAACAGATCCCAAAAAAAATTACAGCTCAAGCATAAATAGCCCTCAGCTTGCCTGTGGGCAGTTAGGAGGCATGGCCAGGACCCTTTGGATCAGATTCCCAGGATGAACAGCACCATGCCTCACCACACCACCTCCAGTGGCAGTGTCCTGCACAACTCCAGCAAAGCCACTTCCTTCTCCACAGGAGACACCCAGGAAAATCTTTGTTACAAAAAAAGCCTGAGGATTTTAAATGGAAGAGTCAACACGCAATCTCCACAAAAAGGCCAAGGTAAGTAGAACTTCAGGGCTTTGTGAAGTTTGGTAATAAAGTTTTGTGTTCAAGGGAATGAATATACAATGTAACTGGAAAGAGTGAGGGGCTTGATACTGTGTACCCCTGGTTCCATGCACATCAGAGAGGAACAAATTCTTTACAGACCAGCATTCAGGAAGTTGTTAAAAGAGTAACAGTCAATTGTACAAGAGTAAGAACCTAGGATTAAGTTCCCAGAGCATCCAAAGTCAAGGCAACAGGTCAGCTAGCCAGAAAATGGCTCCCACTCCAGTATTCCTATCTGAAAGGGAAAAAATAATTTAATTTCTCATTCTCAAATCAGCTATTTAGCTGGCTTCTGACTCACATTCACAAGTTACAAGCACGATATAAGAACTGTCTTAAGAACTATTTAACTGTTACTTTCTGTTTCAACAGAACTTGTATCTGAAGGAAGGACACAGGAAACAGCTCACCAGCAGCTGCATAGGAAGAGAAGGCAGCTCTCAACTATGAAGCTTTCCGGTCTTAAAAGTACCAGCATTAACTTTAATGAGAAGTATTTTTTTTCCTCCTTTGCCTGCTTGTTTCAGCAGTGAGGTGCACTCTGTGTCCCAACCCAATTATTGTCCATAATGTACCTTCTCAGTTTTCAACAGTTATTTTTCTCCAGCACAGAAGCAAACACAGTAAGCACATCCTCCTCCATCACCCCTCCACACTAGGCCTAATCCACACAGGCTCATTTTCTTTGTACCACTGCCAATTCTCTGTGGCTTAGAACAACATGACAAAGAGAAAGCTACAATGTAAATAGCAGAATCAGATCTAACACCCCTTCACATCCACACTGAGTTGTTTTTCCCTGGAGCTGAAAAAAGTTTGGAATAAAAGCCAAAAATGGTCAAAGACTAACTCTTACCTGCGTAAGTGCAGAGCATTCCACGTATTTTACAGCCTTTAGGTCCCGGGCCAGCTTTTCAGCAGTCTCTGGAGTTATAGGCTTCTGCTTGTTCTTGGCAAGTTTCTCAATTGTTGAGGGATCATCTCTTAAATCAATCTGGGTCCCAACAAGCAGAAAAGGAGTCTTTGGACAGTGGTGAGTAATTTCAGGTACCCACTAAAGACAGAGGAGACACAACATTTGTTACAAACCACCTAAGATAACTTCTGACATACTTCAGCATCTCGTGTTTCAAGCAGAGCTCAACCAACCTTTTCTTTCACATTTTCAAATGAAGAAGGAGAGACCACTGAAAAACAGACCAGAAATACATCTGTCTGTGGATAGCTGAGGGGTCGCAATCTATCATAGTCTTCCTGACCTAGAGAAGAGGAAATTAACACTGTATTAGACCCAGACAACAAAATCCTGCCCTTCACAGGGAGTCAGAATGCACATTTCATCACAATAACATTGCTGTGATTAATCCTAACTCTTAAGCAAAGAGTCAAGCATACTGTGAACTCAAACATTTGAAAAATCTACCTTTCAAATCCAGAATTCATTCAAATCCAGTTGCTATGTAACAGTGAGCTGCTGAAAGTCACAGGAAAGCTGGGAAGTCTCCAATACACTCTGAGATCAAACACCTTCAGACTCCCTAACACTCTCTTCAATTATAAAGGAAAAGTTACAGAATGTAGATCAAGTTATAGATGAGGTCCTCTGCACCTAGTCCATTCACTACAAGTATTATGCCATAAAATTTCATTACCCTGCAAAAAAACCCCAGCTCTTTGGAGGAGAGAAAAAAATAGTTTTACTCACAAGAATGTTCAGACTTATGCTGTGAGCACTCAGTGAAGTGTCTCCAAGTATGAGGAGAATGTTACTGGTACACATGACTGTGATCAGGCCACCCAGCAGCATTCCCCTAAAATCTCAAAGTCCCAGCAGGGGCTATGTTTTGGAAGAAGTCAGCCTCTTCAAGGCACCATTAGCACTGATCTACCAGCCTGACTCTGTCCAATCTCATTCTTAAACCTTCTCCTGCCCAATTCAGCAGCACTGCTTTTAGAAATCCAATTTGGCACTGAAGCTGCTGCACATACTGGTACCAAATCCAAAACACTTGTTTGAAATGTCTCCGATTCCAACTAATTCAATCTGTCTCATTCATCAAACAGAAAAAAGACCTACAAGATCTTGAAGGAGCTGACACAACAGCTGGGACACCTCAATGGAGAAGCCTATAATTTGAATATGGAAATCTGGACAGCCCATCTCATCTACTGTGCTTGGCTGGACACAGAGGATAAGCACTGACCAGAATCACTGTCTCAGAATGGTTTGGGGTGGAAAGAACCTTGAAGCTCATCTCATTCCAACCCCCTGCCATGGGCAGGGACACCCTCCACTAGGTCAGGTTGCCCTAAGCCCTGGCCAACCCAGCCTTGGATACTGCCAGGGATGGGGCAGCCACAACTTCTCTGGGCAATCTGTGTCAGGGCCTCATCATCCTCACAGGGAAGAATTTCTTTCGAGCATCTATTCAAAATCTAAAGTATCTTGTTGCAATTAACAGACTACTCCAGAAGTCTGTCTACCAAGTAGAAGCTCAAAACAAAGACTTGAGTTTTAATCAGAGAGCTAGCAAAAAGAGCTTCATACATTGCTAAATTTTGTCACCTGTTCTGACTGTTATTTAGAAAAAGCAGGCAACCATTAAGAACAAATACTTTCCCCTCAACAGTCCAGCCCTGGAGTGAAAGCTTTCACATTTGCAAGTGCACAGAGTCACCTACATACACTAAAGTCATTTGGTAACTTCTCAAAATTACTAGCTGGACCACTGCTTTCATGCTAATAATAGATTAATATGCCTAACTACACACACAACACTTCTCAGAGGTCTGAACCCTGAGCAAGAAAACAGGCAGAGAAGGACCCAACACAACTCCCCACACAGCAGCCATGCAATGCTGCAACTGCTGTAGGACCACCAAGATCCCTACAGCACACAACACAACACACATCAGGAAGGAGTCCCTCTTCTCCACCTAACTCCTCATCCAGGAATAGGGAGCTTACAATAACAGGAACAGAAATCACTTTAGGGAGGAGAACACAGACAGTGAAGCCATGCTGAAGAACACACTCAGTACAGACAGCTCAGGGTACAGAGCTGCAGGCTGAGCTCTGGGTGTCCAGGAGCCCCACACGAGCTGGCACTGTCTGCACAACAAAGGGCCTGGGGACCTGTGGCACAGGCAGCTGATGGACATTCAGAGATACAGCAGGAGCCAAGGACTCAGCTGGAAGCCCCCAGACTTCTGAACACAGGCTGTGAGGGATATAAAAGCCCACAGTTTGCTTTGTTCAGGGTCTCTTCCCAGAGGCACTAGCTCGAGCTGTTATTCCAGTTTTGCACCACAACTAAACTTGATCTGGGTGCCTGAGACATCTATGGGAAACCTGGAGCTGAGGCAATAAGAAGACCTTGTCTGACTGTTAAGTGTGGCACTGGCTGAGAATCAAGTGAGGTCACTGGGTCACTGGAGCTGCTGCTACAAACAGCTTCAGTTCCAGCTCAGGTGGTAAAGTGTGACCAGATGTCAAACAGAAAAGTTTCTTTAACAGCCATAGGGTTTAACTGGAAACCTAAGATTGTTTCTTTAACCAAATCAGATGCTAATGATGCATGTAAGAACACAGCTGGAAACAGATTAAATTATACCAGACAATTTTAGATGAAAGCTTATGAACTAAGGTCTCTAGAAGGGCTCTTCTGAAGAAGACTTTACAATACCAGTTGCTGCAACATCACTTCAGTATTATAAGGTGGTAGAGACTGGGTATCCAGCAGTGGAACCAGTTTCTACTCCTTGGTAACTTTTCACACATGCAAAGCAATGTTTAGCTGTTTCATCACTGCACATTTCTCCAGCCTAAGACTGAGATGTAGCTTAAACCAGAGGCCAGCAGATTTTTAATTTTTAAAAGCATGCAGTGAGAGGGCTTATGAAATCCACATAACTGACTTCATACACATTAAGGATGCAGAGACATACACACATTTTTAAGAGGTTTTACTATTAGTCGTTCTGTCTTGACAGAATCAAGAGACATCTTCCCCTTCCATTAAAAAAAAAATCTCAACAAAAAACATCCCAATTGTATGTCCTCATGTTCAACATCAGCTCAGGTAAATCTTGGTCAAGTACAATGACATAAGCACTTGATTTCTCACCTGCAGTATCAAAGAGGCCAAGGGTGTAAGGCTCTCCTCCAATCATCACTGTTACAGCATAGTTATCAAAAACCTGGCAAGAAAAGACACATTCAAAGGAGGCATGAAAAAGCCATTTCTCAAACCACCATCCAACCCACCCTGCCAGAGCACCTCTGATTTGAACAAGAGGCACCTCTACAGGAGGACAGAAGCATCAGGCTTACAGTGCTATCACCACTAATACCATTTACAGAACAATTCCATATGGGATAGAGAACCTCCAGCTGTTTCCATGACCTACTAAAGCAAAGGCATATGAGGTACACCACTGAATATCACAGGGTAAAAACCACTGAGCAAAACACCCACAACAGTGTTTGCCTGTTACTGCAAGGAGGTTTCCCATGCTGCCACAGAAATTCCAAACTTCAACCTTAGTGAGACACAGTAAACACATCCCCACAGGGACAGAACAGGCAATGTCAGCCCTGCCCTTCAAGGGCACACAGTGATGGGGCTGCATCTCACAGTACCCAAATCCTCTGATGTCCATATCTCTGAGTACACAGAACTCTGTAATAGAGTCCATCCTTTCAAGACAGTTTTATCCTCCATCTTTGAAGGAAGCAGTATCTGGTACAGATCAGTCTGTGTCAAATTCAATCTAAAAGGAGAGTCTGACTCCAGATACCAAGCTCTACTGCCTCTGCAAAAGCACCTGGCACAAGAGTACTGCCCTCAAGGACACTGCACAGTTTAAAAACAGGACTACCCAGTGTTTCAGCCACTAAGTGGTTTACAGTACAACTGAGCACAAGGGCCTGCCCAAAGCTCACCTCCAACACCCACCCCACCCAGCAGAGCACTGTCTGAGGTGAGCACCCTTCATTCCAATAACCACATTATCTTCAGAACTACAACAGCCAGTACTGTAGAAACTACCTTTGGCAAAAGATCCTCCTCAGTGCAAAAAAACCAAAACCCACCCCCATCCCTGCAAGTCTCTGCATGGTCACTTAGGGCCAGTCAGGATCTCTGACTGATAATGGGGAAGTTCTGCTTCCTCAGAGAACTGCAGCCTGAGCAGCCATCACAGCTGAACTAAACTCCAACAGGAGAGAGGTCAGCAGCCACCTCAAAGGCTTTTCAGGGAAGTGAGCAGGGAGGGATGTGGAAAATAAGCAGTCACATGTATCTGTTATTAATATAGTAAGAGCTTAAGTCCTTGCAAAAAAAATTTAAAAAAAAACACCAAAAAAACAAACAAACAAAAAACACCAAAATTTGAGGCAAGGGCAGTGAGACTGCACTTCAAAGCTGTACTCTTCAGAGTTCAGACGTCTCCTTCCCACCTGACTCTACCCTAATTTTTTCAATTTTTCACAACTTACAATGACTGAGAAAGCCACTATGGCCACTGCACATCCCCAGAACATCATCCAGAAGCAGAAATCCACTTCTCATGCTATTTTGAATTAGCACATTCAAGATTTTAAAGCACTGCAAGAGACTTCAGCACTCATCCCCACTACCTGCAGCCCAACCCATCACACACTGCACTGGGTTTGCCTTACTGAACACACAAGAAAGTGCCCAGCTCCAAATCACACCTTGAGGCTGAGGGAGGGTGGAAAGATTTCACAGGGAACATTCAACATGCCTGACTGTACTGCTTCAAGACCTCAAAAGACAGACCAGGGTGAGGACTCCTCTGTTCATAGGAACAGAGTAAGGAACCAGGATGATGAAGGTCAGAGCATTTGCCCTCCCACATGTCAGAAGTTGGTCAGTAGCTCAATCCTCCCAGCAATATCCCCCCCCATTTCTGTTCAGCTACCACCTGCAGCTGCCCTTTCAGGGCAATTAGCATATTTCCTTTCTTTTTTGTTTTGTTTTTAAAGCTCCCTATCTGCAGAATGAGATTTTTCATTTCAATATTTTTGTTAAGTTACAATTTCTATTGAAATGTTTGGGGTAGAGAGCCCTAGGAAGGCCAGGGTTACGAGGCTGGCCTTCACAGAAACCAGGCAACTGTAATCTCATAGCACAATTCACAGAGGATTTCATCCTCAGTTGTGTCAAAATGACTAAAAACCAGAGCCCAAAGAAGTTTCAGCTCTTGCCAATGCCAGATAGCCCATTGCAGCAGCTGGCATGAGCTCATGGGACAGGACTCAGACTTGAGCTGTCACAACCCAAACACTGCCAGTGCCTTTCCAAAGATGTGTCCCTCACTGCCTTGATTTTTGAGAATGGCAACATCAAAAACACACAGGTGACAAAGCATGTGCAGTACCACCATGAAACCCATATTCCACTGGGAAATATCCTCCAGGAAGAGAAAGGATTGCAAAACATGGAGCCAAGTGAACAGAATCATCTATGGGTCTGAAAGGGTGCACTCTGCACCCACACTGTGACAAGCACAGCAGTATCTGTTCTATTTCTCTGTCCATTTATTACCAGAAGCACTAGCTGGAATATCAGAGGTTATGGACCAGTTTCCTGAGTCTCAAATATGCCTCTAGACTGTTCACAGAATTAGGAATGGGCCTCCAATATCTCTAGAACAGTAAGTTCTTCAAGCCATGAAGTTCAGAGTAAGTAACATTTTAGAAACCTAAGGCAGATTTAAAAGGCACTATAAAGAAACCTTAGCACACTTTGAACACACTTAACTGGCAACTAGATTTTTTAGCAAGTTTTCCACACTCCTTGCTAGCAGAGATTAACAGTAAGTACTACTGTGTGCAGGATAGAAGACAAACTTGAAGGCTTTCAAAGCACACACTTTAAGATTATAACATTTTTCAACTTAATCACTTCCCTTAAGGGATAATATAGAAATACTCACTGCTGAACTGACCCATCAATTTCATTTTGCCTTGACTATAAAGAATCACTTAAATAGGACAAGCAGCCTTTCACAGGGTCAGCACAGAGGGTGGCTGCTCTACAAGCACCACATCAGGATACCTGACATCACTGAAATCTTGAGAATGGTAAAACAGTTTCAAATGTTACTTCTCTACCAATCCATAACAGAGCCCATGAGAAAGGCTGATCCCAGGTCTCTGTGCTTACAGCACAATCCACAAGTTCCCAAGAGGGGCCACTGTATCTACCCTGAACACTACAAGGTTTGGGAGTCCTTTCCCCTTTAGCTCCTAATCTACACCTAAAGACAAACATTTTCACTTTGTGGAAGTCTGTCCTACCCAGGACAAATCTCATATTTGGCAAGTTGAAAAATTCTGGATGGCATACAAAGCCAGTATCTCAAAAAGATGTGATGACATTTACTGCAGCTTCTTTCCCACAAAGTGAGGATATTTTCTTAAAGTCCTGTTCCCAAAGAGCCATCAGGCAGAGCTACCCAGCATCTCAGAGAAGCTCTCTGGTCTTCTGAGCTACTTTGTAACACAGAGAATGTTACCAGCCCTTTCACTGCCAGATGTTCCCTGTGCTGCATTTCCAGGTCCAAATTCGTTTGGGATATAGAGATAAACTCTTCAATTTGTATATTAATAGAAGGTGGCCTTTTCAGGTCCATAACAGAGAAAATTAGTAAAAAAAGTTTTCAGCTGTCAGTTTCTTGCATCAACCTCAGTAAAAACTGAGCCACCTCAGTGGCAGTACACTGATCCTGCATATGCAATATTAAGCAGAAAAGCACATTTCTAACAGGAACACTGTGCACATGCCTCACAGGCAGGCAAACTGCTCTCAACTTGAACTTTGGGTAAGTCAAGGGATTCAGTACTTCAGAAAACTGAGCTTGTGAAACTCAAAAAGGTTACTTCAACAGTTAAGGACTACACATACATTTGGAAGCACAAAATGATGTGACTGCATCCAAACACACTCCTCATAGTTAGCTAAAATTGACCAGTCACCCTCCATAGTTCACTATACCTCTGGATCTTTCAGAGCTGGAAAAGAAAAATGAGCCTCAGAAAATGTTAACTGCAGTCACTGACTGTTCTAGCAACACAAAACATTCCCTTCCCTAAAAACAAAGATGCAGCAGGAAGTGAGAGCACAACTGGAACTGCAGGTGCTCCTGCTGCTTGCTCTCCACTGGTCTGCAGTTTGTCACACTGCTTCTCTCACTCACAGAGTCCATCCACAAAGAAAACAGATTCTGCAGAGCAGACAAGCAGCAAGAACTGATCACATACAGGTGAACTGACCAGCACTAGCAGGTGATATGGAAGGCAGCAGCAGGGTACCAGACTGTCACTTTTCCATCAGTCAGTCTCCAGGAGGAAAGGAGGCATGCCATCTAGGTTAGATCAAAAGGGAACCCAAGCTGCCAGCCCCATCCTGGCCACAGAACCACCAGAGCCATTCCCACACTTACCGTTGGTACATATTCCGATGGGAACTTATTTGTTGTATAAGAAATTAAGAGACAGGTTTTACCAACAGCACCATCACCCACTACTACACACTTGATCGTCTGCATAGTTGAAATCTACTAGAATATCAACTCCAAAGAGAACCTAGAAGAAAAAAAAAAGATACACATGTTTAGATGCTCCCCATATGCACAACACCTTTAACTGAAGTCCAAACCACTAACAGCACATCTGAGATATGAAAACATGACATTCCTAAAAGAGCTGGCAGATCCTTGACCACACACACAATGCTGCTCACATTCACAACTGAAAGAATTTTTGCCTAGTTACCTAGAGGTGGGTAAAAACATCTTTGGGCTTTTCCAGACTTGATTTTTTATGCATGGAAGCATCTAGCCTCAGATGCACTGAAAGTTGGAAGTGTAAGCCCTAGTCTTGAGAGCTACTCAGGAACACACCTGCCTCCCAGAGAGCTCCCTCTTGAGAGCAGCTCAGCACCAGACACACCAGCAGTGTTTGTGGAACAAAAATGAACATGTACAGACAGAAAAGAAACATGATTTTCTTCTTACCCAGCCTTTTTTAAGACCTCAGCATCATTTTACAATTTTCTGGTTAAAGTTAACATGCACCTTTATGCCCACAGTGAAGTGTTAACAGCACTGAGAGCTCAGCAGGGCATTCTCATCCCAAGCAGATGACTCTTCAGACATCACAAAATCCAAATGCACACAGCTACTCCAACACTGTCTCAGCAAGAACTTCAGTATGCAAACTACACCAGTATATATCATCAATATCTCCTCCAAACACTTGCTAGGTATCTCCAATGTTGCACAGCTGTCCTTCATTTGTGTATTACTTTAATTTGAGGTGTACAAGGCCTCTGGTAACGCCTTCATATAAATGTGTGAAATCCTGACCCCAGGAAATTAGTGGCAAAACTCTCACTGACTGTCAGCGTAATAACATCCAAAATATTTTTATTTACAGCAACAAACACATGCTGCAAAGTCTTTGTAGAGTCCTGATATAGAGCAGGGGATGTTGCAAGCAGCAAATTTGCCATCATAGGAATAGCAAAGCTTTAGTCAAGCAAGGATGCTGCCATAGCTCTCAGGTCAGAGTAATGCATAAAAAAATCCTAATAAATCCCAATCAATCCCTCCAGAACGATGCATTGGTCACTTCCTGGGGATTTCATTTCTTACAGTAATGTAAATAAAGTACAATGCAAATCCAGATTTTTTAGGCCTTAGTCACAGCCAGCAACATGATTTGATACTGTACATCACATCATCATACCTGCAAGGAAAGGAAATTGCTAGGGACTCAAAAGAAACATACCACCTCCAGCTCTTCTTCAAATACTGCAGGGATGCTCCAAGATTTCAAGAATGACAGCTACCTCCACAATAAATATCCTCAAAAGTTCCTAAGAACAGTACTTGTAGGGGAATACTAGACACCACCATTCCCACAAGACCTGGACAAAACCACAAGCAGTTTTAGGAAATGGCAGCAAAGATTCTCAGAGCAGGCCATCAGCTCCAGGCATTTACACTGCCATCCTCATCTATAAATCTTCCTTCAGCAAGCACAGAGACAATGAATGATGTGTGTAAGCATCAGGTGTTGCCACCAGTCCCCTACTTGGTGCCCCATTTCAATATCAATAAAATCTATTGATTTATGCAGATCTCAGCAGACATCCAGCAGGATGCACAGACACATCAACAGGCCCTTCTTAATAAAACAAAAAGCAATTTGGCCCTGAAGCAAACACACATTTACTCAGAAGGACAAAGCAACTATTTACATTTTAAAAGAAGTCTTCTGTGTTCATGCCAGTTCAACTGTTTACAATCAAGCATTATTATTATTTGCTATTGCTTCAGTTGCAAAGTTCTGCCCCACCATGCTGTCAGCACTGATTGATCCCAAAGAAAGCCCCATTTCAGAACAAAAAAAAAAAAAA
>VZTB01000645.1:22424-33995 GCA_013397245.1 Thryothorus ludovicianus
ACAGCACAGCTCAGGCCCATATTAAGAAAGCCTTCATGCTCAGAGCAAAGGTGTAAAGGCATGAGCCACTCATTAAGGTGATTTCAAAAGGAAAACACGCCAAAACCCAAATGCATTCCAGCTAACTCCAGCCACAGTCACCAGTATGCCCCACTCACATGGGCAAGACAATTCTACCATCTGCCTTTTGGTTCTCTGCCACTGCTCAGCACAGGTAAGCTGCTGCCTCCAGGAATTCTTCTCAAGAGTTAGTACATGAAGCATAAAACAAATCTCCACACTTGTTTTTTCCAGCTACTTCTCATGTGTTTTTCCAATTTCCACCTGAATTTGTTACACTGCCCAGCCAGTCCCTGCACCCCCTGCTCCAACTGTCCCTGCTCACCCCAGGGCTGGCACAAGAGAACAACAACTCTCTCACAATCAACCCTTTAGAGAAGCACTCTTTCCACCCAGCTCTCTCCTGGGCAGACCAGAATTCCTCCATGCTGTAATTCTTCTTTCCTGTTCTACCTCCTTCTTTTACCAGCTTCCCCAATTATTTATATTTCCTTCTTTACCTGCAATTTGTGGGTTATACATCTGCTTCAGACCACCTGTGCCAGAAAGCACACTAGAGGTAAAATCCTGGCTCTGAAGCATTTCCTGTGCTCACTGCAACAGACCAATCCATGCCTCTCTACAAACCAAAATTTTGTATATTATGAGAAAAACTCATATACACCTTTGTAAAAAGAAAAAACATGGGTTTAGTATTACTCTTTGTCATGGGTTGCAGTGTAAAATATAATCAGGGGTGTGTTATCTGTTGGAACTGGGATGGGGGGCAGTGATGTGATCTTCTGTTGATAAACCAGCTGATAAGAAACCATACAGAGCAGTTTCCTTATCTCTTCCACAACCCATCCTCCCTCCAAGGATAGGTCTTCTGCTCATGGGCCATTGAGTCCCACTGATAAAATTCCATCATCCCATTGGGAAATGCTCCAGCCAGGGGGGAACCGAGCCCCTNATGGATTTTGTTTCCTTTTTGTTTTATTTTCCCTTTTTCTAATAAATTGTATTTCTGACTTGGAGTGTCTCACTGGTTTTGCTTCTCAAACCAGAACACTCTTTAAAGCTCATTACTCCAAGGAAGCCACAGTATTAGAAAGCCTCTCATGTGTGCTACAAACCTTCTCTTCTCCCCTGTCCTGCACACAGCCAAGCCTCCCTGCTGGCACTGGGGAGAAGCTGCTGCTCTCTGGCAAGGGCTCAGCTCAGACTGAGGCTGACACAGCACCAGCTGCACACACACCCCTTGCACACAGCTCACACCGTGCCTGCCACAGCTCTGACCTGGCACTGAACTATCAGCCCTACCCTATCCAGACACTTTCCAGCTCTGCAAATCAAGAACCTCTACAGGAGCTCTGCACCTCCTGGATCAAAGCACTGGCGTGGTGCAGGACTCACACACACCCCTGCACTGGCTGAGGCAGCACACACTGCCTTTTTCTACCAGGTGATCTGATCCCTTCAGTTTTCTGGCAGTGGGAACAAAACAGAGAGCAAATAACCCAAAGCCTTGATCTGGAGCCTAAAGCAGAATCTGAATGGTACAAGAGGGGTCTGGAAAAGCCTGGGCAGGGTTGTTGACTTTTTTTTTGGTTTTTTCCTCCTTTCTAAAACACAAAATTAACAGCATTTACCATGAAAACGACTGAACTGGACCACTGGAAGTTCTCTATGAAACAAACAAGTAACACCATTCTCACACAAATTGTTCAATTGTGCTTCCCCCTGCCACAATTAGACACTTTAAGATTACACATTAAAAGGAACAGAACAAATTTGAGCACATCTCTCAGGGAAAAGAGAACCCTCACTTTTTTTAATGGATGTATAACTTGATGTTTAAATACTGAAATAAGATGGTGTAAGTTTTAAACAGATTTAGAGTGCTCAGCATAGGTGTCCAAAGTCTTAGCAGTGGCAAAGTGGAGTTATTGAATAAATTATTTTCCTTGGATTAGTAGACATTCTAGATTAGCTGGATGAGCTACTTCATGTTTTGCACTTCTAAGAAGTCCACAGATCACAGCTGAAAGCAAGCTCATTTCTAAGGAGCTTGGATTTACCACCCTGGGACCTCCTCTCCCATAGGAATATCTTTAAGGATAGATACATCATTGACTCTTGGTTTGTGAAAAACAAAGTTCACACTTAAGAATTTTGAAAGTTTAATAAGAGATCAAAAAAGGACAATGTCCAGCACTGGGGTGTTTCTGGCTATTTGCCCAAAAACATACCAGTAAATTCAGACAGTGTTATCTATATACTGTTACATTACTGACATACATGCATATTTATATGTTTTATATAGTAGGCAAACATTCTTGTGAGCTTTTGATGTTTTAGGAATTTTTTTGTTCAGTTTCTTTACATTCTGACTTATCTACATGATATCTTGTGGACCAGGTTAATACATTTGATTTCTTCTTGTGTTTTTATCTTGTTTTACATCCTCTGATAAGGATTTAACATGTTCTCCTTGAGTTTGACATGTTATTCCCTAATTATTCTCCGGTGCTCTGGTTTATGTCATGGTTATTTTATCACTTGGAAAGGTCAGTCTGCAGATGTGGAGAAAATAACAAAATTGCTTTGCACCATTTGTTTGGTTACATAGAAGCATCTTAAGATCTAGTGTTTTGCTATGGCCTACTGTATAATACTTTTATCACACTACTACTGTGAGCTATATAAGCTTAAACTGATTAATTATTGTTATACTAATGAACAGCTAGAGTTATACACTGTACTATGTCAAGTACTTATGATCAATAACATGTAAGAGCCAATACATAAATGCAAAAGCTAATATTATAGCTTTTTAACAGGTTTAAAAGTAATTTAGTCCAATTTGAGATTAACCACAGAATAACTCATCCCCAGAGTGCAACAATAAGGGAAATAGCAACAAATAGGTTACAGAGGCTATGGGCTTGTTTCCCTGCAGAAGTCTCCACCTAACAGAATCAAGTCTGTAAGTACAATACACAGCAGAGAGCACTCCAAGGAGTTTTAAATATCTAAGGGAACTGGAACAGACTGGAAAGCACTGAAGTCATCCCAGCCTGAGTGCAGTGAGTGGATTTTGAGCCATGTAATTGTGAGCCATCTGGCCAAGCCCAGACAGGAGAGCTGATAAAGACTGGGAATGCAATGTAGGTCAGTATGACTTAGCTCTGTTCAAGGAGTTCTGACAACTTCTTAAAAACATAAATAAAAATTTAAAAAAAAATAAAAATAAAAAAAGAAGCAGAGCATTGCATTGATTTGATCTCCCAACCCTCTCTGTACTGTAACCAAAAATTTCAGCAATTCAGTAAAGTACATGTTAACTAATGATACTTGCAGGATATTTGCTGGATTTTAACCTGCTCAGCATGTGATCACAACAGCAGGATTTCAGAGAACTCAACATTGTCCTAAGGAACTGGGATCTGGCATCTGGAAACTATGGATTACAAAGCCATGTAAACTGTAAAAAATTTGTGGGCCAATTTTAGAAAATTTTGCTTTAAAGCTCAATTACACTTTTGTGGAAGACAGCTGATCTACATTTAGGATTAACTCCAGAAGTGTTAACAGAGATTCGAGTAATACAACAAAAAAGGAACTGAAGTGGGACATTCTGGAGCTCAGAAATCCTTCCTGGTGCAAAGGAAATTCTGGAGTGACACACTTTGGTCACCCAGGCCCGTTCAAGCACCAAGATATTGATCAATCACAAGAGGCTGAGGAAATCCACAGTAACTATGGCAGGCTCCCATTCACTAAGCACAAGCTACACCATCCCAAACACACTTGTACCTCCTGTGTAAGTCTAATTTTCCCACCCTAAAGGCAAGGTAAGCATGTGAAACCTGGTGGTACTATGGGAACACTTTGACTTCACAAACTTTCTGTAACTTAGGAGTAGCTGCAATCTGTTCCTGTACCTATGTGCACTACTAACTGGTGAATTGAGTGAAATTTGTGAAGTTTTGTACACAATCAGTGTTCCCTACTACACCTAGAGTTAAGAATCCCTACAATCTCACCTTCTCTTTTGCTGTATGTGAAATCTGAAGGACAAAACACAAGCCTTCAAGCTTGTCAAAATTTATCTAACTTTTAAGCTACCGAAGTTTGTTTTCAGGCTAAAATGTGCACCTTCTCCCAGCAAAGGAAATTGTGCTGTCAGACCTGTCTGCATATCCTGAACTCACTTCCTGCCTCAGCAGCAACACCACTTCCTCTATCAGGCAGGGCTGAAACTGCTGCCATTTCTTCACTGGGATCAGTTACCTTGGCTCACACCAAGAACCCATTTGTGCTGCTCTCTGGGATACACCATTAGCTTACAAACTGAACCTTAACCAGTCCACCACAGCTTCCAGAACATGTTTGGGCACCTGCTCCACATTCCAAGAAAAAAAAATCACTCATTTCTGAAAACTAAATCCCCACCCAATGTCATTTTGCAGTTAAGTTTATTCATCCAACTCAAAGCACTCAGGAGTCCACGCTGAAAGGAACAATATTCACAGAATTTTACTCGTGATCTCTGGTAACTACTTTTGCCTTTCCATGGTACTTTCATTTCATATCCTATAAAACCATAAGTTCTAAATAAAGTCTTCCTTTGTACTTGATAATTTCTTCCCAGATTAATCCAATTCATTTCAAGGTCCTTGCCCTCAGCCACCTCTTCTACAAACTAGCTGTAGCCCTACTACAAACTAACACTTTTGCTTTTCAAAGTGGCAAATCTCTCCAGCCACAGGGGCACCAAGGCTACAATTCCATCTGCCTCAAAAGAGATACCTGCCAGCATCACATGGAGGAGCTACTCTATGTCTGTATTGCAAACACTCCGTGACAAAGGTCACCATGTGTGACACCAATGTTTCTCTGCTGAGATCCCAAGCCACTAACAAAGGCTTGGGCCCCAAAACATGAGCTCAGCTGCCAACTGCACAGAGAGAAGACCTTGGACTTCTTGGTACAGTCATAAACCTGTGATGAAAACACAAACAGAAGCCACTCTCTGATTAAGAGCTGAACTCCTGAAAGATGAACTGGCACAGAAGGTAAAACTTTTAGTACCACCACCACCACCACCAGAATTCAGCTCTGCAGAAATGCAGCAGCAATCTATAGACACTATGAAAATCTTCCAGCCCAAAGCCCACTTTCCAGCTTGCTTCCAGCTAGGAATCATCTTCTTCACAAAGATCTCACCCCAGAACTAAACACATCTGCCACTTCTATGCTAGTAAGGTGGTAAATGACATGTAAAAGAATATATTAGGCTCTAAACCACCTGGTGCCCAAGCTCAACTGCCCATCCTGTTCAGTACTGCTGCTGCAGCAGACACTTCAGCTCTATACACAAACACACTTGCTCCCTGAAGTTCCAAGTCAAGCTCATGGCCTGGGTCTTTAGTTTCTTAGGTGAGGCTTAAACTGGCTGTTGAACTACAAACCAGCACAGCACTTGGAGTCACACTCCTCTAGAGCAAGGCAAATCATGAAGTCCAAGCCAAAACCTGCAAAAGCACAAAGGATGGACTTGAGACACAATCTTGTACTCCATCAATTCAGGACCTTGAAAAAGGATAGCCTGCTTTAAGTATTGTTTTGGGGTTAATCATCACTAACAGATCAGACACAATCCTTTAAATACTACCAGTTCTCCCTACAGAGTACAAATTCTGTCTCCAAAAATCAGTACTGCTGTTCACTTTATAATTGTGTCTAATTATGAGACAGAGCCACAAAAGTTCAGTTGCATTAAAATCTGTGTCAAGATAAATACAAGAATTCAGGTGAAGATCTAGTGGGTGAGTTTTCAGCTGAGGCTGAAGAGACCAACAGCAGCAGAGCATCACTGCTGGGCTCCATCCCACATGCCTGCTCACACCAACAGTCTCAACCTGGTGTTGGATGTCAGCATGAGAAATTTGTGGGTAGGCTCACAGAAACGAGCAGTGGGAAGAGCCACAGGATCCCCACCACCAAGGGAACTGGATCAATACTGTGACAGCCATGATTTAGTTCGCAGGCTCCTGCTGTTCCTGAAACCCACAAAGTCTGCTTTCATTATGGGAATCCCTGCTAGGAGATAAAGCACGTGATGTGTCTGAGGTCCTCAAGCATCCCTTAATCTGCCACTCACCAGAGCCTGTGTATCCCAACACCTCTGCAGGTTTGAAGCTCTCATTTCTGGAAATGTTACTATGTATTGCCAAAGAAGCAATGAGAGACTTCAAAATGCAACTATCATAGAGCTACCATAGAATATGCTGAGCTGGAAGGGACCCCACTGCTTGAGGTCAACTAATATTTTCTATGCTTAATGCAATTTTCTTTTTCTAATCCTGTAATATTTGAGAGCTACTTTGCATATCTTCCTAAAGACTCCTCACAACCACCTGGTACATACATGCACAAAACAGGAAGTGAAGACAGCTGGGCAACAAAATTTTAATAGCCTGAGCCCAAACTACCAGCAGCACCATAATACACATTCCAAGGTCTGCAACTTTAAAAATAGAAGGGGAAAAACAAGTCATTCCATTTTAGCCCTAAATTCAAAACCAGAAAGCTGATCAGTGAGATAGTGTGACTCAGTAGGTTCTGCTGCCACACCAGTTACACCGTGGTGCAGCTGTGCCTACACCTGCTTTACCACACACATTGCCCAATCTCCCACTTCGAGGCTCCAACCAACCACCTTCACCTGAACACCAACTCCACAGAAAAAAGTCACAACTTTCCCATTATCACTCTGGTTAAAGTTACACTGTCAAAAGTAGCACCAGCACCGGAAAAACCTGCCCCAAATTAAGCACTGGGAAATCTGTGGGGTTACATTAAGTCCTTTTCTGTCAAAGGCATTTTAATCATATCTCATTACTCTTCACTTTCATTTTCAACTCTATAGGAGGTTCTTTTCTTCAACCATACAATAAAATCCTGTTCAATACTTTACTACCAATTAAAACCTCCTATTTTCACTAGCTTAGTTACATACTGATAATATTTTAAAATACAAGCTGCACCTATACTCTTATTTGGACACAGCATCCAACCAAGGCCCACATGGCCCTGGTGATTCTCCCCACTTTCCTGTGGCCAGTCACACTCAAGAGTGATAGAAAAGACATTGGCAGAAGTTCCTCTATTTTGAGGCCCTGCCTTGCACACTGCAGCAGCTCCTGCTCACCCCTGCTATGCTCAGGGAACAGGAGAGCTGCAGGTGTTCCATCCACACAACTGGAATGTTCTCAGGAAGATGTGCTGAGTTCAGGGAGAATAGCTCAGGTTGCACACCAATACACTGTTTGAAGACTGCAAAAATAAAGCCTGGTTAAAAACCACTGCAAAAGCAACTTTTCCCAGATACTGAGCTATCCTGGATACTGTTAAAATAAAGTAGCTGGAAGGCACCCCAACACCATGACAGCAGCAGGGGAGCTACGCTACATTCACCTAACCAGCAGAAGGAACCAGAGCAGCTGGAACCACTCCACTTTGCCCAGCAGCCCTCTCCTCAGGACCAAAAGCCTGCTGGGCAACTGGCAGTCATTCAGCCATTGACTGCACAAGAGGCTAACAAAGAAGTAACAGCACTCCAGGACATGGGAGTCTCAGCAACACCTCCCATGCACTAAACCCTGAAGTAGCACTGAACTCAGGTAACTGCTCAAACACACTGATGCTGTCAGATGCAGGCCCCACACAGATCCCTCTGTGCTCAGCTATTCCCCAGCCACTCCTTGGTGCACACAGACACTCAGCTCAGAGACTGGCAGAGCCTTCCTGACTTGCACTCAAAGCTGCAGGAGCACCTTTGTCATTATTTCCCCAAACAGAACACTCATCATGGGCAAGAATCAGAGCACAGCATCCTTCAACTGGAGAAGAGCTAAGCAATTCAAAGTAGCCTGTTCCAAAGCAAGACAATTCTGGCAGCCTCAGCTACTGCTGAGTCCAGCACCACGTGCCACAGCAATCCTCTGCAGCTCCCCCAGGGTCTCTATGGGTCCCAATCCACAGCAGCCTAAGGCTTGCTCTAACACCACCTCAGTTTGGTGAAAACCTTCACTGGCCAGAGTTTGGTCTGTGCTGAGAAACACACGCTGACCCCAAGCAATCTGATCACAGGCATGGACAACCTGGCAAAAATGACCTACACACCCTCTCCAGACAAAGGCCCCAAGGAAGCCCCCATGCTGCTTTATTAAAAAAGGTTCTGTATTGGTTTTTCATGAGACAAGAAAATAGTGCATGGACCAACCCTCCTGGTAGGAATTATGCCAGAACACTCTAAAGTAGTGGGGTGAAATAGCAGCACAACAGCTTAAAACACAAAAACAGCTATTAAAAGCTTTTGAAAACAAATTCTTTGTTTTCTCTTTATAAAATATCACTTATTGAGAAGAAAAATCAACACATCTCAAGGAAAGAACAGCTGCTCTACTTTAAACAAGCCAAATAGCATTTTGAAGTTTTATACCTCTTTAGGTCAGAGTCATTCTCTGAAACTGCAAGGGAAAATTGCAAAGATTAATTACACAAACTTTGCTTCTTTCTCTCACTGTTTACAGTTTTCCACACACCCAGGGCCAGGTAAACAAACCCAGTTCATCCACTCAAAAACAACCTAAAGGATCCTCCACCAGAAGCTGGGAATCACCTGCCTTAGTGCCATTCCTGTCACTCACCTCAGGTATTGACATGCACACCATGGGCTGCAAGAGGCAGCTGATCACTATGCTGGGGTGGCCAGACATCCTCAGGGAGGGAAAAGTTTTGTGCCAGGCTACAGCTCATGCAGAAGCTCTGGAGAAAGGGCTTTCTTTATCTACCATTCCTAATGGCAGTGCTTCCTGATGGATATACCCTTGGCTTGTACAGTGTAAAGTCATAATAAAGTGTAATGTGTAGGGTTTGGGGAAGCCAGCTAATTAAATGGTGACAGGCTGTAGAAATGTAAAGATACTTTAAATTTCTTTTAAAACTTTGCATAAAAGCTTATCTGGTCAATAAGTTGTTTTATTTGTCATATATCAACACTGAAAATAAGGTGCTTTCACCTACATTTAAGGTAAGAGAGTGAAAGGAGCCAAGGAAGAGGACTAAGTGGTTAAAGAGAGCTTCTTGCTACCTGAAGCATCAGAAACCAATTTCCTTTTGATTTAACAGCACCTTCATCTTCTAAAAGGAAAAATATGCTGTTCTTTCCTCAGGAAAGAATCTTTTTCTAAAGGGGAAGGCTAACTACAATTCCTCATGTCTCCTGCTCTATAAACTCATATCATAAATTCATGATGGAGTCAAAGGACAGGACTGTCCTCGGCTGACCACAAAGGGCAGCAAGAAGAATGAGCAGGATAAAACAACTTTGAAAAGCTGTGAGCACTCACGTGGGCATCAAGCAGATTACACACACCTCACCTGCAACACATTACACACACCTCAGCTGTAGTGCTGCAGTTTGTTTACTGTCCAAATCCTCCAGAGCTAGCAGCAAAGCTGGAACCCAGCTACACCAACCCACTGCTGAAAAGGTTTTCAGTGAAAGGTCCATCTACCTATGCTCATAAGACTTGGAAAATTATTTTAGCACTACAGTTGCATTTTAATCAAAAAGAAACTTTAAATCAAGATTAGTGGCCAGCCTCATGCTGCATTTTCTCTCAGCCTCACACATGGTTCACAGGAAGTAAAGCCCACTGCAGCTTACAAGAGAAATCCCTGGGAGTTTCACAGGGGCTCCATTTCTGTTTACTGTTGATTTTTAGCAGAGCTACAGTTTCCATTTTAGGTACTTCACACTCTAGAGCTTTTACTCTTTTTAAACAGTAAAAACATCACAAACTCCCCAGCCCAGCCATCAGTTTCAGGCAAACAACCAACAATAAAGCAGAGCACTTAATGAATTCAGAGCATCAGTTGCAGGTCATGAATAACCAAGTTCAAAGTATGCAAATCTAGTGATTAAAAGTTCTGCCTAGGATATGCTACCAAAGTGAAAACATGTTTTATCTTGCACTGCAGTAAATTTTTTTATAACTTGCCAAGACTTAAAAATCTATTTTTTTTTCTGTTTCTGAAGCATAAACAAGAACAATTTAAACACCAAACCATTTTTACAGTCAGCAACATACTGCTTCAAACCTTACATGCATGTCTAAGACCTGACTCAAATATACATTTGCCTATAGTATCTTCCTCAGAACCTTACACTAACAACAAGAGTTTACAAAGCAGTTTACAACAGCTTTCCCACATACAGCCAGCTGAATATAATTTGCTTACCAAAAAAGAGAAATTATAATGCTTTACTGAGTTATCCCGATCAGCAACACAAAGAGCTTGATCCAGGTTTTAAATGCCCGAAAAACAAACAAAAAAAAAAGCACGTTTGGGGCACTGCAACACAATACTTTGAACAGCCCACAGCTCCTTCCCTGTGAGAGAAGCACAGATGAATATGAGACAAAGACAATCACAGATGGCCAGACCAAGCCATTTCTGATCACCCAGTTGCCATCTAACATGGCCTCCTCGCCAGAGCCTATCTTCCTCACGCTGCTGTCAATGAGGGGAGCTCTGGCTGCCCTGGCCACAGCATCCACACAGAAAGGACACCAGGAATCCCTAATATTCTTTGTCAAGAACAGGTTTCCAATGCTGTATGTTATGTCCACAACTACCTGGCTCTGAGACTGTCTCCTACTGCTGTGGCCAGCAGCAAGTTCTTTCAACTTATAGACAACTGAAGTCCAGATCACTAAAACAGACCTTTAAAACACAGATAGGTGTTATGCTGCTGGCAGTATATAGATTTTTCTGAGATTTCTAAGGAAAATGAGAAACATGTCAACATCAACCCTCGAAGCAGTGCTAGCTCCTGCCCCAGCTGCAGTCGGTGGCATCACGCTGTAACGAGAGCTGTAGGACAGCTCTGGGTACCCCACAGGCTTGCAGTTCGTGAAGCAGATGCTCAGAGAGTCTGCGACTCCTCGGCTGAGCGCTGCCTGTGCAGGGCACACAGCTGGAGCTCAACTGCTCGCCATGCCCGCACCCCGCCGCGGTTCAGGGCTCCCGTGGCACGGCACACCCAGCCCAGCGCAGCCCGCAGCCCCTCGGGGCTTCTCCCACAGCCCCGGCGGCGCAGCCGGGCTGCACCGAGCGCGGAGGGCCGCGGCTGGGCCGGGCCGAGCAGGGCGGGGCCGGGCCAGGCAGGGCCAAGGAAGTGCGGCCGGGCCCCACCATGGCCACGGGAACTCTTCCTGCGCCGCTCCGAGGGTCCAGCCCGCCCGCTGCCCGTGAGAGGGGGAAGGGTGGCGGGCAGAACGGCGGCCATGCCCACCGTCTCAACAGACCGGTCCCATAAAGGAAGCGCCCGCCAGCAGCCACCGCGACTCGCCGGGAGGAGGCCGCTCTCGCCCCGGCAGGCGACTGCCGGGGAGGCTCCGCACACACAGCGGGCCCGACAGGGCGGCTCCCGCACAGCGGGCGCTCCGGCCG
>VZTB01000645.1:41822-71303 GCA_013397245.1 Thryothorus ludovicianus
TCCCCTCCGCCCTGGATGGGATCCGCGCTGTCTCACCCCCGTCCCACACAGATGAACCGGCCGGCGCAGGCGGCAGCAGCCGCTCACACTTTCTTCGTGGCCAACCCCGGGCACCAGGAGATGAGGCAGAACCTGGAGTACTACCAGGCCATGGTGGGAGTCCATGAAGATGACTTCACTGACCTGGAGGCCAAACCCCACATGGTGAGACCTTCCCCTCCCAAAGCTGTGGGACTCCAGAGCTGCTGGCTCAGAGAGCTCATGAGATGCCATTGTGGTGGAGACAAGGTGATCCATCATGGGGAGTGGGACACTGAGATCCCCTGATCGTTTCTCATCCCTCTGCAGACCGAGTTTCAGTTGGGTGTCCGGTTTTACACGGAGGAGCAGCCAGCTGCCGCCATCCTGCACCTGGAGAAGGCACTGGAGGAATATTTTGTGGCAGACGCTGAGTGCCGCGCTCTCTGTGAGGGACCGTACGACTATGAAGGCTACAACTACCTGGAGTACAACGCAGACCTTTTCCAGGCCATTACAGGTGGGAACCGTGCCTTTTGTGTCCTGTCACAAGAGTTGAGTACAGTTCTTGGGGGATTGGGCCACAAAGACCAATTCTTGGGGGTAAGGGGTCTCTGAAGAGTGGAATGGGATTCCCTACCTTTCACTAGGGAAGATGTGGCCAGTAAGTGGCAGGAGGTGTTTACCTGCACTTAGCACTAGGGCTAATGCCCATGAATCTTCCAAATTCCAGAGGAATATGGAAAGACAGAAGAGAGACTAGTAGAGGGGTCACCAGGATGTGAATGAGAGGCTAAGGATGGCTGCTTTGTCCTGAGAGAGCACCACAAGCCCACCACTGATCAACTCAGAGGTGGACAACCCCCATCCCTGAGGGTTTTCCACTACCAAAAACCTTGCAACAACCCTGTATGAGCAGGAGGTTGGACACCCCTCAGGGTCTTGCCCACCAGCCCATGGGTGGCTGTGAGCAGTGACATGGAGTTTTTCTCTTCCAGATCACTACATGCAGGTGCTGAGCTGCAAGCAGGGCTGTGTCACAGAGCTGGCCTCACAGCCTGGCCAGGAGAAGCCTCTGGAGGATTTCCTGCCCTCACACTTCAACTACCTGCAGTTTGCCTACTACAACCGTAAGCAGCTCCTCACCCCATCCTCTATGATTGTCAGCACTGGGCACTCAACTCTGCATGGGCTGAAATCGTGGATCCTTGGAGTGGTTTGGGTGGGGAAAGGACCTTCAAAAATAATCTCATCAGTCCAACCAAAGATGAAGGGACATCTAGCACTGGTCACTCAGATCTCCCAGAGCCCCATCCAACCTGGTCTTTAACACCCTGGGCAGTCTGTGACAGGGCCTCACCACTCTCATCAGAGAACATTCCCTCCTAATGGGCAACCTAATGCTGCCCTTCTTCAGTTGAAGACAATTCCCCTTGTCCTGTCACTATAAACCTTGATAAAAATCTGTCTTCATCTCTCTTGTGGCCGCTGTTGGCATGGGAAGGCCATAAGATCTCTCAGGAGCCTTCTCATGTCCAGATTCAACAAGCTCAATTCTCTGAGCCTTTCTTCACAGAAGGGCTCCAGTCCTCTGACCATTTTTGTGGTCTCCTCTGGACCCTCTCTAATGAGCCCAGAGCTGGAGGCAGCACTGTGAGTGCCATCTCACCAGAGTGGAGCAAAGGGACAGAATCCCTCCCTCACCTGTTGCCCATGCTGCCAGGGATCAGCCTGGGGGTGGTTCTGAGCTGCTGGTGCACACAGATGGGTCCTGTGAAATTTTTCATCCACCAGTATCTCCGTGTCCTTCCCCACTGGGTGCTCTAATCCCATCCATTCCCCTGTTGCACTGTGACTGGTGGAGAGCCTTCCACCAGGCCTTGTACTTCGTGAGGTTCATACAGGCATGTTCCTCCTCCCTGAAACATTCTCCAGGAGATTTGGATCTCTCTGTGCCTGGCTGCAGCCACTCTTCATGTTGCTTTATTACTGGGCAGCTTTACTTTTCAAGTGAAACAACAGCCTAGAGAAGCATTTTTTTTCCTCCTTTCAGCTGTCCACCTCTTGCCTCAAATCACAGCAGTGCACTCCCACTGCAAAGAGTTACAGCTCAGGAAAATACACCTGATTTTATTTCATTTCTTATTCACTTTAGAAAAGTATAACATTTTTCTATGGGAATTTCTTCAAAAGGAGAGGAAAAAATATGATGTCCAAGAGGATAGAAATCCTCAAGAGACAGCTGTGAGGGGACCTCATAAATGTTTGTCAGTATCTGCAGGGAAGTGCTGGAGGATGGTGTCAGTCTGTGCTCTGTGGTGCTGAGCAATAGAAGAGGCAGAAACTGATGGCTAGGAAGTTCCACCTGGATGAGGAAGTGTGCAGTGACTGAGCACTGAAGAGATTGTCCAGAGAGGGTGTCACATCTCTCTCACTGGGAATATTCCAGGGAATCTGGACACACTCCTGTGCCATATGCTCTCGGAGGACCCTGCTCGAGCAGAGAGGTTGGAGCAGGTGACCCACTGTGGTCCATTCCAACCTGCCTCATTCTGTGATTATGTGATTCTGTGAAAAGCCACATGAAAGTGGGGTAGGATGCTTCAGTGGCTGGAAACTGCAGGTTTGCCAGTAAATGGTTGGGTCTGGCTACCTCTAAATGGGCTTTGTAATGTTTTCCAAGTGAGAAAAGTACCCAAGTACCCCTGATTTCTTTTGTGGTGGTTTCTGGAGACAGGGGATCACCACTGAATTTTGCTTTTGTGGCAGCAGTTATCCTTGCTCCAGGTGATCTGCCCTGCTCATGACACCATTTGGAACACAAGGACTGTGTCTCTTGTTTCTCCTCTGTTCCTGTCTTTGTTCTGCCTCTGGTGTCCTTTGACATGCCATTAACATTCTCATTTCTTATTGCAGATGGGAATTATGAAAAAGCCATTGAATGTGCCAAAACCTATTTGCTCTTCTTCCCTCATGATGAGGTGATGAACCAAAATTTGGCCTATTACACTGCTGTCCTGGGTGAAAACCTGGCCAGAACCATCCAGCCACGAGAGGTGAGAAATCAGATGGGACAAACAATTGCAGGGACATCTTCTCTCCTCACTGGGGACCTTTGCAGAAATTGGGTCTCCTCCATGCCAGCTGCCAAAGGTGGACAAGAATGGGTGGATTTAAGGTCAGATAAGCCAGAAGATAGCTGAGAGGCTGAAAAACATCAGTGGCAAAATGTCTTAGGCCAAATGAAGCTGGATTACTGGCACACATGGACCCATTCCTGAGAGAGGGAGCTGTGAGAGGCAGGTGGACATTCTTTTTAGGAGGCTCTAAGCCCACATCTGTTACACTTTTCCATAACTGAAGTGAAATTGCTTAAAAAGGAGAGGATTTGGCTTCAAAATAGCCAGATCTGAATGGCCAGGTCCTGCCTGGGATGTGATAGGTGTGGATGGGAGTCTCTGCCCCACACCAGCTGGAGTAGGGGAAGGGAAGCTGCTCCTAAAGAGCCTCCAGCAGGAGGGACACACACGTGCCTCTGCTGAACAGTCATCTCCCTGGGGTTTGTCCACAGGGAAGTTCAGACAGGATGGGGAAAGTCACTTCCTTTCCAGCTGCCAGATAGAGCAGGAAACCAGGCTGCGGGTCTGGAGCAAGGACCACAGGAATGGTGTAAATATGCACCTTCCTGCCCACACTCAGGGTCTTTCAGAACCCTCCTGCTGTACCTCACCCTGTTCCTCTGCCCCTTGCCACAGGAGATCCGGATATACCACCAGCAGCATCTGATGGAGAAGGAGCTGCTCTTCTTCAGCTACGACATCTTTGGAATCCCTTTTGTGGACCCGGTGGGTGGTGAGACCCCAGGGATGCAGTGGCCAGATGGAATGCAGATGAGAGGCCTGTGTCCTGGCCAGATCCTTGTCTAGATCCTGATGTTGTTGTTCTGGCTGCAGGACACATGGACACCTGAAGAGGTGATACCAAAAAGACTGCAAGAGAAACAGAAGTGAGTGCTGTCCCCAGCTGAGCTCACCCAGTGGGGGTCTGACAGGACAAACACTTCTTACTCTGTGGGCTTTGACAAAGGCCGTGACACAGAGCCTCAGCCAGGGGAAGTTTTGGTGTTGGGACTGGAAGAGGCTGCTGGAGGGCAGAACTTTACTTCCCATCAGGATGATGGGCACGTGTAGGTCACCCTAAGCACCTCAGAGTGAGGGATGCATTGAGGTGACTCTCCAGTCTAGGTGCCAGCTTTGTTACTGGCACCTGAGACAACTTGTCCTGCCCTTGTCTTAGTGGCCCTCGTTTTTAATGTGGGGACAGTGGGGTGGTGGTGCTGATGGCTGCTGCATGCCCAGGGTGGAGCGGGAGACAGCAGCACGCATCTCTGAGGAAATCGGCAACCTCATGAAGGAGATCGAGACGCTGGTGGAGGAGAAGGCCAAGGAGTCTGCCGACATGAGCAAGTTCATCCGAGAAGGTGGAGAAGTCCAGGAGGGGAGGTGGGATGGGGGCCTTTGTGACCCCTGCTGCCAGCTCACAGTCCCTCTACACATGGGTGGTGGCAGGACCACAGCTTCCCCGAGCCACCCCAGAGTTGGTGGCATCTATCCCCATGTCCACTAATCCCATTTGTGTCACAGGTGGCCCTTTGGTGTACGATGGAGCCAGTGTCACCATGAACTCCAAGGCCCTGAATGGCTCCCAGCGTGTCCTGGTGGATGGAGTCCTTTCTGCTGAGGAGTGCCAAGAACTGCAGAGACTCTCTAATGTGAGTGCAAGGATGGGTAGAGGATGCCAAGGGGGGTCCCATCCTGCAGCTGAGACATCAGAGCAGGAATGCTAATGGTGTTTTGCAGGCAGCTGCCTCAGCTGGAGATGGCTATCGGGGGAAGACCTCTCCTCACACTCCCAGCGAGACCTTCCACGGTGTGACTGTTCTCAAGGCCCTCAAGGTTGGGATGGAGTAACAGGCTGTGGGGACAAGGGAGGGTACTTTTGGTGGGTGCCCATGTCCTGTCTGTCCTCCACAGCTGGGCCAGGAGGGCAAGGTGCCCCTGCACAGTGCCTACTTGTACTACAACGTGACGGAGAAGGTGCGGCGCATGATGGAGTCCTACTTCCGCCTGGAGGTCCCACTGCACTTCTCCTACTCCCACCTCGTGTGCCGCACAGCCATCGATGGTGAGTGTGGCCCAGAGGAGCAAGTCTTCTCCTGTCTGCATCTCCTCTAACTGCTGGTATGCTCTGGTCTTGGATCTTTCTTTCGAGACCTCCTTGCTGCTCCCTAACCCACTCCTCTTCCCAGGAGGGTGTAGGAAGCTTGTCCCTAAGCCCACTTTGGGAAGATGAGCAGCAGCTCTGCTGGTTTCCTCTAACAGGGCAGATGGCTTCATGCCATACAGGTTTTTGTTGCTCTGAGGCATTTTGGGATGGGTGCTGAGAGAGGCTGTGCCTGGAGGACCATGGAAATGCCATGGGACACTTCAACAGTGTTTTATGCCACCCAAATGGCCTTGCACGATCCACACTCCAGCAAGTGGAAGTGCTTTAGGCTACACATGACTTTCTTGTCATCTCCAAGCACAGGATACTTGGGGATGGACCCTGTTCTTGCACAGAGGGGTCCTGACATGCCCTGTTCTACCCTAGAGAAGCAAGAAGGTCGGAGTGACAACAGCCACGAGGTGCATGTGGACAACTGCATCCTCAATGCAGAGGCACTGGTGTGTGTGAAGGAACCTCCAGCCTATACTTTCCGGGATTACAGGTACTAGAGGAAGCTGTCAGCTTCCCCACCTAAGGGTACCATGATTTGGTGGCACCTGGGTTGGGAGGAGCAAGGTAGGAAGACACCAAACCTGGGCTTTCCTGCCCCTGGCTCTTGCCGTGGTGTTGGGGAGCTCTGACTCACCTTGCTGGAGCTCTGGTGATGGTTGCTTGTCACCTCTTTTTGTCTCCTGCTCCCTTTAGTGCAATTCTCTACCTCAATGGGGACTTTGAAGGAGGAGCTTTCTACTTCACCGAGCTGGATGCCAAGACTGAGACCGTGAGTAACTCAGCCCTGAGGATCCATGTGCAGCACCAAATCCAACTCCTGCCTCTTGGCCCTGCCCCCTGGGAACACTGCAAAATCCACTGCAAAAGAAGAACTTGGGTTGAGGGGAACCAGCTCACCCCTGACTGGGCTCTGCTGCTCTCCGTTGACAGGCGGAGGTCCAGCCACAGTGTGGCCGTGCCGTGGGCTTCTCCTCCGGCTCAGAGAACCCCCATGGGGTCAAGGCAGTGACCAGGGGTCAGCGCTGTGCCATCGCCCTCTGGTTCACCCTGGACCCTCGGCACAGCGAGCGGGTGAGCTCCCTCCCAGCAGCACGGAGGGTTTTTGGATGGGACAGTGGCTGTGCTTACCACCATGGCTCTGCCCACAGGAGCGTGTGCGGGCAGATGACCTCGTGAAGATGCTTTTCAGCACAGAAGAGGGAGATTTGGAGCCAGAGCTGGAGAAGGAATCATCATCAGCTGACATTGTGGTGAGGAAGGATGAGCTGTGACGTTCTACAGGGACCAGGACTTCTCTGCTGGGACTAGCCACAGAGTATTGTGGCTTCAGGCTGCACAGTCATAAGGGTGACATATGGGACCCCCTCTGCCCCCAGCCCAGTTGGAATGGGGCTTTGGGGAATGCTGTGTACCCCTGAAGCATCCAGTATCCCTCTGTCCCCCTGTGGAGCTGGCCTGGGGTGTGTGATGGAGGCTCAGGGTGGGTGACATGGGGACAAGGGAGGGATGCTGTGTTAGGGGTGGGGCCGTGGTGCCAATGGGTGTGAATGTGTGCCTTTCCTGAACTTGCAGCTATTTAAGTGCCTTCTGCAGAAAATGGGTGAATAAAGAGGTTTTTTTTCCTAAGGCTGGTGCCACCCTTTGGCTGCCATCAGTGTTGGGGTGCAGCCTCCCCTCCTGGCAAACATCCACCTAAGTATTGTAGCCCTGTAGCCTCACAAAGGTGTTTGGCAGGGACAAGGTGCCTCAGGGGTGGTAGGGGCAGTGCAATCTCCAGCTGAGCATCCTCTGGACCTTGCTCCCATAACGTGGGAAGGAACCCACGATTCCAGGGAGGAGGGAACCGTCCTTGAACAAGAAGAATATTGAGCACCCTGGCAGCCCCAGACAGGGCACTGAATTGTTCCTAAAGATGTCTGGCCATTACCATAACCATCCCGGGAATGTGGGCAAATAAATCCTGCCCCATGTGCAGCCACCCAGCACCCCCATCCCACTTGGAGGGCCATTCAGCACTGGGCAGGGGGGATCTGAAGGATGATTTCTCCAGGATGAACACATCGTCCCAGGGGAAGCTGTTGTCTGTCCCAGCATCCACCCCCAGCTCCCTGGGCGCGTGAGCAGACTGCTGATGAGGCCATGGTGGTTAACCATTGCCAGGTCCTGGGGCTGCAACGGGCTTGGTGTCACCAGGGCAGGGACACGTGCTCCCCACACCCCCTGTCCCTCTCCTGCAGGCGCACGCCACTGACAATGGGTTCTCTTGTTAGTGCCATGGTTGGCATGGTGTGCCTGAATTCCCACACGGAATGAACCGCTTCCTGCTCCCTCATGAATTCCGGGAGTGAGCCCTGGGGTCTCTGGGGTCAAGGGTGGTAACTTCCCACACACCTCTGCCCCTTCCTCCTGTTGGGAAGTCCCATCTTCCCATATCCCTCCACTGTTGTTTGAGGGGTTCCCATCTCCCTCAAGACCCAAATCTCTCCTGTAGTATCCAAATACCCACCATGCCCCAAATCTTTCCCTTCAGACCACATTATTCCCTCTAGGATTCAAACCTCTTGCTTCCAACTCCAAATCACTGCCCAGACTGAAATCTCTCCTCCTCAGACCTAACGCTCTTGGCCCCAGTGCCCCATTCCTCTCCAGACAACTAATTCAAAATCAGCTACTAATTCCCAGACAACTAATTCCCTCCTTCCAGCACCCCATTCCCCCTAAGCCCAGGTCACTCACCTCCTTGTCCCCAACTCTCCCACTCGGGGATCCAAATCTCCCCGTATCTCTCCCTTCACCTCAAATCCTCCCCCGGCATTGCCCTCCCTCCTCTCAGAGTCCCCCCCTCCGGCCTTTTTTTCCTCCTCCCAGTGTCCGGTTGCCTGGCCCGGGGCGGGGCCGGGCTCGGGGCAGCGATGGGCGGCGGGGCTCGGGAGCTCTCCGGGTACCTGGCGGCGCTGGCCGGGTGGGTGGCGGCGCTGGCGGCCGCGGTGCTGCCGCAGTGGCGGCAGAGCTCGTACGCCGGGGACGCCATCATCACGGCCGTGGGGCTCCACGAGGGGCTGTGGATGAGCTGCGCCGCGCAGAGCACCGGGCAGGTCCAGTGCCGCCTGCACGACTCGCTGCTCTCCCTCGAAGGTGGGTACGGGGGGCCCGGGGCCCCGGAGGATGAGCCCCCACATTTCCTTTCCCTCCCTCCTTGTCTGAGCTCCCCCGGACCCTGAGCTGTCCCTGTCCCCTGTAAGTCTGAGCCCCCCTGTGGGTTTCACCCTCCCCTGGATGGGTCTGAGCCCCTGTCTGTGTTTGAACCCACCTAGAAGGGTTTGAACACACATCCCCAACAGGTCTGTACCCTCTTGTGGATGCCCCCTTCCCTTGTGGATCTGAACTCCTCTGGCCCTTCCTGGAACCTGAGTCACCTTCAGGTCCAAATCCTTCTTGCTTCCACCTCTATTGCAGGTCTGACCCTTCCTCAGATGGGTCTGACTCCACTCATCCACTGAGCTGAGCTTCAGTTTGGGTCCAAGCTTCCCTCTCGATCTGTGAATCTTGGGCCCCAACCTCCCCATCCCATAACTGAGGCTCTCTTGGCCCTGTGGGTTTGAGCCCCGTTGTGTGGCTGGCATGTTCCTGGCCCCAGCAGGTTTGAGCTCCAATGCAATCATCACATTTAGATACCAACAGAGCCCCATGGGGACATCAAAACCCCCCACTCCGTGACTGTCCATCACCCTTTTGGCATTTTTGACTGTGGTGCTGCTCCAGGGAAGGTGTGCCCAGCCCAGTCATGACCACGATGAGGTTGGCAGGGAGGGAGGTCAGGGAAGGCATTGGGAGCAGTGCCCTGAGCTGAGGTGTCTATATCTGCCAAGTGAGGAGAATATGACATGGGAGCTCCACAGCAAGGACAGGGTTAAGGACAGGTCCATCACCAGCATGGAACGTGGTGACCTTGCTTCCAGTGCCCGGCTGTGGCCAAAGGCACCTGCTGGGAGCAGTTTTTCTTCCCCCTCCTTGCAGTTCACATCCAGACATCCCGGGCTCTCATGGTCATTTCTCTCCTCCTGGGCTTCTTTGGCATCGTCGTGAGCGTGGTGGGCATGAAATGCACTAAAGTTGGGGAGGAGGATCCTGTCACCAAGAGCCGCATCGCTGTTGCTGGAGGTGTTCTCTTCATTCTCTCTGGTAAGGCAGCTCTAGCCTTCATACACCACTGGTGCATGAATCCTCAAACACCTCTGGACAGTGACAGAGGAAGGGGAGCAGCTTGGTGAGGGCTGGATGTCACTGACAGTCAATGTTTGATGTCTAGTGGAACAGCTAGACAGCCCTGTCACAGCAGGGGCTTTGAACTAGGTGATCTTTAAAAGTCTCTTCCAACCCAAAGCACTCTGTGATTCCATGATTCTGTGCCCAGGACTGTGCACACTGTCTGCCGTGTCGTTGTATGCAACACAAGTGACCTACGAGTTCTTCAGAGAGAGCACCATCCCCCTCAACACCAGGTAAGAGCCTGGCTCAGGGGGTGCCCTCCTGAATCCTGTCTTTCCCTGCACTTCCCACTGCACCTTCCCTTGCTGGTTTTGGTGAGGCACAGCGTTGTGGGCCAGCGTGTCCCACAGGTGGGACCTCTGCCAGCCCTCACTGCCACCTTGAAGATGTCCCTGATGCTAAAGCTTTAGTTGTTACCAGCTGGGACAGGGTAGTAATGTGGAATTTCAACCCAGGGGAGGGTTAAAAGATGGGAACACATGGGAGCTGGATACAGCCAACAGGAAAGATGGGGATGGAGAGGGAAGAACCAAAATGTGCTTTGGCATCATTGATCACCTCATCAGGGCTTCAAGCACCCTATCACCCCTCTCAGCTTGCACCTCTGCCCCTCCCTGATGCTCCCTCCCTTTCACCGCAGGTACGAGTTTGGCTCTGCTCTCTTCGTGGGCTGGGGAGCCGCCAGCCTCTCGGTGCTGGGGGGCTCCCTGCTGTGCTGCTCCTGCCCTGCCAAGGAGCGCCGAGGACAGCAGTACCAGCGGCAGCCACAGCCCTCCACAGCCCGGGAGTATGTCTGAGCCCTGACCCTGCCTCCTGCTGCCCAGAGTCCCCTCCCAAAACCAGGCAAGGCCCTGGCGCTCCCACCCTGCCTGCACCCTTAGTGCCCCGTGACACCTTCCTCCTCCTCATCTTCCAGGTTTCAGCGCCGTTTCCAGTGCCAGCCTCTAAAGCAGAGGTTTTAAGTGTCACACCTCCCATATCCATCATTGCCATCACAGCCCCACATTGTGTCCAGGCCATGTCTGTCTGTCTGTCTGTCTGTCTGTCTGTCTGTCTGCCTGTCACAGAGATGCTGTGGGGGCAATGCAAGGAGGCTGATGCCAGTGCCACAGGGGCACAGAGCCAATGCCACGGGGGTGTGTTGCACAGAAGTGCTTTGTACCACCCCTCTCCCACGTCCTGTTTTCAGCAGCAAGCAGGGAGGAAAGGCAGTGCTTGGCTTTCCTGGGATGAGGTTTTCACTTCTGACAGCACCAGCCCAACTCGGGGTTCAAGCATCCCCCCCACACCCTGCTCTTGGCAAGGGGATGCTTTCAGGGCTCAGCATTCCCCTGCCTCATTGCTACCGAAAAGCAACACTTTTAAAATTATTATTAATTATTATTGATTCCTGACTGGAGGCCAGTTGCTCCAGCTGAGCTCTGCCAGCCCAAACCTGCCTTGGGCTCGTTTCTGTCCAGGACCAGTCTGTCCCTTGTTAAACAAGAATAAATAGGTTTGGGCAAATTAAAGCAGCAAAAAGGAGCTCTGAACACAAAGGATTTGTTTTTAGTTTTGGTGCCAAACACAACTATTTTGAGTGGCAGACGGACAGAGCCCTGAATTTTGGTGCCTCCCTGCTGGGTCCAAATCCCTCTTCCCCACCAGGATGCCCCAGAGAGAACAGTGAAGGTTCCAAACACAACCTGCTAATTGCCTCCACCACTTTGTCCCTCTATTCTACTGCTACTAATTGTTTTGTAACAACCAAAGCTCCAGTTTAATTTTTAAGTTCCCCAAACTCCCTGTATGCCATGCCTCCAGCCATGCTGCAGGTGTTGCACCAACCAGCTCACAGGGAAGGACACTGGAAATTATCCAAACACCTTCATTATCTATTTTTAAACTTAAATATTAAGAAAAAGCTAATTTTTTAAAATTTTCTTTTTTTGCTCTCTTTTATTTTATTTTCTATTTCTCTGTTTTATTTTGCTCTGTTTTATTTTACTCTATTTTTCTCCATTTTATTTTCTTTCCCTCTATTTTATTTCCTTTCCCTCTATTTGGTGTGAGGCCCATGCCTGGGTCTGGATCCCTGGCAGTGCTGGAGGAGAAGCAATGCTACTTTTTTCTGGGGGGGTGATTATTCTCTTTCTCCCTGGCATTAACTGCTTTCTCTCTTTTAAATTGCAGCCCCTATGTAAAATTGTGTCCTCCATCCCTCAGGGGAGAGCAGTGCTTGTAGGCTGGCATCACCCATCAGGTGCTGAACCCAGATTTTGGGGTTCCCCTCAAAAACCACAAACCAAAGCCACTGCAGTGAGAATTGAAAAGGAACCTTGTGCTTTAAAACAAACAAAACAAAAACCCAAAATAAAACAAAAAGTCAAAACCAACTAAAAAAGGCCTTTTTATATTTCAGCGTAAAGAATGTTTTTATTCTATCAATATAAATTGCATTAACTTTTCCATGGGATGCATGGCCTTGGAAATGGGACGGGTGGAGATTTTTAAATGCCTCACTTTTTTTTTTTTTTTTGTTTCCTGCTTTTTGTACTAAAAATTATGATGCGGTGATATTAAAATATTTTCAATCATGGGCATCTTTCTGGAACTGTCTCTTTGATCTCCCATCAACCCCACCTGGACCAGTCCCCTCCAATGACTCCAGTGCTGGTTCAGAGCCATTTCTGCCACCCTCACCCTCAATGGTTTTTGCCCTCTTGGCTAAATACATTGATTCCATCTTTTGCCACATGTTGCTCTCAAAAGTGGGGCTGTGGCCTTACAAATTCCTTAATTTAAGGTTAAATCCATGGGAATCCAGCTTGGCCCCTCCACAAGTCTCTCCCAAGGCTAAATGCCACCAGCATCTTCAGGGTATGCACTCTCTTATGAACCCTCTCTATTTTCTCCCATTTCCCATGAATTCAGAGCTGACTTGTCCCTAATTGGGTATTTGCTAATTTAAGCTGATTTTTATTCCCCTAGGCAGGGACGTGCCCCCTTGCTGTGCATGTTTTTCTTCAGAGATCTTGTTTTCCACCCAGGTTTTTGCATGGCTGCTGCATCATCTTAGCATCCTTGTCCTGCCCCCTGCACCTGGTCCAGAAATGCATCAATTCCCACCTCAAACCCAGGGATTTGCTGTCCTTGGTGGTTCTGTGACATCTCCAAGGGTCACCTGAAGGCTCCCTGGGGATGGACACCCAGGCTGGAAGCACATCAGAGAGGGGGATCTGCCTTTATTCACAGCACAGGCAGACTGAAACAGAATTTCCCCTCTCCAACACATCTTTTGGTAATTAAACCAGTTTAATGAGCAATATTGAGGTTTTGGGTCATACCTCTTGCTTTCAGCCAAACCCCTGGGAAATAATAGTCATTTTTAGATAGGCAGAAATGAGGGAAAAGGGAAAATGACCCCCACACAAAGGCATGCAGGAGGGCTTTCCTCACACCTCTGAGACATGGCTGTTTGAATTTGGTGGTGTTTTTAATAATTCTTATTCACTATCCTGTCCCTACAGCATCTACTGAGTCCTCTCTAGTTTTCTGAGATGATCCCATCTAAGAAAACATCTGTCTTTTTTTCCTTTCCAGCCACAGCAGGTTTTTTAGTACAATATTTGCCAAAGTTCAAGGTTTGGGTCTTGCCAGCACTTTTTTAGCACATGGTTTTGACAAACCTCATGGCATTCAAGATCTGATTTTCACTGCCATTAACCCAGGAAAGGATCTTAATCAAATAAAGGACTGTTGCTAGTTCTGCTCCTCTACCTGCCTCTTTTCACCCCCCAAAAGGGGGTTTAGGATTAACAAGGCAGATTAGTTTGATATATCATGAATTGAACGTTTAGACAAGCAGAAAATATAAATACACCTATTTTATAGATGCTGCCAAGACCATGGAGGTACAGTTTTGTGTCACTTGGGGTCACACAGTATTTCATGTGTCACAGATATCCAAGAACCACAAATTCCTGAGGTGTAAAGGTTGGAAAATGAAGGTTCACAAACCCTTCTAAACATTTTTGCCCCTAATTCACTGCTACATTCCAAAGCATTAGACCTGCCACATGCCAGAATTCTGGGAAAATGGGAGAACTCAAAGACCCAGGAGTCTCACACATCAGGCACCTGGGCTGAAGGATTTGCCAAGATCAGTGTTTTGCCAAAATGCCCACAACAAAATGCTGCAGAGGATTATCTAGAGGGAAAAAATCCAAAAACCACAACAAAAACCAAACCCACCCTAAAATCCCAAGTGCACTTTAACTGTGACCCACAAAATGGGAATGTGAGAGATGAGGGTGAGTGGTGGCAGATCCATGAGGCACAGCTGAGCCCAGGAATGCTCAGAGCATGCTGTAAGCATAGATCCTGTGTAATGCCCAAATAGTTGGGGATTAGAGAACAAACCTGAAGTTTTTAGGGCATCTCCAAGTGCCAAAAAGCTGGGGTGCTGCTACCCAGGGTCCCAGGCACATCCTTGGGGGCTGACCAGGCATGGTACCTGAGCCATTGGCACTGCAGTGGTTTTCACTTCTTTTCTGCTTAATGGGGAAAAAAGAAAAGTCTTAATTACCAGCCAAAGAGGTTCAATGTCACCCTGGCATTCAGCTCCTGCCCTTCCAACCCTCTGAACTCTGGTATCACTCCTGGATCTCAGGCCACTCCAATGTCTTAGGCCACTCATTCTTAGGCAGTAATTGGAAGGTCAAATTAAAAAACAGGGATTATTTGTCCAGGACACACAGTCCCCCACCTGGGGAGAGCTCCCAGCAGGTTTCCAATGTTTTCCCCATGTGACATTTTTGGGGAGGCTCCATTCCCAGCCTGTGACTGCAGGGATGCCCACCATGTCTCAGAGCACAAAGCCCAGCTGACGTACCTTGGACAGGCCTTAAATAGCCCAGTGCAAGCTCTGGGGCTGTGTATCCCTGACTCCATTAGATGAGTCAGGATCCAGTGCCACCAGCACTTAAAAGCCTTCCAGACCTACATCCCTATCCCAAATCATCAACAAAGAGATTGTGTCATCATCCCACTGCAACAAGGATGAGCCTGCGGTGAAGGTAATGCTCCCCATGAACCCTTTTCATTATCAACAAGGTTTAGAGCTGATTTTTCCCAGAATTAAGAATTTCCTTCTCTTCCTTTTTTTTTTTTCTGGCTTATATAACTGAAGTGGCTCAACAGATTTTCTTCAAAGACTCCAAAACAGCTGGGGTCTAGCAGAAACAAATAAGGTTCTGGGCAGTTAGCTCAGAAGGGAGTCAAGGAAATTTTAAAAAATTATTGTAAATTGCAGTCTAAGGGACTGCTTGCTTGGAGTGGAGCTGATGGAAGTGCTCAGAGGTGATGGGAGAATGATGCCTCTACTCCCAGTGACATCCCAAGAGGGGAGATGGGGCACATTGGGTGTCCTTCCCACCTCTGCCCCAGAGGCAGCTCCTGGATGGAGGTACCAAACCTGGTGATGATGAGTTACCATCTGATGGTAATTAACCCACGTAGCTCAGAAACTCATCTGGCCTTGCTAATTAATGAATTTGTATGAACCCCTGTCCAAAGGGCTGTTGCAGTGGTTGCAATTTCAGGCAGTAACATATTTGGCATTTTGGGTTGCAAAACATGACAAAGTAGGATTCCTGCCCAGGGTTTGCAGACACAATGCCCTGTGCTCATACCTTGGGCTCAACTCCCCTCTCTGCAGATTCCCTACATCTAGGAATGGAAAACATCCATTTAGGATGGGAAACAAATGGTGCTATCCCTTCTACTCTGTGGAAAGCCTTGGCAGCTCCTCAGGGCACCCACATCATGCCCCAGCAGCCTTTGTCCCCCTTGGAATGGGAGATCTGTCCTTGGGTTTGTGCTTTAAGATGAGGACACCTCCATGGGATGCTTGTGCTCCAACCTGGATGTTCAAAACCTCACAGCTTTTCTCGGAGTGAAGAAAACAAAAGCAAGAAAAGGCAGAGGATGTACCCACCCAGTCCTATGGCAGGGATGGAGGTCTCTACAGGTTCTCTGGAGACATGCTTAGGTCACAGGTTTTTGTAGCAGCAGTTATTTGACAGTGGTTTACAGCAGCTCTTAATTCCCAAAGGGCAAGAACTGATGGTTGGCAGCTTCTATTTAGAAGAGAGGGAACCAAGGTGGGAATGTTTCCACTACAAAACTACTGCATGTCTAAAAGCTCTCTCTACATGTAAACCTAGTGGCCCAACCTTGGCTGAGGATATAAAAGAGCATTGTGACAGCAAGTGAACACTGTGAGACAGGACCCAGATGACTCCTAGGGATCCAGAGGATGCCTGGCCTTGGTGGCACTTTGGAAGATTGGAAGATTGGGTGTCTGGAAGTAGCCAGAGCAGAGTTGGTGAACATCTCTGTGCCCTTGCAGGTGACCTCATGAGTGCAGCCCTGCAGGTGACAGCATTTGGGCTCGCTCTTCTCTCAACACTCTTCCTGCTCCTGGCCACGTGCACGGACTGCTGGATGGTCAACGCTGATGACAGCTTGGAGGTGAGCAGAGAAACCACCTGGAAGGTGAGCAGAGTAGCCACCTTTCAGATGAGCAACCATCATCCTCAAGGTGAGCAGCTAAGGGGAAGCTGGGTGCCTTGCCACCCATGAGGTTGCACCATGTCTCCACAGGCTTGGCAAAGGGACATGGTGGGACAAACCCACTGCTTTTTGAGTTGAAGGATTAGATGATTTTAGAGGGATGGAGCAGGAGAAAAGAGAGAGCAGCTACGGGGCAGGGAGTCACTGAGACATGTCCAGGTGTAGTGGGAGCCTGAAATTTGCCCTGCTGGACTGGGAGATCCATGGAAGCTGGGCAGGCTCTGGTGCTTTTTGCATGAGTGCCTTTCTCCTGTTCCAGGTAAGTCACAAATGCCGGGGCCTTTGGAGGGAGTGTGTCACCAACATGCAGGACGGGGTCAGGACCTGCGACCAGTATGACTCCATCCTGGCTGACCACTCAGGTGAGCTAACCTGGCCTGGAGGCATTTATTAAGTTTACAGCTCAGAGTCTTCTTGAAAGGGAAGAGAGCACCAAGCTGCCCTTTGTCAGTCAGTCACACCAGCCTAGAGCTGGTCTCCTGCCACAAGAGCCTGGCCTTGGCAGCAGTTTGGGGTTCAGTCAGACCTGCCATGGGGTCATCAGGCAGGAAAGAGGCTGTGAAGCTGTGCCACCTCACAATGAACATGTTCTGGCACGCTGAGCCTAGGATTTGAAGAGCAAGGACCATTCCCACTGGCCAAGGACTCATGTCCACAGCTCAGGGACAGGCACGTCAGGGTAGGGACATTTCTGGCCTGCACAGGGCACATCAAGCACTGCAGAGAAAACCCTTGTGCTGGGTCATGACATAGAACAACACAGATGCAGGTAGTGGAGAAGGAAAGTAATTGGTATGGACTAAGGGGATCTGCCACCGTGCTCTGGGGAGAAGGGAGCTTTGCAGGGCACAGTCTCATCACAGCTGGTGAAGTGATCCATGGCAGCTTTTGTTTTTCACTGGTATATTGACATTTGCTGTTCAAAACACACGGTACACAAGTTGGAGGAAAAACCAGTGTGGACAGCAGTGTCTTCTGTTCAAGAATGGCTTGAACAGGCAACCACATACCAGGTGCTGATGGGTATACCTTGAGTTCTTTGATTTCTTGAGCTGGTCTAGTCATGGGTTTAAGTCCTTATTAAGTTTCTGATGAGCTTGTTGAACACCTTCCCTTGGCCCATGGCAGGTGGTTGGTGGGTTCCAGTATGATGGCCACTGGTTGACTGGGAGACTTTAAAAAGAACACGAGTAGAAATCTAGAGTGAAGAGACCTGTTCCTCTGGTTATTCCTCCTTCCCCTTTCTGGTTGTTTTTAACTTCCCTGCCCAGTGAAGATCGTGGTGACACGGACCCTGATGATCACAGCAGATCTCCTGGCTGGCCTGGCTTTGGCTACACTGGTCCTTGGGCTCGACTGCATCACATTCCTCAAGGAAGATCCTTGTGCCAAACTGAAGATGTGCTACGGAGCTGGAGTCATCCTCGGTGCTGGGAGTGCGTGGCTGGGAGAGCTTGGGAGCAAACAGACCAGTGTTCCCACAGGAGCTGGGGAGCATGGAGGGACCATGCAACCCTCAGCAGGGCTGGGGGAGCATGGAGGGTTGTATGGTCCTTTTTAACAAGCCCCATTCCTCCTAGGCATCCTGGGGCTCATAGGCTCCGTGTGGTATGCAGTGGACGTCTACGTGGAGAGGGCCATGCTGGTGTCACACAACATATTCCTGGGAGTCCACTATGACTTTGGGTGGTCATGCTGGCTGGGGATGGCTGGCTCCACTGGCTGCTTGGTGGCATCTGTCCTGCTGACCTGCTGCCTCTATGCCTGCACAGGTCAGTCTGTCTCATTCCACCCCATCCTATCTCAAGTAGCTCTTTGCTCTGCAGGGATAAGGGGTGAAGGACCAGCTCAGAGGACACAGGGGCTTCTTGAAGGGTCCAGCCTAACCAAGGGTGACCCCTTTGTACCCAGTCTGTGCCCCTTGGCTGGGGAGGCTACACAAGGCAGAAGAGAGCTGAGTGAGGGGCCTCATAAACCCCATAAGGGCATGAAGACAGTTCAGGGGTCCATCCACATCTGGGGGCCTCCAGGTCCCAGTGGAGGTGTGCTGATGTTTACTCAAAGCAGGAGCTGTGCTGGAGCTGAATCCCTGTCATCAGCCAAAGCCTGAGCTGTGGCTACGGGAATGTGCTGGTTGAAATCCAGCCCCTCCAGATGCCTCCCCAGACGTCATCTCCAATCCTTATGCCTAGTCCCATGGGGTGGAAGTTAACTTTGCTGGCTGAATTAACTTCTCCTGCTGTGTCCCCATGCTGTCACCCTGCAACTGCCAGTCATGACACAACCCCAACTCTTTCCTGGTAGCCCCCAGCAGCTGCTGTGAACCCCAGAGGCACCCCCAGCCCCCGGGCCGAACAGGCACCAGGAAGATGTATGCCATGGACTCTCGTGTGTGATGGCCAGCAGCACCTCCTGCACCCAGCCCCGACACGGGACACTGTCCCTGCCAGCCCGACCCCATTAAAGCACTGGCACCTGTACTCAGACACTGCTGCAGCTGCTTCCAGGCTCTGACACAGCCAACTGGCTGCTCAGAGCCAGGGTACTGCAGCAGTCAGCCAGAGAAGGGCTTTTCCCCTGCTTCCAAACAGGTTTCATGAAAATAAATCCCAGGAAAGTGTTGTTTTAAGAAAAGATGTCCCTGTTCCCTGGGAAAGCTCTCAGGACACTGAGGCCAGAGTAGCTCCTCTGACATTGCTCAGCCCATGCTTTTGGGGAATTCAGTGGGAAGTCTTTCCTGCACAGAGCAGCATTTACTCCATGTGGCTGGTAGCCCTGGAAACCTTCCCTGGTCCTGGACATAGGGTGGCACAAGGTTTGTGCTCAAAAACTGGGTAAAACCAGGAGTCTGGAACACTTCGTTATCAACATTTTCATGGGGGATCATGAAGGAACACCAAAGCCCACAGACCACATCAGACACAAGGCAGTCAGTCTGAAGCCTGATGGAGATGCTCTACCAGCAGAGTAGGGTTTTTAAGTTCACACAAAATAGGAAATCTGTTTTCCAAATGAATTATCTTTCAGCACTTGTAAACTATTATAAAAAGAAACCAGAATCTGAAATCACCAACAACTTAATTCCCACTACCCTCAGTTACTGAATGCTGATTTTGGCCTCATTCCCTCACTTCTCACCCCCAGCTAAGCACACAGACACCCCTGCAGCACAGGGAAACCCAGCAGCAGCTCCTGAGCACTGCCACCCTGAGAGGCAGAAGGCTGAGCCCCAGGCTGGAGCAGATGGTGCTGCAGGGGCACAGCCATTCCCCGAGACAGAGAGGTGTGAACATTGCAGTCCCAGTCCTGCACCCAGAACCTGCAGGAGCTGTAAGGGCACCCTTGAGCCATCTGCCCCTCACATGAAGCCAAGAGGCAGCAAAGCCATTGTTTACTGCAGGTTCTCACACTTCTGCCAGCCAGCAGGTCCAGGGCAAGTCTGTCCCTGTCAGCAGCAGCACGCCAGCGACCTGGGAAAGGAGAAAATCCAAACACTGAGTGACAGGAAGGAGCAGAGATGAGATTTTGCTGTCCAACAGCAGTGTCTGGAGGGTGTGATTCTCACAGATGGCACAGCCAGGGGATGGGCAGGTGGGAGCATTAGAAGGTGCTTGGAAAGAGCAAAGCCTGGAGCACTGGGAGTGTTGAGACACCCAGGGTGATTGGGGACACTGGAGCCCACGGGACAATGATTGAGCAGAGGAAGGAACCAAAAGCTGCCACTGGGCAGCCACCCCCTCCTGCAGGTGCTTGCAGTGGCTCCAACAGGGGCTGTCAGAGCAGGGCACAGCTCCCACTCACCAGGCTCTCACCATGACACTGGGGCAGCCAAAGGCAGCTTTGGCACAAGGGACAGCTCTGCCTCAGCTTCTGCACCCCTGGGGCACAGCTGGCTCTGCAGTGCACTCATGAGCAATTGTGCTGTAGCACAGCCCCAGTGACAAGTTTGGGATCTTTTGGAATCTGGAACCTGGCACAGGCTCCCCAGAGCTGCCCCATCCCTGGAAGTGTTCAAGGCCAGCTTGGACAGGGTCCAGTAGAAGGTGTCCCTGTCCCACTGACACAGGGTATGGGATGAGATGAGCTTCAAGGTTCCTCATTCCTCCAACCCAAACTCCTCCAACAATGTGGGATTCTACCATTTTTGGGGGAGGGTTTCCTCCCTTTTTTTTTTTTAATCACACCACCTCAGTTCTGCAAGTGCTGTATTCCAGCAAGAACACAGCCAAGCTGTTCCAGCAAAGAGTTCCTGGAAACACTGGGCTAGCACCAGGCACTCCCATCCTTCTCCAATGTGATTTAATTTTATCTTCATTGCTTTTTTTAACTTCAATTTTTCTGTTTTACCCCACCAGCCTGTATACTCAAAGAGTAAAGCAGTTATTTTTTCCCCTGAACTTTGTGTGAATACTTAAACCCTTTCACACACAAGTGGGTTTAAAACACCCAAGCACACAAGGTAACTCTTTAAGACCTTTATTAACAGATGCTTGCAGTTTGACTTGAAAAAATCAGGCGTATATTTCATACAAATTAAAAATGAGGTTCTTAAAAATCTCAACGTGACCAGATATGAAACAATTTACAAACTTTTAAAGGTATATTGAGAAAAAACAGGCTTTTAAAAAACGTGTTTATCATTTCCAAAAAGAGAATTCTTTAGGTAAAAATAATAAAAACCCCATGCTGCATAGATAATGCAGATAGTTCTAGTAATCTGGTCAACAGCAAAAAGCAAGCACTTAAGGTCTTCAGTTCCAATTCTTTTGTTCATTTCTTATTGCTGGAATTTCATTTTCTTCTTCATTTCTTAAATCTTTTCTTTGATGACTAAACTGAAAAAGAGGGGAAAAAAAGGCTGATCAGACAAATGACAAAGAGTTACAGGGATGCTTTGCACACCAAGACTCAACTGCAACTCAAAATTTCACCCTAAGCCACCTGTCACAAGCTCACAGACCAACCCTCACCAGCTCCTGTTCCTTGTCAGCCCCACGTGCACCCCTCACCCCCTGCAACCAGCACCAGCCACCTTCCACAGGCCCAATGCAAGGATCCAAAGAGAGCAGCCACTTAAAACCCAAAGGGATCCCTCTGCTCATGGGGAGGGCTGCTTCCACCAGGCTCTGCCAACATTTAGCCATTGCTCAGAGCACAGAAAATAAACCAAATATTCCAATGCTACTAGACAGCAAGAGGAATCAAGGTGCTATTGTGGTATCTTTTTGAAGCCCATGTTCTAAGAATTCACCCAGTAGGTGTTGACCACAGAGATGAATACCATGATACAACAAACATTTACCAAAAGTACACAGAGATCACTGCAGCACAGCCTGGACAGTGACTGCATGATCCATCTGCAAGTGGAACATGAAGCACTCCAGCCCAGGCAGAGCAGGTGCCCAAGTTCCACAGGTGGAAAAGGCTGCTGCCAACACTGAGCCTTTTCCCAGCCCAGCTTCTCCAGCCATCAGTGCCCCATCAGTGGGACCACTCAGTCTGCTCCCACTACAGCCTAAATGCCTCTTCCACTTTCCTGCCCTCCAGGCAAGGAGCAAGTGAGAAAAGGAATGGAGTATGCACAAGGGTGACAAGAAACAAGAACAAGCAGAGTCCTGGCAATGAAAATATTCCCAAATTAGCAGAACTGTCCCTCAGGTTCAGCACCAAACAAGCCCCATTCACTGATATGTTCCCTTGCAACTCACCCAGCGTGTGGCCCTTGCCCTGAACACAACTCCCCTGAGTTCACACCTCAGCACTGCAACACAGCTCCCACACGCTCTCATGACAGAAACACCATTTCTACTGTTTTTTCCAGCACTCTGTTTAGATAAAAGCTGCTCCTGAGACACTCCTGCTAATTCTGCATCACCTTTGTAGAAACAGATGCTGAGGTTTCAACATCATCCAGCTCCCTGTAGGGACTCAGCTCAGGCACTGACGGAGCTGGGTAAATCCCAGCACACACTTCTCCTGACTACTTTCAAGTCTTTACACTTGAACTGCTTGAATTTCTGGGTGAGCAGAGACTGCTGTACACCTGAACTACCACACACAGCAAGTTAAAGTGTAACAGTATTCCATCACTGACAATTAAAGCTTGGATCTAAGTCCTCCCAATCAGTCAGCACAGACACAACAAAGCCTTGCAGTTCAGTTCTGCAAACACTCACAGATCAGTTACGTGTGAGCAAGAACGGTCCAAACCTTGTAAGGCACAAACAAAAAGCGACAAAAGGAGAAGGCAGCAGCAGCACTGCCAGCCCCCGGCCACGCACCCGGATGATGGTAGAGATGTTAAGCCGGTATTTACTCAGCCCCGCCCTGCTCAGCCTCGGGAGCGGACGTGTTCTCAGCTGGTGGTTCGGCTGTCTTCGTCTCTTTGCCATCTTGTGGTTTAGGGTTCTCTGGGCGTCTGCGTCGGTAGTTGAAATTACGGCGGTACCGACGTTGAGGTGGCTGCTGACTTTGGGTTTCATCCCCTTGGTTCTCTTTATCTTCTTCGTTTCCATCCTCTCTAGGCTGTCTTTGACGAGGAGGACCCCTGAAAGTCAAGCTAAGCTTTAACCATGCAGCACCTGAGCATCGCCATGTCCTGGCTCTGCTGCTGAACAAGGCAAAAGCCAGCAGCTGATCTGCAGCATACCTGCGAAATCTTGGTCTGTAACCCCGGTACATGTTTTGCCTGACTGGTCTGCCATCTCCTGCACCCTGGTTGTCAGCACCCTGCAAAACATCAGGCCACAGACCCCCTCAGCCCCAACCAGAAATGTGCTAACTCCACAGCTTGTGAGGCTGTGAGAAGGGAGCTGGAAGGTTGTCAGTTCAGTCAAGGTGGACAGCCGTTCATGGGAACAGGCGTGCACACGATGGAGAATCCTCCAGTTAATCACACAAACTGAAACACTCTGGTTTTTAGAAGCTGTAACATGAAGACCTTCAGCTACTTCATTTCACATTACTGCCAAACCTTACCAAAATCACCTGGAGTACCTGCAAAGAGTGTCAAAAGGTGCATCCTATCACCCTGCTGCAAAGCCCGTTTAGCACCGTAAGTCAGGCAAATGTTACCTCCACTATCTCTCCCTGTACGGGAGGGTTGGTGTACTGTGGACGACGCCCGTAGGGCCTACGCATGTAGTAAGGTGGGTACCGCCGCCTGCGATAGGGACGGCGCTGCTGGGCTTGGCCTTCTGGCATGTTCTCTGCTCCCTCGTTCTTCTCCCCACTCTCACTGTTCTGGTAGTTTTGCTGGTAGTTGCGTGGAGGACCCCTACGACGTGGATACCGTCTGTAATGGTTACGATCTGCTGCGTATTTACTGCCCTGCACTGGAACTCCACCAGGTCCTGTGACATTGGCTGCCTCCGCGCCCTGGGGAGTGGAAACAGCGTTAGGGGAACAGCCACGATCCCACCAGCTACAGCGTAACAGTCTAGTACTCAGCAATGATTTACATCCACATGGTGAAGAAATGAAAAACCATTCACCTCCTTGGATGTCATCAGGCATCAACTCAAACCACAGGCACCACACCAAGGTCTGCAATCTGAGTTTTCCACGCGCGCTCTGACACTCGAGGGATGTGTTTACCTTTTCTCCCTCAACCACATCAAACTCCACGGTCTCTCCATCTCCTACGCTGCGGAGGTACTTCCTGGGGTTGTTCTTCTTTATGGCAGTCTAACAACACAACAGTGCAGGCACAGCGTAAGAATACAAAGGAAGACTTTTTTTTTTAAAGATTAATAAATACTCAATTTCTTTATCTTAGGAGAAAGACGTGTACTCCTGAAAAAGCAATCGAATCATTGGGAAAATCCAGGAAGTCATAAAATGTACCTGTGTTATGCTCTGGACTATTTGAAATGTGCAACAGCTTTACCATTCAACATGCTGTCTGCTGGCTAAAAAGGCAGTCTGAAAACAAAGAGGCAAACTCCCACACCACACACTGGCTAAAGGATTCCTAGCCAGAGTTTAAGATTCAACATCACTATGATAGCTATACATTCCCCTGAAGCCTATACACCAAAATATCAGCCTTTCCAATCATCCCCTTGCATCTCCAGTCCTCCACTGTTTTCCACAAAGCACAGGACACAGCAGCTTCTGTGTTCCATACTCTGTAAACATAAAAATGGTCAAGAGATGTCCTCCCCTCCTCTGAGGCTTCCAACACCAGTTTCTACCATAGGGCTAACCAATTAATCCTAAATCTACTCCAGCTGTGTACTGCACAACAAAGATTGGCCTTTTCCAGATGTCAGCACCAGACAAACCTCTGTATCAGTGGCAACCTGTCCAACATCATAACATTACTGGAACAGACTCAGTTTGGGTGCTCTGCAGTACTGGATGACATCTCTGACAGACAAGTTAATACTCAATAACCACACTGTGCTCAGCCATGTTCTGCTTATCAAACACTTTAACTGAAGGGCAATACAAGTGTAACAACTTTAACATAAATACCTGCCACACAATCTGATTACATTTCTTCCCCCTAACCTGAACAAAATCAATGGAAACAAGCCCACAAGTCTCAGGAACTTTAAGGAAAGCCTTATTCCAACAGTAGCCAAGGAAAGCCTTATACACAACAGCTTTCTGTGACACCTGAGCTATGTAACAGGGATGGAGAAAAGCATACACAGTTGGAACTTGTCAAAAAACCTGACTTCTTTCATAATAGAGCCCTATAACTGTTTTATTGTAAAAAATCACAACAAATAATTACCAAACTTACTTCAGAAACAAAGATAATAGCTACATGACAAGTCCTGTAACACAACCAGTAAGTTAAGGACACTTACAGGTGACCCTATTTGTCAGTCAGGTCTGAAAGCTTCCCCTCAGGGTATGCATAACCTCTCACAACCCAGTGGCTCTAAAAGCTGGTAATTTAGACAAAGAACAAGCAAGAAGCTGAGAGATAATAAAACACAAAACAGTTTCCAAGCATTGCTTTTCCCTTCCTTTGTGTTAACATCAGCAGCATATCCCTAACTTGAGACAACAGAATGACCCATGGACTTCTAAGTGCCAGAAGTAAACCAGGTTACACTAAGAATTCTTTGTGGGCTGCTTTCTAACCAAGATCCTGAGCCAGAGCAAAAAGCAAATTGCTGACACCAGTCCTTCAATTCAGACAAAGAACTAAACTAAGGCAAACCTGCTCCAAGAAGCAAGACACAAGTGTAGTGTGCAGTCTTGGTCTATTTTCCAGAGGCTTGCCTGTTTGCCATACATGATATCTAAGGATACAGTTATATCAGCTAAATTGAAACCCCCTCCCAAAATGTTTGTAGACTTTCATTGAAAGCCTAGAGCAATAAAATCTATAATTTTGCCTAGGAAAAAAAGAGCTTCATTGTCACTTCATCCCTCAGTTCAATTAATTTCTCTCCCAGCCTCAAGCTTTTCATTTATTTCCAGATGCTTACTTAACCAGTGCAAGAATCCACAAGATGACTGGACTCCAAGGAGTCATCCCCAAGCCCATGCTGGTAGCCAGTGCAACTCTCATCACTGTACCCCATCAGCCCACTCAGCCAATGTGCAAAACTCCAAAGTGCAAGCAAGCTCTACTTGCAACAAAACCAAGAATCAATTGTTTCTGTTCAAGTAACAGTGAAAATGCAAGGCTCTTCCACAACTTCAATCCTACCTAAATGAGTCAGGCACAGTCAATTTCTGAGAGGGAATGAATATTTTTCAGTTTCAAGGAAATCTTACCTGATGGACAAACACATCTTCCTTGGTGTCATTCCTGCAAGACAACAGGAAATTGAAATTCATTAATAAAATGCACAGTAAATTAAAAATTCAGGTGTTTGGTACAGAGCCAAAATGCAGATCTCTCATAACAGGCTTGGAGCATTACTCCTCAACCTGCTCTCAACCAGTTCATATCAGCTTGCTGTGTGTAGGAAAGAAGTCAGCAGGCAGCTTACACAAAGTGCAAAGCACATGCTGAAGGTTCAGCATTCCTCCTCACTGCTGCACACTCCTCTATCCTTCACATCCCATCAATGGAGATGTTTCAACACCTAACAGTGACCACTCACTCCTTCCCAGCAGTGCCCTGCCAGAGTCTGGCTACTGCAGCTTTTGCAAGGAGCTCTGCCCTTGCCACTGGAGCCTCACTTACATCCTCTCAACCTCGATGTTTCACTCACCTGAGGAACAGCAACACCAGCTGCCTGTGCATCAAGGCAGAACAATTGGTCAAGCCTTGGTCTCCTCTCTCAAGAAATAGAAAACAGCTCAGGTCTGTGTCTGTAAGGACCCAAGAGCACCCATCCCTCAGCATGACCCTGGCACAGTTTCTGCAATTGCCATGTGCCTGAGCACCCACAGCTCAGTACCAGCTTCAGTCTGAAGTTTCTATTCTGCTCTCAAGAGGTACAACAGAGAAACTCTTGCACTAGTTAGAGCTGCACAAGCCATCTTCCCCATTCCTGCAGCATGGACATCCCAGCTCATCACACCAATCCACCCTCACTGTGGTGTTAAGTTTCATTACTGCACAGACAGTTTGAATCAATAGCAAAGTGGCTCTTATTTCCTACAATGACTGGTTAAAGACACAAGTAAGCTTGTGTGAAAACACCCTCTGAGCTGGAGTGCTCAATGCTAGCTGTAACAGAATACCTGAGTTGGTTTTTAGTAAGATAAAGTCAGGTGCTCCTCACCCCTGGCTTAAAAAAGTGAGACTTAAACTTCTAGAAACTCCATCCAAGCTACAGCCATTCTGTCAGGTATCACCAGTAAAAATAAGTCCCCTTGTTTCCTCTTGAAATTGATGCCTCCAGACCTCAAAGCTTACTGGGAAAAGGCAGCCAAAAGGCAGCAGAGCAGAGCCATTCTAATCTCATCTCCAAAGCCCCACAATGCAGCACCCAGAACCCCTTGCAAAGCCAAAGCTGAAAGAGCCTTCTTCAAAACACGATGTCCAAAATGCTGAACACCTTCCCAAGAGAACGGCAACGTGTTTCTAGCAAAAATGCAGAGAGCCTTCCTTCATCCTCAGCTGAAAAACAGTGGTAGGAAGTGCTGATCCACAAGTGTGGACACCTCGTAGTTTTGCCCAAGCTCAGTTCTGGACAACCAGACCAGATCCTTGTTTTTAAAATCCTTTTGCAGAGTGGCTCCCTTTGGCTTGACAACTGACTGGGTCACACAGAGCTCACTGAACCAAGTGAAAAATACACCAGGCCATGTTACAGCCTCATGCCACTGGCCACACCACTCCCAATGCTGTTTTCCAGCAAGCACATCGATGATGGAACAGCAGGACCATCACTTTTTTCAAAGAAAATTTAGAAGGGTACAAGAGAAACACCCATTCTGAAGGCTGAACAAATAATTTATCTGATCTTTGCACTACACCACTCTTCCATTCACATCTTTTATCCACTAAAATATATGAGAAAAAGGGAAACAGACAAGCAGACAGACAAAGAAGATGCCAAGTCCAGCAGGGCACCAATACCATGCCAGACAGTGCAGTTCCAGTTATGGTTCAGACCAAGCCAGTGGCTTTTGCACATCCACTTGTCATTTTGGCAAACATGAGAAACAACCATCAAAGACCTAGAATTCCAACTCCTTCCTATTTTGGAACAGAATCACACTTCTAACACTAAAAGCACACAGAAAATACCTGAAGTGAGCATGCACCTACATCAAAGCTTATTCCAGTTCTAAAGCCTTATCTGAAAGCAGACTTGGCTAAGGCAGAGCCATGCAAGGGCAGGAGCTCCTGCACAGCTTCCCTGCAGCCAGGCAAAGATTCCAGAGCTGAGGAAATGTCCTCCCCTTCAGCCACCAGGCTCTAATCTGTTGATAATACGAGATCATGCTGGGTTTCTCATTACAAATGGCAAACCTCAGGGATTAAACAGCTGCCAAAGTAATGACTGGGGAAGCCACACGGATGTCTCAACTAGCTGCTCCTGCCTCCTTGCTTGAGTGACATCACAGAACATTTTCACTACTGAGAGAACAGGAAAAGCCTTCCCTCGAGGTGGGGTTTGTGTCTGGGACTTGGGAGGTGTTTCCAAGGCCAGAGAAACGACAGCTCCCGGTACTGATGACTGCACAGCACTGGGAGCTGAAGGATGGCGTGAACAATGCAAACTGGGCAGACTGGGAGGCAAGTTCGTAAAGCTGCAGACACAAAACCAATTCAGGAGCTTTGACAGACAATTCAGACTAGTTCATAAAGCAACAGGCAGTTCAAAAAGGCAGTGTTTAAACCAAACATAAACAAAAGGTCCAATAGTACCACCACATTTGCTGGCCTAAAGGGGGATGCCCCAGTTTTCAGCCACATTCTGAGACTGGGGAGTTTAAGTACCACGAATTAAGGGAAACAGCTCCGGCAACACTGTGGGGAGGCCCCCCAAACCAACGGGGCCAAGAATTGCCCATTTTCAAAAAACTTCTTTGCAGAGCACTTCCTCTCCCTGACAGAACTACTTTAGGTATTTACACAACTCCTGAAGCGTTCAAATTATTCTTTAACATCAACTACTATCATAAAAAGAATCTTTTAGGCACTTGTTTCTTGAGACTTGCCCATACACTTCAGTGTGGTACCAGACCGTGTGAATTGTGCTCCTTCTGCCCCTTTTCACACACCTTGAGGGTGCCCTCATTAAAGCATGTTTTAGCTACCAAGTGCCCCAAGCAATTTTTGCTTGCGTTGACTGAAATCCACGCAGGAGTTTAAACAACTACTATGTGCGCTGACAGCCAAAATACTTTTATATTCTTAAGAGAGGGGGAAAAAAAAAAAACCCGAAACAACATAAAAAGACTACAATGTAAGACACACCGCCGAGGAAACACACTCCACTTCGAGAGCGCAGCTCTTGCCCAGTTTAAAGGACTCAAAAGCCAACCAGTCAAGCCCCGAGCAGGTCAGAAACCCCGAGGTGGACAAAGGGCGCATCTCAGCAGCTCCTTCTACCGAGCAGGCCGAGAGGCGGCAAAGGCACCGCTGTCACCCGCGCCTCCCTTCCCCGGGGCTCCCCGCGACAAGGCCCGCCGTCCCGGGGCGCTCACCTGTTGATGAAGCCGTAACCGTTCCTCACGTTGAACCATTTCACTGTTCCCAAAACCTTCGTTGCTGCGGGGAGGGAAGCGGGGAATGAGGGGAGGGGAAGGGAAGGGAGCGGCGCGTCAGGGGCACGTGGCGGGGCGCGCGCACAAAGGCCCCGCGTGGCGGACATCTTGCGCCGCCCCGCCCCCACCCGGCACGCGGGGCCGGCGGCGCGCGGGGAAGGG